>BJFM01001030.1:0-15441 GCA_016586285.1 Arothron firmamentum
GTGTGTGTATGTATGTACGTATGTATGTATGTATGTGTATACACTGATTGTCCTCATTCTTAGCTATGGTATAAAAAATTAACAGAAAATGCCCCAAAACTTATAAAAACAGGCACATACACGCAAATAATTGGCGTAAACATCTCCCCCTAGTGATGCACTGCAGTCTCTGTTCTTCTGGTGCATGTTGAGAAAATGTAGGGCAAGTACTTCAAGCACGCAATTTTGAAGGGTGGGTGGTTACATAAGCTGCCATTGAGAGCCATTAGAGTGCAGAAGGGACCAGAGATTTACAGTGAGCCTTACGGAAGGACCCAGGGAGTGTGAGCGGAGATGAAAGGTGACTTTTGTGGTGAGTGTTTAGAAACGTGCACAGAGAATTTGAACAGAAAGGGAACGAGTAGCTGCTATTGACACCGCGGAGGACTTCCTAAGAATGGGTTGGAGAGCAGCTTAGTCTCCCTGTACGCCAAACGCTTTATGGCCACTTAGCCGCTGGCTGAACAGCCAGACCCTGCACCCTACCTGACCTAAACACTCAGACTTTTTCGAAAAAAGTAAAAATCAAGAGTGAGAGATGAGCCCGATGAGTCCAGCTCATTTAACCTGCTGTGAATCACTCTCAGGTGAGTGTCTGGTCACCTAACAGTCTGCAGAACTTGTAAAAACTGCAGCTGTGAAGGCATCATTACTTTAAAGGTCTACACCAACGAATGGGAATTAGAGTGAATTAGTGTTGGGCGCCTGCTTCCAATGTTAGGAATCAGCGCTCTAGATAAATGATCAAATCAAAAGCTGTAAAAACAAACAAAAGAACACCAAATGATAAAGATTTCACACCAGATGAGTTTCCTCCAATAGCCGAAATCCAACAATCCAACAATTTTGATTTTGTGACACCTTCGGTTTGATTTTTACCAAAGCAGGTAGAGTCTGGTCCTACTTTCTTTCCTGTAACTTACTGGCGTCGTGACCTTTAGGACAGCAGCGCTTTGTCCCAGCTTGTTTTGTTCTTCTCGCACAGAGCAGCCTTTGTCTAAACACATCAACTGTCATCTGCTGCTGGCAAACAGATCCAAACATTTAACAAGAGGGCCTAAAGGGAGGTTTACAACCGTTAATTCCTGTTTGTGTTTGTTTTAGAAGAATATTGAGCTTCCTGGCCTGTTGCGTGTCACTGAGAGGCTGCAGACGTCGGGCCGCTTGTTTACCCCGACTAAGGCTGTGAACTCACAACCGTCATTTGCATTGCTTGGCTACACTGTCATGGTACATCTATCATAATATAACAAACAAGCTATTATCTTTACTTATTGAAACATTTCCCAAAAATGCAAAAAAATATATGACACATGTAGAGATTTTAAATCATTTGCAAGAGTCAATCATTTATTTCCAAGCAAATTGTTGCCACCTCTGTAAATTAGCATTTGCTGGGTTTTGAAGGGGACAGCACTGAAAGGATCTACTCTTCAGAGACCTTTGATGAAGCGTGACCTTCATATGATAACATGAGACGTGATGGCGAGGTGACGGTGCAGCTAGTGGACGCTTCCTTCCTGCGGCAGGAACAGTTAATGAATCCTTCTTACTGAGGTGGGTGCTCTCTGAGCTGCAAGGACAATCTGCCTCCAGAAATACACTCAAGGTGCAGGTACTCAAATGCAGCTGCATAATCCTGATCACACTGAATAACCTACTACATTCTGGAGCGTGTGGTGTGTAGGATCATAATTAAGTCAATTAAATCAAATGTTATACACCAGGGAAATTTCATTGTTCATATTTTTATGCATCTGTTATGATCTGTTTTCAGTCTCAGAACCTTTGGACTGTGACCTTTGACCCCAAAGCTGGAAACCAAAACTGCCTGTCATTGAGATGCATGGCTTAAGATCATCTTATGGTTACTTCAAAAACACACTACAGGGCCTAAAGGTGGCGGTGGGACCAAAGACATTGAACAAAATCAGAGACAGTCATTACATATCAATAACTAACACGTTTAGAGGGAAAAACAGACAGGAATTCATCCTCCAACTTTGTAAAAATAACTTTCAGGAAAACGATGTAAAAACGAAAACATGGGGAACTGGCCAGCAGGGGGCAGCAGATCGTAATTTATAAACTGGGATAAGAAACGACGTTCACGAGGAGCGTGTTAAAAGGCTGACTTTTGCTTAATTCATTTCATACTTTTCTTCAGCCTCTTCACAAGTTTTCCCGTTTTGCTGATAAATTATGGACACAGAAAAGTCAAACAGACTAAATACCCCCTTTTTTAAAACCTTTTTAATGAACCCTGATTATTGTTTCATTACAAATAAAGATGAACAGAAGAGAAACAGAAAAACAGGTTTTTTTCTATGATGGAGATTGAGAGGAGAGACAGATCAGAGTATGGACAGGGTATCCATTTCAAATAATACCATGGCAAAACAATACAAAGTTACTTTTTCTTACAGAATCCTCCATAACGGAAAAAAAAGAAATATTTACACAACTGTGTGACCATCCTTTTGTCCATGCGAACAGTTATAAAAATTAGAGCATAAAAAACATAAAGACAGCACTAAAGCAATTAGCTCATAGGCAAATAGAGTGCAAACTGGAACAAAAACCCCAGAAAAGGAGGAATTTATTCAGAAGAGACCATGACAAGAAAAGGTACAAAAAAAGAATAAAAAATAGTCATGTTAATAATAATATTACAAAAAGAGTAACAGTAATATGTCAAAATAATACAAGAGAATAAGAATAGTAATGCAATTGAGGGGCGTCGACCCAGTGTGGAAATGGCAACTTTTGATTTCTGGTTGTATTTCTGAAGTGGTAACAGGTAAGGCAGCACAGATGCAACACAACTGGCTCTTTCTGTCCCAGGCACTTGTAAACACGCTACATCTGTCCTTTAAAGTTCCCTCCTGCGTTCCCATCAGTGACCTCCAGCACTGACCCCTAATGATTCTAACCCCCCAACCTTTCTTTCTTTTTTTTAAATATCCAATTGAGCAATTATACTATTAAGCCAATCTGAAGGATAAATATACTGTAGATTTGGGGGAGGGTTGTGCCTGGTGAAGAAAAGCATGATTACACTGACAGAACGGTGCTGCTTCTACAAACGTGGACCAGGACACTATTTTCTGTGATCAAGAGGTTCCTATAGATGGCTGAACCATAAAAACCACACGCATGTATAAATAGTGAGTAGCAGTAGTGAGTCAGATTGTGGGAAGTCCCTCTCCTTCCACTCTGCTGCAGGCTCTCATTTACTCTGTGTTTTTAACCATGCCTTCCACAGAGACTGTACGGGTGTCAGGTCACATGAGACATCACAGATCTCTTGATTTTAAACACATTAAAATCTTACTTAACCAACACGGTGCGCGTGTGCATGTGTCTGGGTAGCACACAACCAGACCAAAATACAACCCCCCCCACACACACACAGTCAGATATGTCAATACTAAATCCCAACCAATTTTAGTCTTTCATTTGTTCATAGTATCAACCCCTTGTAACCATTATTTCCTTAAAAAATTCTTAATCTTGTAGGTCCAGATTCATTTTTAATCTGTAGTTTACTTTGATCACCATCGATCTGATGAATTTGACTAGTAATGTGGCGAGAGGTCCAAAAATATCAGGTATCGCTCCAAAGTTGCTGTTTGATTGTCATCCAATCTGAGTCACATGTTTTCTGACTTGCCTTACTTTCCGTATCGGGGTTAAAGAGTTTTATCGTCAAGCCCAGCCTGGGTGCGTAACAGAACCCCCCCGTCCCCCCCACCCTGGAACAATGAAAACCTAATCAGCTCACTCGTTTCTTCCTCTCTGAAATGCATCCTTTCCGCAATGCAAACATCAAATTCTGATACTGATACCCCCCCCCCCTCACAGCAGCTCAACAGACAGAAGAAGGCATGGGTGAGAAGGCTTCAGAGACTTGATATAGAGACAATATGCCCATTAACATATAAATATTTCTTTACCTCTAAAAATAGTAGCATTTCCAGATTTGTATTGCAAATAACTGTACTGAAATATAACATTTGGTTTTAATATTCTAGATACTTTATAAAAGCAGAAGGCATATTGGGGAACTTATCTTTTTTTAAAAGGCACACTGTTATTTTCTTTATCAAAATGGGAACATGTCTTGGATTACGTAGAAAAACCTCTTCGTTAGTGTCTCGGTAACGGTCGGCCTGAGTTTGACTGTGACGCTCTACATTCTTTAGTTGCTCTGTGAAAGACAGCTGGCTTTGCTGCAAACTTCTCCATCACGTAACGTTTATCTGTGAACCCCCCACCACCACCACCCCCACCATTTGCTGCGGATGCCCTTGAAGACTTGTTCTGCATCCTCGTGAGCATCCCGACGGCGTAAATAGTCAACAGGTGAATAAAGAAACTCCTGGAATGCAAAAAAAAAAAAAAAAAAAAGGAAGAAGCATTTATCTGGATGTCTGAGGGACAAAACATTTGGAATGCTGAGAAAACTCCAAACAGTCCACAGACTGTGCTGTTGACAAACAGCTGAAACAATCTGTTCATGAGGCTTGACGGTTGATGTTATATTCTGTTATATCCCCCCCCCACTAACTATATCGCTTGAATGCGTCTACGGTCATCGCCGCCTCAAGGAGGGGAGGAAACGTGAAGAAGCATTCCTCATAGACTCAACTGCATTTGTGGCGCAGTCCGAGCACATCCTGAACACCTTAAAGTCATATTCACTGAAATTGTCCCCTCTGAGTTCTTCATAATGGTGGTTTTTGGGGGAGAGAAACGTCGAAGGCGTTTTTTTTTCCTGTCTGTTGGCTGTCCTCCATCTTGTAAATGACTGAATACTGCCGACGGAGGCATTGTAATCTCTTATCTGAGCCGTCGCGGGTGTTTGTGCTCACGTTAGCCGCTGTACAATTGCAAGAAACTAAGAGAGGCGGAGAAGGGGCTTGCCACCTTTAAGTGAGGCGGACGTGGGTAGGGGATTAAAAAAAAAAAAAAAAAAAAAAAAAGAGGCATTATTTCATTCCGGTCTAGCGCGTGCGCACTCCGGGGTGTCTAATATGACTCATTGTGATGTCGAACCTTCGAGTCGGAATGTGGCCGCAGGTGAGGTGTGCGGTGATGGAGGAGGCGTTGAAAAGGCAAAAAATAAGACTGACGATGTCATCCGAGCGTTACTGTAAGGCACACGGAGAAGCACAAGTGTGTTGCCTCACAGCACATCAGAGGCTACATGAGTGTGTCCATAATGAGTGGACAGCCCATAATACCCAACAGCTGTTTGATAGTCCTTGCCACCAAGGGGAACATTAAAACAGCAGTAACTTGAACACACCATTATCTTTAAATGCACCATGAACACAGACATGGGATTTTTTTTTTGATTTTTTTTTTTTTTTTAAATCAATTGTGAGAGTTTATACTGGTATATACCTGAAACTGGATTCTGAGACTATTCATTTAATAATTTTGACTGTGTTTTATTTTTGTTTCATATATTTCTACTGTTGCGTACGAAAATTTTAATTACTGAACAACATTGCTAAAACACAAAGTTTAAAACTGTTGGCACGATGACTTTGCACATAAACTGCTGCATTTGTATCTCGAAAAAAATTGGGAAATTTCCGTTAATGAAAACAAACGATAGCTATAAACGTTAGGTGTAATTATTATGGAGACTCTTCCTCAGTTCGGGTTTTCTCATGGTGTGTAAAAAAGAAAAAAAATCTGAAATAAACTCCAGCAATCTAATAAGCCAAAGGAAATGTGACTTCCCAATGAATGACTGCTTAACACGAGCACAGCTCACATGTACAGTGATGGTCTCCATCCTAACCTGCACCGTCACCGCTGCCAACTTTGAGCGACAAGGCAATGTGGCCGATGTTAAAATGTGATATTTGTTCATAAAAATCTAATTTTTAACCCTAGAATGTCACCGTTACTAACCCCATCACCCTACATAGTGTTCTAGGGTTAGAATGATCCCTGTCAGCGCACGCGTGTGCGTGTGTGTGCGTCTGTGTGTGTGTGTGTGTTACTCAGAAGCCAGCATTCTCTAGAGACAGCTGCGCCGTTGCTCTCTGGAGCTCTGAGCTTGCTCTGCGCTGGGTTGGAGCTGGTGGCAACATTAACCCTAAAATAACACCCCCGCGTACGCTTCCTCCTTTACTCGCCGCTTCTGCTTCGGCTTTTCCCTCCACTTCCTCCTCCTCCCATCCGTTGGCCCTCACTTTCTTGTCTTCTGCCTCCTCCCTCTCCCCGTCTGCTTCCATCTTCTGGTCCTCGCTCCAGCGGCGTTTAAAACGGAGCTTCAGCGGGATGCAGCGGGTGCCCCCGGGGCTGGTGGGAGCCGCTTGGCCTGGATCGCTCTTCAGACCTGTTGGAGGGAAGGCCGGACCGCCATCGCTGCCAGAGGGCGGCGTGGCAGGAGTCTTGAAGACCTCCTCGTCATCATCGGGATCTTCATCTGGGTTATTGTCAACGGTTTTGCCATTAGCTTGATGGTGGTTGTGGTGCTCATGGTGGTGGTGAGTGGTCGGGGTGAAGATGTTGTCGCTGCTGTTATCCTCATCATTATGACTGGGCTCGTCTTCCTCACTGATATCGGTGACCTCCACTTCTTCTTCAGACTCGATGTCAGATATCGGTTCCACCTGGAAGAAGAAATATAAAATACAATACAGAGACCTTCAATAAATTTTCTTTAAGATGTTAAATATCAGATCAGCCCTAAGGAATACACATACACACACACAAGTATTAACTTGAGTAATTTCAGTGACGAACCATTCACTCCTCTTGTTTCTGAAATCACTTTCCATGCCAAGTCTTTTTTTTATATTATCCTTCTCAAAAAGATGTGACACGTCATAAATAATTGTATGGCTTCCTACTTTCATGATGGGTCTTTCTTCGCCCTTGTCTAAAATGATTGCGAGATGACCCTCACAAGACTTAAGACCTGTTGAAAACGATCGCTTTAAATATGGGACCTTTTATTTTGACAAATTCCCGGATGTTTTATTTTCTCTTTGCACCCGACTTCCTGTTACGCACGTGATGCATTGTGCTGGGTTGTTGCAGCGTGCTCCGCTCAAGAATTTCATGTTGTTGTAATTATGTAGGTTTTGCAGTGTATAAACTGTCTGAGAATGAGGAAAATGAAAATTCAGAATGTAACCGCCGCGATAAACGAGGGACCATGCTATATGTTGCTTATCCACGTAAAATAAATCTAAAATTGCTGCTAAAAGCAATAAAAAAAATAATTTTAATAAGAAAGATAGGTGTGCTGCAGTTTTTGAAATAAATGCAACAGATATAAATAAATTAACTCAATGTCTGCTGAAAATTATTAAAAGAAGAAACTGAACTGTTAACAAATACAGTATCAACAGACTGGTTAAACCCATTGAACCAATGCGCGCATACCCTTTCTAATAGATCCTGATGCAGCTATACAGAAGTATTGGCTGATATCGGATAAGTTGTTGTGTGTGTGTGTGTGTGTGAATAACCTTGATCTTAGGAGGTGCTACGTTGGTATTCTGAGCAGATCCTGGAAATGAAACCTGGCTGGAGGAGGAGGAGGAGGAGGAGGAGGAAGCAGCCAATGAGCTCCCTGCGTCCCTCTGCTTGCGCCCAAGAGGCGGTGGCTGCAGCTTAAACTTAAATGGCGATGAGTGCTGGTGCAGCTGCGGGTCCTCCGCACCTCCTGGCTGCTGGCTGAGCGAGTGAGAAAGTGCCAGGGATGGCCCATGGATGTGATGAGGGGTCGGCTTCTCCAGGCTGGGGCGGTGGGGGTGAGGGATGACTATGTTTGGGTAGTGGAGGAAGGCTCGGGGGCTGAGGTGGTAGTTGTAGACAGATTGGGTGTGTGCCTGTAGGTAGTGCTTCATGTCCTCTGGGTTGAAGGAGAAATGAGAACCCATCATGGGAGATGACAGGGAAGGAGAAGGGGTGAAGGGCAAGTGGGGGGTGGGGGTCATAGACAGTGCGGGGGATAAAGTTGGAGCCATGAGACCTCCTGGGCCAGGTAAAGGCGACACGGGGAATGGAGACAGAGGCTCGGGGTGGACCCTGGGGGCAGGTCTGGTGAGCCCTGCAGGGTTCGGGCCTCCGCCGTAGACCCTGAAGAGAGATTCGTGCGGCAGGCGTGGGGGGAGCAGGCTTCTGAAGGCCCTCTCTGGCCCGATTCCGCGATCCTCTGCCCCGAGGGCCTCCTCTATCTCAGAGTTGGCGGACGTCCCGTCGCTGCAGTCGCTCACAGAGCCGCGCGCCATCCGGCGGGCCACGCTGCTGAACATGCTGGGGCTGCGCAGCTCCTCGCTGGATGAGAGCACCTCCGTCGGTGTGGAGGGGGGGAAACGGAAGTGAGAGCCGCCTGTCGGCACAGGGGGAGCGCTTTGAGGGATGCCTCGACCTGAAAGGCAAGGAACAGTTGATGTTGAGGGTTAGAGATAAAGAGATTAATGTATCGGGCTCACTACATTTACTCCATAGCGCCCCCTACAGCACAGCCGCAGTATAAACTCTTGAAACATTTGGTCATACAGAAATATCACTGGAAAGTCTGAACTCCCGGATAGAATTTGCAAAAAATCTTGCTCCCTGCCACCCCCCCCCCCGCCGAACATGCACAAACCAACGACTGTAACTGCGAGCTAGCACTGGGGATCAGTAAAACAAATGAGTGTTATTTGTAATGTTTGTTTTATTAGCACTTGCTTTCACACCCGAACATCTCGTGTACGCCAACGTGCATTGAAAGGTGTACGTGTATAGCGCCATCGCGCAGAGCCTCTGGGCTGCACAAAGACTCAAATTCACCCTCGTTTCAAGCCTCCCCATTCTCCCTCCTGCCTTGGAGAATGTGACATTGCAATAAATTCTTGGCATTTGTACACATGCCAGATTTAAATGCTGGAAAAGCTGTTTTTGTGCCATCATAAACACAGGCTGGGTGCTGCTGCTGATTTTTTTTCTTCCTTTTTTTTTTCTTAAGAGTGTGTAGTTCTTTCTGGTAAAGCCCATAATCATTGTGTGTGTGTGTGTGTGTATGCATGCATGCATGCATGTTGAACACTGTACGAAACATAGCGTATGGGCCACATCACACGTCGACTATAACTGTAGCTTCGTGCTGCACTTCTTCACCCAGGATCCAACGCTCCATATGGGCTCTTGTTTATATTCTGATATTTTACTTCAAATAGGTTTCCAGTAACATACCTTGAACTGTCTTTTTAGGAATGGCAATAAAAACAGGAAGTTGCAATATTACAAACCTGAGCACTGATGCATAATTGACCAATTGTCTCATTTACTCAATGTTTAATATATATAACAATGGGAAATAATAATCCATCTAAACGATAGTCAATTAGCTTGTGACACCGAGGTCTGGTTTTACCAACTGTACAAGAGTGTGTGTGTGGGTTCTGCAAAATTACTTTTCAACACAAGACAACAAAATTAACAGTTTTGGAGCTAATACTTTATCAGAGCTGGACAGCAGATGGCGTGCTGAAGAATAACTGTAAAAGAAGGTGCCAAAGGATCATTTGCGTTGGCTTCCGTTGTAATATGGTCATATATTTAAAACGCAAAGTCAAGAATTCCAACAAAACAGTCCCTGTACACATACCAGAGCCCATGTCGATGAAGGGGTAGTTGACCAGCACTAGTTTGTTGAAGTTGAACTTATAGGTGAATCTTTTCCCTTTGGTCTTGTGGAGAATCCTCTTGTTGTAGTAATATCTGCAAAGCAAAGAGGACACACTCTTAAACCTAAATACTGATTACATCCACCCATCCCAGAAGGACCACATATTTTTAACCGCGTGCAGCGTATAGACAGACAGACAGAGACAGAAAGGCAGAGCATTAATGCAATGACTAAGCTATTCTGATTTCACCTCAACCAGGCATTAGTCATCGGCAATACAAATAGGGCGATGCTGAGGAGTGAATAGAGACCCATTGACAACTCATCGAGAAGATAAAATGATTCCCTGTGACTCACCAAAAGCCTCAGGACAAAAACACATTCAAGCTTCTCACATAAACACCATTTTCAATTCGATTCAAAGCAGCGGCTTCATTCTTGGAAATGCAATATGTTATTCATTATTTTGAGCGCAACCAGGCAGACAGACGTGGCTAAAACTGAACAGAAAAATATGAAGTCGTTAATAAAGAAGCCTCTTGTTGATATGTTCTATGCTAACATACATAGGAAGAAAGGATGAATGTACAATTTAAATCTATTTAACTGCTGCGGTTCAGTCATGACAAAACCTATATATCATTGTCTTTCTCTCTCTCTGTACACCCAGCCTTCACTCAGAGGCTGCCACTGTTGTTGCATTCTGGGTAATGTCGTCAATGGGCTGACGCAGTCTCAGCTACATCTAGCCACAGTAACGGAGCAGTGTTCAAGAGCAAAATGTCTTTTGTTCGGCCTTTTCGAGTTGAACCCAAACACATCGACAAAGGCAAAGCGTGATAAAAAAAAATACATGGCAAAGTTTGCGTCAGAATATCTGTTAAGGTGAACAATTAAGCAAGTGAAGGCATAAAGTAAAACAGAACAGAATAAAAATGATTACAACTATATTAGCTCTGGATGATCGTGTAAGGATTCAGGCGCCTTGATCTGTTTCGGTGCATTGATAGCAACTGTGACAGTTCTATAAATAAGTTTGACTATATTCCGATTAATTAACCCTCCATTAAAGCATTTCCCACATAATGCATTTTATCCTTCATTTATACTTTTATTTCCCACAAAAAAAACCTCATTGTTGCATGACTAACATGAACATTTTTGAGTATTAAGGATCGTCTTTTGATTAACAAATGCTAAAATAACCCCTTGTGAATTTAAAAGTGGCTGCGTTTAATAATACAGTTAAATAAAGCTTAAGATTTAAGCAAAAACTAAAACATGAATAGACTGATTAGGAGAACTTGTATATAAAACACACACGGCACAGGTATATTTTCATAATTGAATTTAACACAAATGTATGTCACAAAAACTGAACACACACACACACACACACACACACACACACACACACACACACACACACACACACACACACACACACACACACACTCTTCAGGCTTACCTTAGAGCTCGACTGAGCTTGTCATAGTTCATCTGCGGTTTACACTTCCTCGCCCCCCACAAGCGGGCCACCTCATCTGGATCCTTGATGACAAACTCTCCGTAATCTCCCTGCCAAGCGATGACTTCATGATATTCTTCCTTCCGCAACAGCTCCAGAATAAAATGCCACAGTTGAATCTGTCTGGAGCCTGGGCTTGACTCCGGTTTGTAGGCCCATTCTGGAAAGACAAACCCTTAAGAGAAGGCAAGAACAGAAATAGGGACATTCAGCCATATGGACCTAAAGAAAATCTAATCATAAGGAATAATTTGGGTTGATTTTTAGCTCTAAAAATGGCACACAGGGGGTTGGCAAATTTATCTTAACATTTATTTCCAAATCTATCTGCATTCAAATGATTCTTCACTCTAATTTGACAAACTCCAGCTTTAAAATGCTCAATTTGGTTCAAATCTGGGGGGAAATCGATAAACAAATGAAACCTCTTCCTTTAGCTAGACACCGATCGCATTTTAATAGTTGCTGTAAATGTTCAGGTGAGTCATAGAAAATGCAATTAACTCAGGCATGGAGAAACCAAAGTCCTCCAGCCAGAGTCAAAGTGCAGCTTTTGAGTTTTATCCGTCTTTATAAGGGTACAAAATGTTATCAATTAATCGTAGAAGCAGGGGTTCATATTAACACTTCATACACTAGAATCCATCATATTTTTAACTGCCGCTGGTTCTTGTGGGGACAGGTTACCTGATGTGACACAAATGCAGCGCATTACTGTAAATTGGGGTACAGGAGAACACATGTACCAGTACATGCTGCACAGGAGTGGATCAAATTGAAGTAGGCGAGCCAATATCTCCCTTTCACAGAGCACAGGTTAGTGGGGAGAGGTAAGTGGGTTCATGCGTAGGTGCCCAAAGCACACAGACAAAGAACACATAAATAGCAACCGTGCCCACCACATGCGTGTGCCTATGTGTGCTGCAGATGGCCCTGCTGACTCACTGCTTGTTCCTTCAGCATTCAGCCTTCACATTCTGCCTTTCTCCCCCTCAACAGCACCACCATCATTTTCTTTTTCTGTTTCAATGTCCCTCCCACCCTCGGTGTCTCGTAAGACACCGTCTCCTAGCAACAAAAGCTTTTTAACCACTATAAATAAATAGCCAAGTCACGACAGACGAGACAAAATATGATTCAATTAGAAAAACTTGCTTCAAAGTCCAAAGGATGAGCAAATTCAAAAGCAATAGCATGGGAGTTTAATTACTCTAAAAAGACTATTCTAAAAAACTAAACTTCACCAGATGAGAAATTTACTCTGTATTATATTACTCTTATATAGTAATAGTGTCGATTTTAGTGTATGCATGCAATGCATATGTAATATAAGAGATAACAACTACATCTGATGACTGACAAAGACTTCTGATTTTATTCACGGATCAGTTAAGTGGAGCTAGTTTAAAGCGTGTTCAGACAGGCTTGGAGACTGGTTAAAAGTAGTGCCTGTGTCAAACACCACGATTGCTGTACCTACAGTCATTGGGTGGGGTTTGTTGTGAGGTTATTTCCTGCCAATAGATCTGGTGCTTTAGAGAGCAGATGGAATAATTAAGGAAGATTATCTCCAAAACTCATCCACGAAGGCTGGTTCTTGGATAATACACAATTAATATTTTGCAGCGGTCTTACTGGAGTCACGCCTGAAACTTTTGATCGTGTGGCCGGGGGGGGGGGGGGGGTTTGATGACTGCAAATTGCAGATGTTCATTTTGAGAACTGGCCTATCTCAGCTGCATATGTGCAAGGATGAGTCGCCATCTCGGGGATTCAACACCTTGCTCAAGGGGACCTCGGCAGTGCTCCGACGGTGTAACAGCACCTCCCCTGCCACCAGCGCACCTTCACACATAAGTTTGTCGAGTTAAAAATAAATTCAACCGTCGGCTTCCATCAAGCAAATCGTCTTAAACTTCAATTTAATTTAATTTAAGTCAGGCATTAAAGTTTAACCTTAAGTGACTCCCCAGACTGCTTTCATGTTGAGGACAACACGAGACCTGCGGCGGCATGTCACAGCCTCGGCAGAGACGAATAAAGCTCACTGGAAAGCTCCAGCTAAAGCAGATAGCATCACTGGTGCTGGGGCTTTCGAGACAGCCTGCAGCCATTGCGACAAAATGTACAAAGCTCTTTCCAAAAGTGTTTTTTTTTTTGTTTTGTTTTGTTTTAAATATATTATCCACATATACACCATTTATTTTCCCTCCCTTCCTCCAATTCTTAGGTGGGTCCAGATTTAGCTCTTAGAAAGGTCATTATACGTCTGTCTTCGGAGTAATGATTTAAGAGCGCAAACAGCAAAACCCAAGGGTTGCAGAGCAGGATAACAGGCTGGAGACAGGCTGACGGCTGATGGATTTATCTGGGATGTATTCAGGACACCACAAAAAGCCAGGAAATACAGGAGCACACAACAGGAAGGTTGGCTAGGTGCGTAAGCACTTCCGTGCATGTAACACACGCGTAAAAATGGAATTAATGCCTGAAAAAGTTCAAAGTGGGAAAAACCAAAATCATAATTGAGTTATTTAAAAAAAAAAAAAAAAAAAAAAAAAGGGGAAGGTGATTTCCAAGCTTTATGCACAAGTTGTTGAATCATTCAGACCCTCAGATGAAACTGCTTTCCAGAGGGGTCCTGAACTTGAAACTACTGCTTTAAACCCCATCTTCAAAAGTGATCCTGTAATTACACTTAAAGAATAAGGTTTACAATTGGGAAGCCTGCGGATTATACCTAAGAGGAGGAGCCGATGGCTGGGGGCATGAAGAGGGAATCAGAATTACAACCGAGAAAAACCACAAGGGGGGGAAAAAGGAGAAAAAGAGGGAAAAAAAATTAAGCTGAAATCAAATGAAAGGGAGGATGTTCGCCTGTAGGTACATACTGTGAACCCCGGCATCAGGCTCCTCTGTTATACAAGTCTTACTGTCAAAGACTCTGTGAGAACAGAGGAAAAAGGAAAAGATGATACACTAAACCTACAACCAAAGAACTGGTCAGAGACAACCTCATCCACACAGTGGCTTTCAAACTCCAGCAGACCAAAAAAAAAAAAAAAAACTCTCACTTGCAACATTTTAACCTGAATCCAACTTATCTTTATCTCACACGAGGCAAAACTTGTCGGAAATAACCTCTAAGTTGAGGATCAGATGATCGGTTGCCAAACCAAAATCAAATTACAGCATACAAAAAGAAAACTGGTGACATTTTATTGGCATTTTTACCTCCTACAAAAAGGAAAAACACAAAACCATTTCCATGTATATGCTACTTTGAAATAACGCTGTTTACCTACATATTTATTTAGTTATTAAGTAGTTTATGTTGAAAAATCAACATGTAAACTGTGGTGGTGGGGGTCAGCATGGTGTTTCTAGAGAGGATAACGGTTGCAGTTCGCAAAACATGCTCTACAAAGATCCCGAGAAGAAAAGACAAGACCTTGTGTTTTAATAAAACCAAACGTATATCTAAGTCACCTGAAAAGTTATCATGTGACATATGTGCAACGACAGATGGAAGCTAACCAAAGTGGTGATTAAATACAAACAAGAAGCGGTGGTGCGTTTATGTCGTCGGTTTTTAATGCACTTTGTGCTTTTTTCTTTTTGAAGTTAAACAATTCAAGACTCATGACTTCCTTTTTAACTATTATGTTAAGTACAACCTGTAATCAACATACGGGAATCTAGGCTCACTACATCTGAGTCTGTTCGTACCTTCAGGTCAAAGGTCAGGCTGATCAGATACCTGTGCCACCGCATTCTTAATGAACAGATTCCAATTTACATGAACAGAATATATTTATGCAAAGGAACAGGTATAAGAAACTTGTGTTCCAGGAAATGTTCCAGCACAATTCTTTTAAAGCCACTTATGACATCAGTATAAAAGTTAGATGCAGTATAATTTGGCGTGCGGTGCCTGACGGTGAACAATAAATAATGTTACAAAGCCCAACGTCAAAGAAACTCCATGACTGCGTAAAACAGCATAAATGGACAATATATACAGCAGAAAAACATTCCAACAATCGAGAGGGGAGGGGAGTGTGATAGCAAACTGCTCCTTTGTCAAACAGTGGCTTTATTAAGATTCTCAAATTCTAGTTTTGGAAATACTGAGAAATCCAATAAATCCAAAAAAGAATGAAATATCACAAGGAACTATATGGGGCGAATGGAAACAGCTCAATAGATTTTTTTTTTTTTTTTT
>BJFM01001030.1:29111-39695 GCA_016586285.1 Arothron firmamentum
CATCCAGCCAGCAAATCACAGGCGCAGCCCCCCTCCCCGACACCCCCCCCCCCACCACCACCACCACCACCAACACCACCACAGTGCACTGTTGTGTTTCTATAGCTACAAAATAGCAATATGCATCAGAGTGGTTAACGGCGTTTAGCTGTGGATGTCTTGTCTGCATTAGAGAATGCTGGCAGACAGTAAAACATCAGAAGCTGATGTGGCGTCACGTTGATTCCTGCACTTAAAATTTGGGAATAGAGCCTCATCCTGTGCAGACGCATGGCGTAATCTAGTGTGACAGTTACGAGTCCCCGGCCTGGGTCGAGGAGTGAACCAGTTTATTTAGACGCTGATGTGCGTTTCTGTTCTGTAAAATGTACTCCAGACTGCAATAACTTTATGGGTTATACAGACGTGGCAGATACAGTATTGGCTGTGCACACTCAGGATTATGCACAGTGCGTGATGGGTGCTGTAGATCCAGTTCTGGCCTCCTTAGTCAACGGAAAAATGATATACGGTACAAAGTTATGAACAACACTCCAAAGAGTTTCCGATTGTGAAGAAAGAATCGGACATTCTTTATATAGAAAGCTAGCTTAGGCTAACCCCAGTCAGGAAGGCAAACTGTGAGATCGACTGCATTATTTCCATTTGCCTGTGAAAGCGGTCCTGGCCGAAGAATGGGTAAGGGCACATTGCAGGACTTTGGCCTCTTGTTAAATTGTTTTCTTGGTGTTATACACATGTGTCAAACTCAAGGCCCGCGGGCCAGATGTGGCCCGCCATGTCATTTGATGTGGCCCGTGAGAACTTAAAAGGTCTGGTTGTCTTAAAGTGATTAAAAAGCATGCATTGAAGATAAACTACATTTCCCACAATTCTCACGACTTTGGGAAGTGACGGCTCTGGACTTGGACTGGCTCTTCGCCAGATCGTTTGTGCTTCATGCCTGACTTTACAGTGTTTAGTTTGTTGCCTGATTGCTCACGTTTGACCCTGCCTGGACCTGACCTGTTTCTGTCCCCGACATTGAGATTGCTTGATCCTCTATCTACCTGTGTGGAATTAAAACGTGGATTTCACTCATTATTGTGTCGCACTTGGATCCTGACCACAAACCCTGAGAGATAGCAAAATATCCAGGAAGACAAAAAGTTGATGCAGACGGAATGTTGCTTCAAGAAAGATGGGAAGGCGAATACATGTTTGCGCTTCAAGGACAGAAACCGGTAAGTCTTTTGTGTTATGAGGCATTTTGACACCGAACACTCCAGAGTTAGCCTTCTAGAAAAACAAAACACTACAATTGCAGCAGAATGTGCTCACGAAAGGCAGAACGAAAATCACTGGGGTGGTGAAAGCTAGCTTTATTGTGGCTGAAGAAATCGCCCAAGCTCCAAAGTCTTTTGCAGATGATGCCTTTTTGAAGCAGTGCATGTTGAAGGTCTGTGAGCAGGAGCATCGCTGATGACAACCTTCACACTGTTCTACGGATCGGCTCCACACAAGAAATAAAACCAGACACTGGCACACCGGTCACGTGAAATGGTGTCAGACAACGCCTAGCTAAGCCTTTTTAAAAACCTAATTAAAATATAAAATGTATTTCAACCAAGAAGAAGTTAAAAATATTTAAACTGTGTGATAATGATCAATGGATGAGGATGGTGCAGAGGGGATCCATTTGGTGTGTTCAAGGACAGGCAGCATCTCCTCATCAACTTCACCTAAAAACTTAACCAATATAGTTGTGAATTGACATAACCCTGATTTTGGTATTTTGGGTTTATTACATGTATTATTTTATATGCAAAACAATGTACTCAGTGTTTACCAGTTTATGTATTGATGCAAACAAATCTGCAAGGCTATGTGCAGCCATTTGTTTTTGTAAAATGTTCCATCTGTCACACATGTTCTTAGCTGCTTACAATTGTTGGTTGTACTTGTTCTGTTATTCTGCCACCTCTAAGGTTTTAAATAAAGTTAATGTCAGTTCGTGTTAGTGTTGGATGATATTTTCCTTTATTCACTTGATCATTCATTGATGGAGTAAAGTGGATTTCTTAACCTGACCATTTAAAAGGATTTATGTTATAACAGAGCAACTTTTAAACATACTTTTTTTTGCATCTATGCAAATGTATATATATTTATAATTTGAATAAGTAATCAATTCAGAGTTATTTAACATTAAAGAATAGTTACATTTATTTTACATTGCATTTGGTTAGTTATACTGTCTTACCATTACATGCGGCCCTTTGAGGGCAACCCTTATGCTAGGCCCACGGTGAAAATGAGTTCCCCCCCGTTTGTATAACACTGTAATACAATGCCTGTTTCAGATGCAAAGTATAAGCAAAATGTAGTCCTTGTTCGCTGTCTACATGCTGTTGGAAATCGATTACACTCAAGCTATCTGGGGGTATTCATTCAGAGTTCTCTGGGCCGATTTTAATAGAGCTCCAGCTTCCACATGCATTCAATGTTCTCGGACTAACGCAGACATTCTATTTTCTTGCAAGTAAACACACTTTGTGTCAGGCGGCTGAAGGGGCCTATGCATCCCTACACCTGGACTCCCCCTTACAAGCTGCACGGACACTCCTTCAAGGTAACCTGGTTAAAGCGCAACAGGCACACCCATCTGTCTCAAGAAATCAGATCTGAAGACATGCAGAAACTATTCCCTTGCAGACCTTTGGTGGTTTTACTGTTGCATACCAAGTGCACCACATATAAATTAGGATTATGCTTGTAAACATAGTTTCACATTTTTTCTTAAGACTTATTACACACACTCCTGTCAGAGCTCATATTTGTCAAGCGCTTTCAAGTGTATCTTCGGTGAAATGGCGCCATCTAGCGTTATAATGGAATACTGCAGCTGTATTTTCTTCTATTAGTTTTTGTCTATTTCTTAAACACTATTGACACATGCTTAACCCAAAGTAACACAACTTGAAGTTGTGTTACTATACCATTAAAAGAGTGTAATCAAACCTTACAGTTTTTGCCATTTGCTTCAACACGTTTTGCAAAACTTGGCGAGGTGTGTCAAAACTCTACACATAAGCAAACACTGGAAAATAAACGTTCACATCTATCTCACATTGAAACTCTATCAAAACCCAACAGTCCTTTGTCAAAATGTCACTTTGGTAACAAAATGATTCCCACTGGCAACATATGAATGCACTTTCAGATCAACAGCAACACACTCATCTACTTTATATAAAACATTGCAGTCTTTCCTTTTAGCTATTTTTACGGTATGTTTGTTTTTAATTGCTTAGGAATGATTTTGAAAACAGGGCTCGGAATTTCAAAGCACTACACACAATTAGCACAACCACACACACACAAGATGCAGAACACCTCAGATCCTGTGCAAAATGAAACATTCTAGTCAAAACTACTGTATGTACACATTTATAATAACCACACCATGTTACCATATGAAACACACATTTTTCATGAAGCTTAACTTTGTTTGAACCAGTTAAACACTGCTTTATTTAACTTTAAACACTTTTAGCAATTCTACCTCTCAGTGATGAGATCCCTGTAATGAAGCACACAGAGAAACTGCACAAATACAAGATGGTAAATCAAAACGCAAAACAAGATCATTGCTGCAGATTATTGAAAATAGGATTTATTTCTCTTCGTATAAAACCAGTCAATTCTGGTTCATGACATGCTCAACTAGTGTTGCATGAGTTTCATTTGTCAAATTTGGTCTGACTATTGAAAATAGGATTTATTTCTCTTCATGCCCTCCACAGACCCCCCTCTCGCCCTTACTGCTCTTCCTCTGACTTCTTCCATTTTGATTGATTGATTGTTTGATTTTACAAGTGAATGAACCTGCTGCATTTTTATAGTGCTCAAACCTGATTGGTGTGTCTACAATAAACCAATCATGTGTTTGCTCACCTGGTGTGTGTGTTTAACCAATTTGCTATTGGCTAAAAGAGCCCCTTATGATGAATAAAATAAATGATTTCAAGTTTCCGTCGCCCGGACACGGGTCATCGGGACCCCCTCCTGGAGCCAGGCCTGGGGGCTGGACACGATGGCGAGCGCCTGGTGACCAGACCTTTGCCCATGGGGTCCGGTCGGGCTCAGCCCGAAGAGGCAACGTTGGATCTCCTTCCCGTGGGTTCACCAACTGCAGGAGGGGCCAATGGGGTCGGGTGCATTGTGTCTTGGGTGGCAGCCGAAGGTGGGGACCTTGGCTGTCCGACCCCTGGCTGCAGAAGCTGGCTCTAGGGACGTGGAATGTCACCTCTCTGACGGGGAAGGAGGCTGAGCTGGTGCACGAGGTTGAGAAGTTCTGACTAGATATAGTCGGCCTCACCTCGACACATAGCAAGGGCTCTGGAATCAGCCTTCTCGAGAGGGGTTGGACTCTCTTCTACTCTGGAGTGGCCGATGGCAAGAGGCGACGGGCAGGGGTGGCGATTCTTGTTGCTCCCCAGCTCAGTGCCTGTACGTTAGAGTTTACCCCAGTGAACGAGAGGGTAGGCTCCCTCCGCCTTCGGGTGGGGGGATGGATCCTGACTGTTGTTTGTACCTATGGCCCAAACAGCAGTTCAGCGTATCCACCCTTTTTGGAGTCCTTAGAGGGAGTGCTGGAGAGTGCTCCTTCTGGGGGTTCCCTCGTTCTCCTGGGTGACTTCAATGCTCACGTTGGCAGCGACAGTGAGACCTGGAGGGGCGTGATCAGGAAGAATGCCCCCCCCCGATCTGAACGCGAATGGTGTTCAGTTGCTGGACTTCTGTGCTCATCACAGATTGTCCATAACGAACACCATGTTCAGGCATAAAGGTGTCCATATGTGCACTTGGCACCAGGACACCTTAGGCCGCAGTTCGATGATCGACTTTGTGGACGTGTCGTCGGACCTGCG
Organism: Arothron firmamentum; assembly: GCA_016586285.1. Classification (NCBI taxonomy): domain Eukaryota; kingdom Metazoa; phylum Chordata; class Actinopteri; order Tetraodontiformes; family Tetraodontidae; genus Arothron; species Arothron firmamentum. The sequence goes on from BJFM01001030.1 coordinate 34,025, forward strand.
GCCGCATGTCCTGGACACTTGGGTGAAGAGAGGGGCGGAGCTGTCAACCCTTCACCGCCTGGTGATGAGTTGGCTCTGATGGTGGGGGAGGAAGCCGGACAGACCCGGCAGACCCAAGCGTATTGTGAGGGTCTGCTGGGAACGCCTGGCAGAGTCTCCTGTCAGAAGGAGTTTCAATTCCCACCTCCGGGAGAGCTTCGACCATGTCCCGGGGGAGGCGGGGGACATTGAGTCCGAGTGGACCATGTTCCATGCCTCCATCGTTGAGGCGGCTGACCGGTGCTGTGGTCGCAAGGTGGTCGGTGCCTGTCGTGGCGGCAACACTCGAACCCGCTGGTGGACACCGGCGGTGAGGGATGCCGTCAGGCTGAAGAAGGAGTCGTACTGGGCCTTTTTGGCCTGTGGGACTCCTGAGGCAGCAGACGGGTACTGGCAGGCTAAGCGGACTGCGTCTGCGGTGGTTGCCGAGGTGAAGACCCGGGTGTGGGAGGAGTTCGGTGACGCCATGGAGAATGACTTCCAGATGGCTTCGAAAAGGTTCTGGACCACCATCCGGCGTCTGAGGAGGGGGAAGCGGTGCACTGTCGACACTGTGTATAGTGGCGAAGGTGTGATGCTGACCTCAACTCAGGACGTGGATCGGTGGGAGGAATACTTAAAAGACCTCCTCAATCCCACCGACGCGCCTCCTGGTGAGGAGGCAGCGCCTGGGGACTCGGGGGCGGATTCTCTTATCTCTGGGGCTGAGGTTGCCGAGGTGGTCAAAAAACTCCTCGGTGGCAAGGCCCCGGGGGTGGATGAGATCCACCTGGAGTTTCTTAAGGCTCTCGATGTTGTCGGGCTGCCGTGGTTGAGACGACTCTGCAACACTGCATGGACATCGGGGGCAGTGCCACTGGATTGGCAGACCAGGGTGGTGGTCCCTCTTTTTAAGAAGGGGGACCGGAGGGTGTGTTCCATCTATAGGGGGATCACACTCCTCAGCCTCCCTGGTAAAGTCTATTCAGGGGTACTGGAGAGGAGGGTCCGTCGGATAGTCGAACCTCGGATTCAGGAGGAGCAATGTGGTTTTCTTCCTGGTCGTGGAACTGTGGACCAGCTCTACACCCTTAGCAGGGTCCTTGAGGGTGCATGGGAGTTTGCACAACCAGTCCACATGTGTTTTGTGGATTTGGAGAAGGCATTTGACCGTGTCCTTCGGGGAGTCCTGTGGGGTGTTCTCCGGGAGTACGGGGTGTCGGGCCCCATGATAGGGGCCGTCCGCTTCCTGTATGACCGGTGTCAGAGCTTGGTCCGCATTACCGGCAGTAAGTCAAACTCGTTTCCGGTGAGGGTTGGACTCCGCCAGGGCTGCCCTTCGTCACCGATTCTTTTCATAACTTTTATGGACAGACTTTCTAGGCACAGCCATGGTGTTGAGGGGGTCTGGTTTGGTGACCTCAGGATCGGGTCTCTGCTTTTTGCAGATGATGTGGTCCTGTTGGATTCGTCAGTCCGTGACCTCCAGCTCTCGCTGGGTTGGTTCTCAGCCGAGAGTGAAGCGGCCGGGATGAGAATGAGCATCTCCAAGTCTGAGGCCATGGTTCTCGACCGGAAAAAGGTGGAGTGTCTTCTCTGGGTCGGTGAGGGGATCCTACCCCAAGTGGAGGAGTTTAAGTACCTCGGGGTCTTGTTCACGAGTGAGGGAAGGATGGAGCATGAGATCGGCAGGCGGATCGGTGCGGCGTCTGCAGTGATGCGGACTCTGAACCGGTCCGTTGTGGTGAAGAGATTTCCCGGTCGATCTTCGTTCCTACCCTCACCTATGGTCATGAGCTTTGGGTCATGACCGAAAGAACAAGATCGCAGGTACAAGCGGCTGAAGTTAGCTTCCTTCGCAGGGTGGCTGGGCTCTCCCTTAGAGATAGGGTGAGAAGCTCTGCCATCCGGGAGGAGCTCGGAGTAGAGCCGCTGCTCCTCCGCGTTAAGAGGAGTCAGATGAGGTGGCTCGGGCATCTAGTCAGGATGCCTCCCGGACGCCTCCCTGGTGAGGTGATCAGGGCACGTCCCACCCGTAAAAGATCCCCGGGAAGACCCAGGACATGCTGGAGAGACTATGTCTCTCGGCTGGCCTGGGAACACCTGGGGATCCCCCCGGAGGAGCTGGACGAAGTAGCTGGGGAAAGGGAAGTCTGGGCCTCCCTGCTGAGGCTGCTGCCCCCACGACCCGACCCTGGATAAGTGGAAGAAAATGGATGGATGGATGGGATGGATGCTAGTGGGTGTGGTGATTTATCAGTCAGTGCTTTGGAATTGCAAGGAAGTGACATCATGATTGACGTGTGTGTCTAATGTTGACAAGTGTGATTAGTGTTTGCAAATCACTGTGTGTATTGTTTTGCAAAAAGTGTGAGGCTGACTTTGTGTTTATAGTAGTGAATATCTGGTCCAGTGTTTTGGAAATTGTGTAAGACTTTTGATTTTAGTGTTTATGCAATCAAGAAACTGTATCCAGTTACACATAATGAAAATTTTCCAAACAACTAAAAAAGGACACACTCTATTTGAAATCATTGCATTACAGTAGTGTATTTTATGGTACAAGTTGAAGGAAAAATATAACAAAAATACTACAAATAATACACGACTGTAAACAGAGAAAAACACAACTGTGCACAGTCAGCTTATGGATTGAGTGAGATGGCCCTAGTGAAGCCCTTTTGAGAACTTTGCAAGCATGGAGGCAGCAAGAGCTGGAGGCCTGACTTTGAGGGCAGCTGGGCAGAGAGTCTGGACGGAGTCAAGATCAAATACTTGAAGATCTGCAAGTATTTAAAAACGTAAATGGAGTCAGCATCACCGCTGTCAGATGCATCTCGGTGAAGCACAACATGAGCATGAAGCAGGTGTACAGTGTCCCATCAGAGGAACTCCATCAGGCTGCTCTGGCCCTGGACTGGTTCCCCAGCCAGGATCAATTTGAAGTTATGTACTTGCCCCCTTACTCGCTATTTCTAAAACTTATGGAGGAATTTTTTTCCACTTACTAAAGATGGCGCATATATGACCACCAAACACATGCCTCATAAAATACACAACTGTAATGTAATGATTTTAAATTGAGTGTTTCCTTTTTTTTTTTTAGTAAAAAAAACTGTAAAAAAGAAATCCCTTTAAAATGAAAGTAGATTAAAATTGAAAACTAAAATAAACAAACGCGATCAAACCTTTGTTATAAAATTGTACTATTTATAATTCTATTTACCAAAAAAAACAAACTACTCACATCTCAAAATCTATTTCCTAAAATTTGAAAGAGTTTAGCGATTTCTTAACGTATCGCGTTGGTTTGAATTCTTTCCATGAATCATTTGGTCTGGTGGAGACGCAAACACAGGATCGCTCAGACTGAGAATGCAGGGAGGGGGTTAGTTTGCAGCACACGGAGCTGCTCCACAGGGAACTGTCTGTGGCTTACTGGTTCCCAGAAGAGAGAGAGAGAGAGAGAGAGAGAGAGAGAGAGAGAGAGAGAGAGAGAGAGAGAGAGAGAGAGAGAGAGAGAGAGAGAGAGAGAGAGGGACACACACACACACTAACTGGAAACACAAACCAGGCCACCCAGATTGGAACCAGACAGGACCACCATTACATTTTTTTTTGTTGTTGTTCTTAATTATTATCAGACTAGGGCTGAATATTAAAGTTATACATCATAGGTTTTATGCAAAGCATCTGCTTTCATAGCACAGGGTTTAGGTGCCTGTACTTCTGCGGACGGAAAGTGCGAAATCGCCTCCTGACCCCGGAGCTCCTGCGTCTGTATGCACAGCTGGATGTATCTGATTTATGATGGACGTCGGCAGCTGTAGGACATTTGCTTTGTCTGATATTATAAAGCTGCAGACCACACTAGACCAACCACAAGACGAAAGAAAAGGCAAAGAGCTGAACTGGGAAGGATTCAACCTTCTTTGTTTTACCAGCACATGTTGGATCTCCAGCTGTGTGTTAGACTCTGCAGCGCAGAGCTGCTGTTAAAAGTGCTCACAAACACCACATTCAATTTCCATGAACTTTAGTTTCAGGGCTCCGGTGCCCTCTGAACGATTCCGGGCCGTTTCCCCTCCCAGACGGGCCCTTCTCAGTTGTGAGTGCAGTTACAGGAACACCAAGACAGCATATTTAGAGCATAAAAATCTTCCTCCTGTGTCAGCAAGTCTTCAGAAACTAAACTCTGAGAGGATTTAAAAAGAAAAAAAATTCAACATCTTTCTCTCTCTCTCTCTCTCTCTCTCTCTCTCTCTCACTCTCTCTCTCTCAAATCATCAGCAGCAGCCTTCCTCACAGTATTGCTAAATTTGCTACACGGCCACCAAGAAATGTATAGTTGAGGTGAAGTCCAGCTGAAATATCAAGTATAAGCGCTCATTGCTGTGTTAATTGTGTGCTATTGCATGGACGCCACAGCATAGAGTTTATCTATCATGCTATGATGAAAAGGTTATCCTTTATGGCTATCATCCATTCACTTAGGAAAGGGAAGCAAATACATCTCTACTGCAGTCCACTCCAGCAGTTTTTACACGATTTTACATTCACGGTAAATTCAATGGTGCGTTTTTTTTTTGTCTTTTTTTTTTTTTTTTTTTTAATCTCTCCCAATGTAGAATATCAGCAATACTATATGAATGGGAATGTCAATGGGTAGATTCAGACTTGAAGAGCTTCAAATACAAATTCAGCAGAAGGTTTAGAGCGATTGCAACCTTGACAAGTCAACACGTTAAAAAAAAAGGACAGGACAAAGCAGGTGACTTTGGTCTAAATTTGCACTTTATTTCTAACACTTACAGTTGTTTGTTCCCTGTTTCCCTGCCCCCACAACAGGCACACAGATAGCAATGAGCTTAAGGGACAGTAGAGAAACTCAAACATTTCTAAAAGAATCCTTTTCATGAATTCATCCAGAGGCTATTAGGTAAAAAAACAAACAAAAAAACCCCAAAAAATAAAAACATTGTATTGTTCACATAAGTTAAAACCTGAAAAAAATGGCTATAAATAAATACATATGATGCTTACAAAGCAGTGTTTCATCTTTTATTATTATGGTCATCATCAACATCATCGTTAGGCTAATATATTTAGAGTTCACAGCTATCATAAACGCATGGACATTGTACAATGTGGAGAAAACGCAAAATCAAGGCGAGGAAACACAGTGGAGCTCTTTGGTTTTCACTATTGAGGTTTGTTTCTTTAGCAGTAAAATCTATCTTTGCTGTCCTCTCAACCTTTGGATTTAAGCTGCATTGTAGAAAAAATAGAAAGCAAATGTTTCTTTTTTTTTTAATTTCTCCTAAATAAAGGGACAAAACTCACGGGGCGAAACGATATCAACGGAAGGGTTTCTCTCTTTTTTTTAACCCACTCTATTCCATCCTGTGTTCTCAAAGCCAAAGAGTCTCTTACGTCGCATGAAGGTTGAACATGGCGATTAAATGAAGATTCACAGCCACACAAGATCTACAGTAGAAAAATTGTCAAGGCCTGAAGTGTTCTTCATATCCACCAGGTTTTAAATATCAACAACAGGCGATTGATGATTTTAGCGATTACAGTCTCTAACTTCCTGAATGTTTATGTACAAGTGGGTTTGGGGGGGGGGGGGGGGGGGGGGGGGGGGGGGGGG
>BJFM01001032.1:0-10011 GCA_016586285.1 Arothron firmamentum
TAGATAGATAGATAGATAGATAGATAGATAGATAGATAGATAGAGTTTTTTAAAACTGTCATGTGGAGACCAGGGTGCTGTTGGTATGTGGTGTACGTGTGTATGTGTGTATGTGTATACATGCATTGGTGGTGGGCACACGTGTCAATGTCGGCCCACAATGTGGTATTATGTATGTGTGTGTGTATAGATAGATAGATAGATAGATAGATAGATAGATAGATAGATAGATAGATAGATAGATAGATAGATAGATAGATAGATAGACTTAGAGAATTTTTTACCACTGTCATGTGGAGACCAGGGTACTATTGGTGGTGGGCCAATAACAACATTCCAATGATATTTAGCCCTTACCAACATATTTTTGGTCCTAAAAATGAGACTTTACAGTCAGAACAATCATCCACACATGTTGTTAAATAAAAGTGTTGTTGCATTGTAAACATTAAAATTTGATATATTTGTCAAACAACCTCCAACTATGTATTTGTTGATTTTTAGATTTTGCTTCCATAGATTTGAAATTATTTATTGCTTCACCCTTCTTTTTGTCATTTGGTCCTACTCATAGCTGTAGAACACACACCTGAAATCACTAATCACGCCCACACACACACACACCTGCACTTGCTCGTCAGGGTGACTATAAGGGCAGAAGCGCTTGAGCAGTGCCTGCTTCAGTCTGAAGTGCGTTCTCTGTTGGGTTGGTTGGTTTATTGGGGATTTCTTGGCGAGTTTTAAGTCTTTCTTTTTGTTTTCTGTGCCATTAAGTTACATCAGTTCCTCATCTTGTGTGTTTTCTGTAAAAAGAAATAAGTTTACCTCTTTGGTTTGATCCTTCCTTTGTCCTGTTGCTTGTTAGAAAGCGTAATCACAGTAAGACTCTGCTTGCGAATTACAAACTGAGCAGGTGAAAATTAGTCAGAGTTTTTTTCTCTGTGGGTTATCTATGTGAGGACCGTCATTTATCTTTATATGCTTTATCGGGTCAGTTTCAGAAAATCCAGTTTAGTATGAACGAATTGGATCTTATTAACTTCACTGGTATAAAGTCAGGGCACTGAGTGGTTCTCTTTACCCTCAACAGTATTTCAGCTGGTTTCATCCTTAGTTGTCATCACTCATGAGGCTGAGGAGCCTTAAAGTGTTTTCAGAGGTCTGAAAGTTGGCTTCATTTAACAACTTTCACTGTTTCTACTTTTAATGTCCTTGTTTCATTATGTGGTCCTGATAGTTTACATAAACGACAGCCAATAAAAGCTCTGCCATTTCCATTTCCCTTCCCTCACTCCCCACCTGACTCACCTCTTATCCCATTATTTTACGTGCTACGCCACCTCATTCGCCCCCGTTACTGGCGAGTGGGTGAGTGCAATGGGCTATAACCCAGCATGCCGCTTTTCGACTTAGCGCTACCTGCTATGCTAATATCGTTAATCAATAGAGCCCAGATTGTCTTTGCTCCGATTCAGAGGATCTAAGGGTCCCAGTGGTGCACAGGTACAGTCCCCCCCTCCTCCCCTTTTCTCTTTTCCCTCGCCGAAAGAAAAGCTCATTTTCGAAGCCCCCCAAGATGGCCGACTTAATGACGGCCACAGAAGTTTTTCCAACAAATTTCATGGGGCATGATCCTAAGATAATAGCTTTTCAGCCCCAATGACAATCCAATTACCGTGCCAATCAAAGCCCACGGCATGCCATCTAATTATGATCAAATCTGGCTGTCAGCTCAAACACTAAAACAGTAGCTTTAAGTCCAACAAATCACAGTTTAGAGCCGGAACCTAGTTTGTTCATCCCTGTTTGATGCGGTTTAGCTTTGTTTGACAAAAAGAAAAGAGATTTAGCGGGAGTGCAGTGGTGTGATATTTGACCTATCACTCAATAACGATACAAATTAACATTTTAATAGGCTTCATTGTTTTATTTCAGAGCATATGAGGTAGTGAAAACAAAAACAATGCATGTTGCACAAAAAAAGAGGAATAAAAATATATAGGATCTCAACAGTCACTCACACAAGCTAACAAATAAAAAGGCAGCATCAATAACACAAATGATTAAACATTCATGGCCTTTTCAGTGGAACATCTGCTGCGTATGGGGCTGTAGCCTCGGGGACTGGGCGAATCAAGAGGATTTCAAGAAAGCAATAAGTCTGGGTGGGGGAGGCAGCGGGAGATTTATACATACTCACACGTATGCATGCATCGGTACACAATTGTATGCGTGCACGCATAAACATGGAGAGTAAATACACGCCAGCATGGACGCAAACAAGCAGCTTATTTCTTGTGTCGCACATTCCACTAGATTTTATCCTGCATGTCGTAACTCTGTTTCAAACGTATGCATAAAGCGTCTTTTTATCTGAAGCAGATACGTTACAAGATTTTAAGCTGGTGAAGAAATTCAGGCTAAATACTTTTGTTCTGTGTGCTTGTTTTTTGTCATAGGGCACAAATTAGCAGAATTTAATTCTAATACGGCAGTTCAGGAGCATAGCTTCTGTACTGCTGGCAACAGGGTTCAGACATGCAGAACAGGAAGCTGCAGACAAAACGTGAACAACTGTTAACATTAGCATTCTCTTTTTTGTCATGATTTAATGCTTAACTGGGTCATTACCAGTGCAAACCTGAACTGGGCCTCACAGGTCTTTCGGACGTCATTGTGTTTGTTCCAGGAAGAAACTCCGAGCACATTTTTATAGATCCAGCCCACGTGTCTGAGCGCCTGCCACCAGAACCCTCATTAATCAATTCATTTCCTGAAGTTGCTTCTGTCCAGAGTTCCTCAGCAGCACATTAGCTGCAGTTTTATGTTTATCACAGTCCTGATCTATAAATAACAAGCTAAACGGCTGCGTGCAGGCGGGAGGGCCGCATCTCTGGAATGTTAAAGGGCTCTATCATTACAGCTGGCAACTGCTAATATGCAGCCCTGTGGGTCAATCACCGCAAATTATAGGGACACAGTTTCACGCCATCATTACAGTGTCCGGCGCACAAGGTGTCAATCGGGCCATGGCAACGACAGTTTATGAGAAAGCACCAATGACGGGAAAGCAGCGATCCTCCAAAGAGGAGGGATTTTTTTTGAATGAGGCAGCAGGGTATTGGTTTGTCTGAGGTTAGTTGGTGTGTTCAAAATTTATTGATAAGCTACATCCACGCTGAGTTCACTAACTGTTCAGACAGTGAAAAAGCAGCATTTTTTCAGGCAAACAGTTGTTGGTAAATACCTGTGGCCTCCTCCGATGAACGGGGTCATCATGTTGACCTCTGGTTCACCCAAGAGGACCATTTCTGGTAATGTTCATCACTGTTGGAAGATCATAGATCCAAAGGATCATACATCCAAAGGATGTATGATCATGAACCTCTGACCTTGGAGCTCACACCCAAGTCTTCAGTAATCAAGCTCCATCAAAACTCTGGGACGAAGGCTTTAAGAGTGATGATAAAGATCTGCACATGAGAAGTGAAGTTGTCAAAAGTACAAAGTACCATCAGGTCCACATTTGGGATGAATAAAAAGACCTATTTGGGACGAAGGGTTCTGACTATGCAGCAAACTTCTTCAGAACTGGAGCATTAGGCTGCCAATTTAGATTTACCAAAAATGTTACGTATTTGGAGAAACTTGGAGGCTCATCAGCCAAATTCAGGCCCATTTTGACTTCCTCACAACAACAACCAGCTTTTACGTGTTGCTGCTATTGTTGGCAGCACAGTGATAGAAACTGCTGGTGTGAGCTGCCAGAAGAAGAAAAACCAGCATACTGCTTCACTGACTGCTGGTTTCACGATGAAAGAATCACCTCCGCCTGTTTGGACTTTCGTAACTGCGAAATTAATTCACGTCTCACTTGATATTTTTGAACTATTAATTTTATAATGTTCCCAGGGATGAAAGAACTGAAAGATAAACCAAATCCTCCATTCAGCTGCGTTTGGCCACCAGCTTTTGGCAATTTTATGCCGTTTTCATAAGAAATTATATTTATCACAACACTCTGATGCCATAAAGCAGCAGATTGTCATGCATGGGGATTGTCACATAAATCACTCCTCTATATTTTGACACATGATGGGTATAATGGGCAGATTATGTGCTTTCCTTTTTAGTTTCTTCTGTTTCTCAGCCATGCCATGAAAACAAACACCTTTAATAAAGTCACAGGCACAAAGGAGACGGGGCCAAATCCGCTCCCACACATATAAAAAAAACCATTAAAACACACTTGCTGGTGTCAGGGAAGCTGCATATAGAAGCAGCTCGCAGATGAAGATGCGTAATCGTTGGACAAACTGCACACCTCGCGCACAGCAATCAAAGCCATGTGTTAACGCGATTAATGGCTAAAAATGTGGCTCGGAGGATCAAACGGCGACCTGGACTAAAAGTGGCTTTTGTTAGCAGCAGAGGGGAGCTTCAGTTAAAGCAGGAAGAACAAGAACCCACAAAGTAAAGATGGAGCTTAGATTAGCCAGAGTTGCGGCTAATGTGCTTGCTAAAAAAAGTCTAAAAATAATTGGCAACTCTGAAGGAGGCCACACCAGCGGGCTTTTGTGAATAGGTGTTAATGACAAACTGGAGGGACGTCATTGACTTCCGGTTGTCTTTGTGGAGCTCCGTCTTCAGGGCAGGCGTTTGGGATGGTGATGAAAGTCTTTATGTATTTACTGTCATTTCTTGAGGGCTGCAGCTCGTTAATTAGCATGCTAACTGCAGTGGATATCGGTAGAAAAGATTAGGATTAAAACGTTTTTTTTTTATGAATTCTGGATGGCGATATCAGGGGTCAAAGTCGGGGAGCGGCACTGGTGGTCGATTCTGTCCACCGTTATTAGTGCGTCATTGCATTATTGGTATTTGCTTAAGTGGGTCTTCCACTGCGAACACAACCTGTGAAATTGTTGGAGAGGGTGTGGGTGAAACCACAACGTCTGTAATCGTGTTGTAGTTGATCGTGTGGGACAATGGCTTTTCTGCTTAGCCGAGGATTTTCCAAATCAACAGCGGTGCCTCGATTGTTCTTTCTGGCCTGAATTTCTGACAGACACTGGGGAAACGGGGCTCCTCTTTCATATTCTTCTCAATATTTCACACCAACATCCATACGCTCCTCTTTAACTAGATCTTTTGTCTCAGTGTGATGAAAAAAGGCAAAGTTAATTTCATTAAATATGCATTATGACGCCGCCAAATTCGTGTCTGATTAAAAGAGCATGTTTTGTTTTTCTCTGTGAAATAATCTTAATTTCCTAAGAAACTTTTGGAAGCGGTTTGGACTTTGAGCATCAGTGAAACCGGGCTGGTATCTGTTCAAACAGGAAGTGCAGAGACAAGACAGGAAGTGAGGTCAGAGAAAGCTGAAGAAAGAAGTTTATTGTAAAGGAAGGAAAAAAAGGATTTTAATAACGACCAGTTTACGTGGTTAAAGAGCAGCTACATAAATTTGCTCTTTTTTTACTAGATGTATTTTAATCGTGTACTTTTGGACCTAATTTACCTCAAGACAAGCTGGACTTTGGAAAGAGGTCAAATTTCAGATTACAGGAAAATATAATCCGTCCATTTTCAGGGCTTCTCTTCACCTCAGATTTTAGCACAAATCCAGCCTTTTTGACTGGGACTGTGAAAAGAACTATGAATTTAGAATTAGTCATCTGCAATTGTGCTTCTATCAAAACAGTCATTTTCACATGTTAAAGATAGAACAGGAAGTGTTGCCATGCAAGCCTACATCAAAGCAGAATAATGGTAAATGATGTAATTGTCCTCCATCAAATGGTTTCTGTCGATTCATCCCGTCCACCGTTCCCAAATGTACTCCACTTCAGCTGGCAGAGATTAGCGGTCCTTTGTCTCCGAAGGATTTTCTTATTTTCAAATTGGGTAGAAACCATTAAGAGAAGAAGAACCAATCAGCCTTTCTGGTCGTTCGTCTTTATCAAACACGAGGGAGCTCAAACAAAAACCTACTCAGGTTTAAATGGTCAAAATGTCAATTAGAAGGGAAAAAAATCATCATTAGGTTTATTACTCAAATTAACAGCTCCCTTCAACCATTTAAATCATCACTGGTTTACGCAGTTAAAAAGGGAGCTGTTTTTTCTTTTCTTTTCTGTCTTGGTAGTCAGACACGTCTCTCCCTTTGGACTCTGACGGGGTGATTTTGGAGGTATTATATTCATGAGGGGTTCCAGTAATTGGATTAAATTGGTTCCAGAATGTAGCAATTTATATTATAATATCCCATTACTTCTAATACTGTTCTTAATTAATTAGCCTGATTTTTTTGGTCCGTGTTCCTGATAAGTTAAGTTGGCTCAGGAGGAGATCTGTCCCTCTGTGGCGTCTCGTGGATCTACATCCGTCACACACACCTGGATGCAATATACAAGGTTGAGGAGAATCTCTGGGCTCGCTGCGAAAATGACCTTAAAGAGAAGAGGAAAAGGAGGCTTTCAGTACACAGACACTGGCAGCCGAGGCTGGTTTATATCCAAGACATAATCGCTTGGAATCGCTGGTGGGGACGCACACAAAGTTCAGTATCGCCATCACCTGCCGCTCTTACAGAGGACGCGGGAGGGCAATTCTCCTTTGAATACAACAAATTAATATCATTTTCAAACAATTTCCTTATGCAAATATAATTTAATCAAGTAAATGAAACTCAAATGTGCTGCCTGAGGGCTAAAAGTGAGACAAAAGTGTGTGTGTGTTTACCCTATATTGTATTATTAAACAGGTATTTTATTTTATTGTTACATCTGAAGAATTCTAACCATTTAAATACTGAGTTAATAAAGAACAGTAAGAAAAAATCTTTTATTTGCACTGATAAAAACTTGAATCTGAATTCCTGTGGGTTTTTTTTTGGGGGGGGGGTTGCATTATAAAACAGGTTTATTTACATAAGTGTGCCAATGTAATAACTGACATGCTATAGAGGCAGTCTTGATCGTAACGGACACTTTGTAAATAAAGCTAATTGAACATGCTGCACAGTGAAGCTAGTGTCCACCGCCCCCTAGTGGTAGGCGGCAGTAGTGTCCTGCTGGTCATAATCATGCAGGTGGGTTTAGAGTTTTTATAGGCGGGATCGCTGGAGATTGATGAAGTTAAAGGTGCAGGATAATCTGTGTCTTCAGCGCTCCGACCTGCTCCTGTATTAAACGTGGGCGTTAACACTGTACATGTGACCCGCAGCAGTGGACTCAGACGGTGGTATTTCTCACCAGAACTCGTCATGCCTCGCTGTGAATAATTTGGAGCTATTCTTGGGGCCGGTGCCATCGCTCTTCAACCAGAATACAGACGTGTGAAGAGACACGCTGTCCAGGAGGTGCTGAAACCTCCTCCTTTTACAGTTTCATATCCTACAGCCTGACTCGCTTTGACTCCAGCGGAAGTGTTAAATGGACCTAACCGTTGCAGTCATGATGGTGTGACTGTAGCAGAAAGAGACAGTGGGGAGTGTGATGGAATTCAGCCATTATTTCAGTTTAATAATAAACTAAGTTATGCTTTGTTTCCACTCTGCTTACGTCACATCGGATCTAAACCATGCTAATGTTGTTCCTGTTTGGGCTACAAATGGGAATAAGAATAGAGTCAGTACATCATGGCATTATTCAATTGGACTGCTAGAAGTCAGGATACTTTCCCTTCCACTGCTTCTGTTTTAAGTATTCCCTTTAAAGATTCCAAACTTTTGCTCACTGTCTCACTTACCAACATAGAAATAACATTTTCTACCAAACCCACCTCTGCCATACGACACTTTGAACTGTTCAGTGTTGCCTAGGAGAAGCTTATCTATCGTCACGGCAATGAGCTGCAGGAATGTAATTCGACATTACATGAGGTCGGACACTGGCAGCTTACTGGTGTGACACATCCGTGACATGCTTCAAATTATCCTGCAGCCGCATCAATTAAAAGTGTGAAATGCACTTACAGGATGAGGCTGGAGCCCCAAAGCAGCCTGGGATGAAATGAGGGTGGACGGACATACCTGAGCTACGTGCAAAGGCCTGGGATGAATGCTTCTATATGGACTATGAAAGACTGGGAGTGAAAGCTCTGATACTTGCATCCATATTTGTCCCAGAATAACCAGTCTGTTTATCCATTCTCTGAGAGCGGAGCCAGTGCATCTCTCTTCTGTGTCCCAGTATAACCAGTGCCTGGTACTTGTTGTCAAACTTGTGCTCTGAGTGATTCCAGTGGGGTGGCTGTGTTGATGCAGGGGATGATGTGGTTTATTAAAACTCCCACTGACGACCGGGACATTGAACGCAGCTGCCGCACTTCCCGCCAACAGCGGAACACTTTGAAGTGACACAGGAGCGTGAACGTCTCGTCAGCGGCGCCGTGTGAGCTCGGCTCCACGCTTTCATCACACTAAACAGCGGTGCTGTTTGCACAGCAATTCCATTCTTTCCATCCTCACCTGCTACCTGTTGTTGTCACCTCACAGTGCATCAGCTCACGACCGGTGTGGGATTGTGTCTCGGTTTGAAATACGGGGGGGAGGGGAGGGGAGGAAACAGCACAAATGAAGGTAACTCCAATGCTCACGGACAGACAAAGAGGGCTGCACACTGGCATGGAAAAAAAGTGTGTGTGTGTGTGTGTGTGTGTGTGTGTGTGTGTGTGTGTGTGTGTGTGTGTGTGTGTGTGTGTGTGTGTGTGTGTGTGTGTGTGTGTGTTCCCCCGCTGCAGTCTCACACCATCTCAACTTCTGCTGCTCATCGTCGGCGGTGTAATAACAATATCACTCATCTCATATCCTCGGCTTACTTTGCTTCCCCCGCCGCCCCCTCGCTCCACATTTATCACATTCATTTGATATTCAGAAATAAATGTAGCAGAAAGAGAATAATGCACCTCCCGTACGCGCCGTTCATTACAGATACATTTACATGGGGGGTTTGCCGCCGCGGTTTCAAATGGAGCGCTGTTCGCCGGCATTTCTCACATCTGCCGAGACGGGGTGCAGCGGGTCGGGGTAGTCGTCGTCACATTAGTGCTATCAGTGAGCGATGATAAATGGCCTGATCTATCCATCTCCACTGTCACATTCATAAAAGAAATTTGGCCTTCGTCAGGGGAATCAAGCACGACGCCGTAATATCCGCAACATGTATCCATCAAGTCTAACTTGAGACATATCGGAACGCCGTACTGAACATACCTCGGTGAATAATATTTCACCCGTGATAATGCAGCACATAGCCAGTGAAAGGGAAAAAAATCTGCATTTTTCTGTCTCGGCTGTGGAGGACGGCAGAGGAGGTGGGCTACTGATCATATTCAATCTGGAGGCGATCATGTAAATAGCCCTCCATCTTGGGAAGGCGATATGCAAAGTAGCCCGTCTCCCCTGTGTCAGGATCAGATTAATGGAAACCTAAAAGTGGGAATTACGGCCCTTATCCGGCGCACTGTTCCGGGGAGGGGCCGAGATACGAGCCCTGAGGGAATCTGCCTGGTTCAAAGCCCATTCCTCTGGTTAAGGAACTCGCTAAGATCCATGCACCAAGGTGAAGGGTAATTTCCTTTGATATTCAGCAATGCATTACTGTATGTAGTGTGCATGCGGCATGCCCCGCTGGCTCTCCCGGTGCATGTGTGCAGATGTACCCGCGTGTGTAATATGCAAATGTATGCGCACAGAGGAGGAGCAGTAAACAACATCACGGAGAGTGGACGGAGAGCCGCAGCGGTCATGTTCGCGTGGTTAAAATCTGTGCCAAGTGTGTTTGCATCGTTGTATCTTGGGAGAAGAGACCGGAGGATCCGTTCTAGTCGCTCCCGCCGGGATTTGACGTTAGTTAGCCTGTTAGCCTTGGCCCACTTAAAAGTGCAACAAAAACAGTTCCACTGACGCATTAATTAGCACCACACAAATATAACCGGGGACTGCACTGTAAGTGCGCAATGATACAAGTTCACAAACAGGCTCCTCCCGCCACTTCTGGGGGGGGG
>BJFM01001032.1:10042-41938 GCA_016586285.1 Arothron firmamentum
GGGGGGGGGGTGTCCATCACAAAAATAACTAACGGTAGAAGAGCGTTCGGAAAATCAACACGTCGGCACCTCCTCCTGATTTTAACAGAGCTCGTGTTCAGACTGATATCAAAGGCCGGGTTTAGACCTGGTTTGATCTCCAGGGTGGGGGCGTGCACGTAGGGGTCGCTCTGTGCGCTCAGCGTGGATATGACAACAATCCCGACTCTATTACCTGGAGCTCGCCACCTCCGCCGTTTGGAGGCCGCCCCGTTGTGAGAGGCTCTGCGCCGACACCTGTGATATCCAATCAAAGCTCACAGGCGCAGCACTCAGGTAAACTCTGCCGGCTCACCGAGAATAACAAAAGCAGGAGGCGGCGGCTGGATTTCATCAGCGCGGCTGAAGTATTACAAGAGGCCATCTGCAGAAGTCTTTCCACTATATCTTTTATTCGTTTCTCTTTCACTCTCTCCATCCCTCTGTCTGCCTCTTTGCTATTCATTGAGATCCAATTGAGTGTTTGCCCCCCCACCACCCCCACCCTGCCCCACCCCACTCCTCCGCTTGAATTTGAATAATACATAACCCGGCTGAGCGGTGACATCACCCGCACGAATCCACTCGTCCTCACTGGGAACCTCTCCCAGCTGCAACTGATCCCAGCGCTCTTTTGGAGTTTCCCTGCATCTTATTTTATTTTCTTTAATAATGAAAGCCTGGACCGTGTGTGTGTGTGTGTGTGTGTGTGTGTGTGTGTGTGTGTGTGTTTGTAGTCCTCTGGCTCCTCTGCTCACCAACACCCGTGCAGACAAGAGAATCAGTGGACGAGTGAATGCAATTACAGTGCACAGGCCAGACAATAAAGATTGATAGTGCTCTCGCCTTTTATCGCGCACCAAACATGCCAGAGGTTAAAGCCTGCGAGCCTCCAGCCGCCGGCATTCTAATAATGATTGAAAATATGCCATCAGAGTGGAAAAGGTATGAATAAAGGAAGAGCGGAGGGGTGACTTTTTAATTTGGGGGGTTGTGTGATCTGTGGGGGAATGTTTGCATGTTTCATTTTTTTTCCAAGTGACATTCGGGTGTTTGTTTTCATTAATGAAAGCTGACGGCTCTTCTTGTCAGTTAGATTTTCCTCATGAGAACCACGAAAAAGAGCCGTCCCATACTTGTGAGGACCTCTCCAGTATTTCTTGCTTTTTTTTTCTTTTCTTTTTTTTCATTTCCACAAATGATGTGCAGAGTTTACATTTGTGTGGATGCATTTAAACGTTGCACACTTTTGCACCAACAATATTTCTGCTTGGTCAGAGGTCAGACCCATGTGGGTCAGGAGTATCTGGGCTAGTCTGTCTCTGCAGAAGGATGAAATTGGTCTCCTAAAATTTGCCGCCGTCCAGGTTATGATGCGTTTCAGCACCTACGAATGAATGTTAATGCTGTCTAAATTACAACCGCAACTACGCGGACGAACAACGGCAGCAGCTCAGCGAAACGCTGCCCAAGCTGTGGAATTCTAAATCAACAGAAATCGGTAAAGCGAGACAAACCCTTCTGTCGCCTGCGTTGATGAGACTAAGCCAAACGGCTGGATTTGCGAGGCTGTAAGGCCTCAGGAGAGTTGCATCGCTGAGACCAGGTACTACCCAGATCCCGAACCGGACCGGGAGTCGGGGTGTGCTTGCAGGCACTGTGGAGTGAAGATGGATAATGGGAAGGGATATCTGTAAAACCCTGTCACTGTAGCAACATTACCTCTGAGACCAGATGTACAGCATCTGATTTTACCATTTTATTATTCGTACCTTTGTATGAAACACTGAAATTTGACAGTTCTGACAAGTCTGGAAGTGTCACATCTCCACACATTAAAAACACTTCTTTCATAGCTACAGAAATAATTCCACAAAGACACAATAGTGGATTTTTTTTTTTTTTTTTTTTTTTTTAAATCCCTGTTGAAGGATTCATCTTGACATGTCAAAGCAGGGTCTTTTTATTAAGTGTTCACAGTACAAAATGTGCTCATCAGTGAGGAAGACGCATTTAAATATTTGGTTGCCATTAACGCACAATGCATCGTGATGAAGGAATAATGGCAGACGGTGACCAAGGACAGATCTTGGAGAAGAAATAGAACAAACAAAGAGTGGGACAGAGGAGGAAGATGAAAATGACAGCAGGAGAAAAGGGACAAAAGAGGATAAAACACAGGATTTTTTTTGTCAATTTTAAATAAAGAAATGGCCACCAGAGAAGCAGAGGATGAGTGATGGAGTGATTGTTCTATTATGTGGATGACTGGTCACGGCCCGCTAACACGTGAGCATGCACGTGTGGCAGCTTTCCTCACGCGCCGCTGTTGATTATTACGGTTTTATTAAGTGACATTCGCCTTCAGTCAGTCTCTCGCAGCAAAAATACACTTTACCTTGACACAACATTGTCTTTCTTCACACATCTCATTGTTTCATGTGGAATGAAAAAAAAAAATACACCTGACACCTCTTGAACGTGCCATTCTGACTGCCTTTCATCTGATTCTATTATTATTCGTTTTGTCACCATCTTAATTTTATACTATGGCTTTGTTGTGTGGCTGTTGTGCTCAGGAGTTTTTTTTTCCTTCTGTGTTTTTGTCCGATTGATGTGATTTTTTTTTTTCTTCTACATGCCCAGTTTCTTTCACTACTCCTTCGCTCTTTTGTTCTCAAACAGGTCGAAAACACATTTTCAGACCAATTATCTCTCACTATAATTGCACAGACACACCTGAGCCCTGGAAAAGGTACGATAAATGGGCCAAAATCTGCTTTATTCACACCAGGCGAAACTATAATAGTATACTATTTTAGTTATATTTCACTATGTTACAGAAAAAAAGTCACCCTGTGACACTGCAGAGGGATGATGGAAATATGTTTTCTTTGGCATCCCACACAGGCTGGAAAATCTAGTTTTGGAAAACTTGCAGAAGAGGACAAAGCAAACACTGTGTATTTAAAAATCATGCGTCAGTTGTTGTCAGTCCACATGGAAATCATGGGACGCGAAGGTCGCTGGATCCTGCAACAGCCTCATGAGATCATGAGAGGGTCTGTTGTTATAAATCTCACACTAGCTTCGCCATTAGCCAGCTAACCCAAAGTTTGAGCTTCTGTCCTTGCTGATCGGCGATCGGAGTTTGATCCTTAATCCGGGGATAATTTGTGTTTACTCACAGTCACAACCTAACACAAACAAGCACGGCGGCAGATGCCTAATCTGTCCACCCGCACACAGGGTTGTGCGGGAGCAGCAGGCGCTGGGGTGGCATGTTTACCCCGTTGCTCCGGTGTATTTGCATATGAAACAGTATCCTCAGATAATTCTCCAGGAAATATTAGCAGATTAGGAGCTGATAGGATTAATGTAGGGCGTTTTGGCATGTTCTGATAGAGAGAAGCTCATGGGCTGTGCAGAATGATGTAAATCATCAACACACACATACGCACGCACACACACACCCACCCTCTCACCCCTGAACCCGGCAGAGATACAGGAAGCAGTAGGTCCACAGATAACAGTCAAATCCAGACACCTATTTAAAAGGATGATATTTTAGTAGTAAATATGTAGGATTCCTTCATTATTTGACAACTCCCCCATCTGCCGTGTTTTCCATTTAAGATGCTTATCTGAAATGTCAAAAAGAATTATGCTGATAGCAGTCACTATGAATAGGGGCCTACGCCGTCCCCGATAAGGACGCGCACAGACTTGTACTCAACACTGGATTTCCCACACAGCTACAAAAAAGGCAGCCTAATTCCACGCTAATATGAATATGCCAGCCGCCCCTCCCTCCTGCTGAAAGAATTATGGTCCACCGTGAACCGATCCTCACACTCCTTACCTCTGCCACGACAAAAATGCCACGGTAATGTCAGGAGAGATGTAACGATTTAGATCCCGATGATTGTCCCGTGTCAGCCGCGCATCCGCCGGCTCCCAGACGAGTTGATTAGAGTTGGGACATCAAAAGAAGCTCAGGGTAGAGATAAGACAAGGAGGGGTTGTGGGGTGAGGGGTGACGGTAGCGACAGGGAGGGGGCTTTAACGTGTTTCCCATCAGGAATTAAGACTCAGGAGGACTTTCAAAGTTCTGCCTCCGTCTCGCCTTCCGCTATCTTGAAAGAGTTGCCAGTGACTCTGGCTTTTTTTGCATAAGAGCAGAGATAATCTGAGCCTGTTTAGATCAATTAACGAAGAGATAGTGAGCGCAAGTGAAGTGACAGGAGCTTGCACATGTCAGCTGGGGTGTTTGTGGGAGCGGGCTGAGGGTGAATCTGCTATTTCTGTACCAACAAATGTTCACGCAAGATGGGGAATCTTGGTAAAATTCGAGCGTAAAATTGTCTCTTTAGCCGAATGGAAGGTCTCTTGGCTCAGGAGGTGTGTGTGGAGGCAGTGTTAAAAAAAAATTAAGCCTATAATAAATAAGAGTTCAGGCAGTCATATGTTTGAGTCCTTTGGACATTTTTGTATTCATGAATTAAATGTATTTATATCACACCTTTCTAGCCATACAGAGCTGCAATCCAGTGACCTTTGCACCAATGCAGGAGCAGAAAACGTAACCTGTTGGATGTTCTAGGTAGGATGACAGCAGGGTTTTGGGGGGTTTTTTTGCATCTGTTTTTTTGTTTTCATCTTATTTATAACCCAAATCTGGTCGTTGAGAACTGGTGTTCAGATTGTTGCATTCTGGGACCTGACCACTAGGGGTCATAAATCTTTCACACTCCAACTTTTAAGTATTTAGGAAGTTTACCAATGGGCTGAAAAATAAAAGGAAAAGCATTTATTTGAAATGTCAGCACTTATGTCATAGGAAAGTGTATTTTAGATGAGCAGCAGCACATTCATCATTTGCCACATCTCTAAATAAGCATCAAGCAGCAACCACACATGCTGTGGCAAAGCTAACAGCAAGGCTGCACCATGTGACCAAAAAGCAGCCATGTTCTTTTTTATATGTGGGACCCCTTCACTACACCAGAAGTACTGATGATCTCCAGAGATGCATGAAGATGTAAAGTTTTACCCTTTGTTAATTTGCCATTTCTCTCTTGTCCTCACCCTTTCACCAATTCTCATTCCATCCTCAGTCCACGGAAGTCAAAAATGCTTCCTGGGACCAGCTGTCCATTGTAAAGTGGACCAGAAAGGTGTGTGAGAGGATGTGTGTGTTGTGGGGGGGTAATTAATTATACACATGCATAACGCCTCTCCTCTGCCCCTCCTCACCATGCTGAGGGTTCAAAGGCTGCTTCCCCTTGTTGATAACATCTCCAATAACAATTAGATTGGAAACGTGTAATTTGCCAAGGAGAAAAAGGAGGAATTAGTCAATAGTCTGTCGCTAAAGTCTGGGCTGGGAAGTAGGAGGTTACTGGTTCGAATCCTGGATCACTCTCAGATGTAAGTCGCTTTTTAAGTGCCTCTTAAATGACATTGTAGAACTCTGAGATGGTTCAACAGCAAATTCTGTAACTTCTCATTGGCCACCATTTGCCCTCAGTTCTAAATTTTCTTTGTGTGTACAGTATTTGCTAAACTGCCTGCTCACCTGTGCTTCTCTGCACAGGCCGGTACAGTGAGAACATCCCTCCATTGCTCAATTAAAACAAAGGCTTTTAAGATGTGAATGCAGAAGATGAGTGGAGAGTACCATACTTATAATAGAATTGGAAGTGCAGGGGCTGATCCTTTTGTGTTAAATAGCCTTAGAATTCATTAAATAATCTCATGATATTCACCTTGACATTATAATTATTTCAGGGAATTTGACTTGGAACGGTAAGTATAAATGCAGTTATTAAACTTCTTTCTTTTCGTCAGCCGCGAAGACAAGCTGGGACCTACTGTACTTTTCAACCTGAATCCATAGGAGTTTCATCGTCCTACCATTGGGAAAAGACCCCGATCCTTTTAAGCATGTATCCAGACTGACCCCGTCCTTTCATCAAAAGTGATAAAAGCTTCGCCTTTACTTCTGATGCCACCTCCCCCCGCCTTCTCCTGGCTTCCCACCTCCGTACCTACAGCCCCTCCACGAGTGCTCCGTCTGAATTAAGAATGCAAATGGGGCTGGAGCCTCACAAAGCCTGGGGTGACCTATATTACAGCTAATGATGGGCCACAGTGTCGGAAGAAGAGCTGGAATGAAAGAGAATTTGAATGAAGCTGACCCACATACAAAGGCACAACCAGTCGGAAAGACATGTTCCCTTCCTACTAAGTAGGCCACAATGGGCTTCAGGATTATGCAGAAGTTCCTCCTTTTCTCCCGATGGATGGAAATGGGGAAAGTGATGGGGAGCCCCTGGCAACAGGAGTCATTCCTTACACAAAGTTAACAGGTTTGTAGCGAGGTGACAGTCACAGCTTGTTAAACGGGAATGAGCTTTCTTCAGCCGAGCAGAAAAGACGTGGACAACAGGAAATGTCACAATGTTACAGGCAGGCTAATGTTCCAGGAACGCCATTAGAGGAGAGGAAGCCTCCATGTGTAGCAACATCAAAGGGAATAGACAAACGCTAATGGCATTAGCATTTCTATGTGAACATCTTCAACCTTTTACAGATGCAATCTGCAGTTGCAACACTGTAAAAAGTTTAAAAATTCTGCTTTAGTTTGTTTCCATTCGACATGTTGCTCATGATGACACAGGTGATAAAGTAAAACTTTCCATGGTTGTTTGTCTGAACCCTTCTGAAGGCTCTTCCATGTAGCCAAATTTTGTTTGTTCATCAATAACCCGCTCACGAAGAGGGTGATTAACGAGATTATTCAGATTGGCTGTTCAGCATCCGTGAATCAGAGCAAAAGAAGATAAACGCAACTTCATAAGAAAGTAAATGTCAAAGTCAAAAGGGCACAGACGCAGAGGATGGCTCAGACAGACATTTTCCACTGGTAAAAATCTGGCACCAATGAAGCTCAGTGGTTGCTTAGTTTATGCTTATCATTGCTTTCATTTTCTGGGTAAATACAGACAAAAAAAAACAAGGATTAAACATCACTATACACATAACACTGTGCCCAAATCGGCTCTGGCAATGCCAAAAGTGCACATGTGCTGTGCAGTTCACACCTATTACAAGAAAGTCAGTGATATTTTAAGTAATTTTGCTTTCTAAACCAATCTAGCCTGCAACAGAAAGTCACCTTTTGCCTTTTAAGTTGCTGTTTATTGGCAGGGAATGTGCTTTAAGTCAAAAGATGGATTGAGTGTGCTGAAACAAAGGAACCGGCGCGTGTGTGAGCCGGCGCGTTTATATAGGCGGTAAAGGCTTGCCCATTCGTTGGGAAAATGAATCGCACCTGTCTGCTCTCCAGTTCGCTGTGCTCTGCCCCACCCCCTCAACACCTGAATCCACCTGCAAATCAGTAGATGGACTATTTAAGCAGATGAGCCCGTTACACACACCTGTGCACGTGTCGGCATGGTGTTGGGGTGACCCTGGTCTTTAGTTTAGGTCTGATGTCGGTATATTGTTTTTTGCGCTTAGCTGAGCTGCTTCCTTTTTAAACAACGCTGCCTTTATTCAAAACCTAAAAAGAAGCAAAAAAACCACAATCCTTTCAGATTTACAGCCCTTTTAGAGAACAGATCCGCATCAAAATAGACGCGATTACAGATACCTGAACACAGGTGTGTATTCACCAAAGGCCAGTCTGTCAAAGACTCACGCGGAAACATTTTATTTCCTGAACTCGTGTGGCAAGTAGGCAGTAATTGGTGTGCATGTGTTAATCCTGGGATAACAAGTGTTTTCCGAGGAGAGTCAATGTTCATCTTACAAGGTCAGTTTGGCCCTGTACCCTGCATACATAATGGGGAATGCAAAGGCTAATGGGAACATAATCACATCACACACGCTCAAACTCGTGCTTCGATGTTGGGCTAAACGGGTTGCACACGAGGGTAAAGACACTGCTGGAACTTTAACGGCCACCTTCCATCTCTGGAGCCTCTTAGACTGAACAGGGCCACCCTGCAGCTGGACCTGCGCCTTCCCCTCGTCTGGTGGGGACCGCTCAACCCATCCAGCCAATGGGATTACAGCTGGAAGGCGGCGACGGTGGGCGGTCACGCACCATGACCCGTCCGTTTTTAGTTTTTTTTTTCTTTACGACTTCATTATTTTCCTTCCCTGCCATGCTCGTTTTCATTTGCCAGTGCGGGGGCATAATGACTGCGCTATAAAAACGGTGCCTTAACGTTTGCATACTGTTCTCATTTGGTGCGGCCCTCAACCCTTCAGCTGGCATATGGCAGGTAATCAGGGCTGCAATCAGGGCTGCACGTTACACAGGGCCCTGCTTTCGGCACAGGGGCTATTACCCATCTGTCTCATGACACACACACGCATGCACATGCACATGCACATTGACACTTGTACACAAACTCATTTTCCTTCCAGATGCAAACACGCATTCAAAATGTACACAAATGAATAACTATCACCTGACCTATAGAAACCCCCCATATAAGAATGGCTGTAGAGATATGAAATGTATGAGGTGAGCTTGTCCTAGAATCTTTTACTGTTAGCTTGTTTGGATAACATCACAACAGGACTAACCAAATTCTTTCCCCTCTGAACCCATAAACCATTCAGAGCTCTCAGTGGTTCCATGTTTGAGGAAGAAGTCCCTCCCATCACCCTGGTCGCAGACCAACCCTTCAGGAGCGGCGTCGTAAATGAAGCACAGCGCCCTGTTATGGCAGATGTAATACGGACCCGTTCCCAAAGGGTGGAGCCTGATCTTTAGCCCCTCCCCCACTGCTTTTGATCAATACATAAATAACTGGCACGTGATCAGCGATGAGCGGCTGGCCTGGCTGCACGAGGCACGCCTACAGGAATGCGTGTTGATTGATGGTGATGATGATGATGATGATGTTGACGGACTTCAGGTAACAGGTCAGCGTTCGAGCTGGGCGGGTAAGAATCAAGAGCTCCTATTTCCGCTGGCAGTCGGGGATGGAAGCTCCAGAACTGCAGCCAAGGACAGCCAAGACCTTTCAAGGCAGCCTAAAATACTGCAGAGGCGATAGTGAGGGCAGCCAAGACAAAAGATAAAAGGTGGATGACGGCAAATACAGCGGTGATGACAGGACGGACCCAGTCTGGCAGCACGGGATGGAAACCATTACTTCCAACAGGACTGGGGCTTTGAAGATTGGAGGAATCTTGTGGTGGGATACGCACCTCCCATCCCAGCAGCCCACCAGTGCTCTGAATTGTACAGATGTCCAGCCAAACCGTGTGTATGTGTGTGTGTGTGTGTGGGTATGTGCAAATCCATCGTGTACACACATACTGCACCTCCGCGCCCGTGTTTCCTCCTCTCCGCTCTCCCCATGTTGTTTGTCGAGCTCTCAGGCCTAAATCCATTATTACCTCCTGAAATGACAACTCATTTCCACGAATGTAATCCCTTCCTTTACGCCTGCGTGAGGCTCTAAAGTAAACACAGTCTCGTCTCTTGAAGAAGCACACAGCACCGAGGGTAGGGACTACTTCAAATTTGCAAAGGGAGCCTCGGAGTGGCAAACGTCAGACCCGAGGAGTAAAGATGATAAAGCTGGAGAGCATTTGAAGGGATTTATTCAAAAGCAGCGCAGCCAGTAACGACGTTTCTGGGAAATTGTAGTAATGCTGTTCCAGACTCCTATAGTTTGTCAATAATAGCGATGGTATAGTTGTGGATATGACTTAGCTTCAGACGGCATCTGCTTCTCGAGGATAGCTGTCAGAACCCTCCAGTCCATCCTGATCCTGCACCAGGTTGATGCGAATGTGCTTGAAGTTGGCACGATCACATCAGACTCGGCCAGCAGGCTGCATGTGAGCCCTCATAAAGTCACACGCTGCTGCCACAACTTTATCTTTATCATCTCTCTTACTTACATGATAGTGTATCTCTGTTAGTTTCGTTAATAGCATTGTGGGCAGATCGCTCTACCTTCTATTCACATTTTATTGTTGCTGCATTTCTCTTCTTCAGTGTTTTCAAATAATGGAAAAGACCACAAACAATGGCACATTTTCGCATTCACATTTCTCTTCTTTAGCTGTTTTGAACATACAGAAAGAACGTGGCGACAGCTCCACACAAATGTTAACAAACACTTCAAGGTTAAATATCAGAAGGATGAAACTCATACTTTTATATAACACTAAATTCAAAGTCCACCATTTGATCTGAAAGAACATTTCTTTGTTGAGAGATGTGAACATAAAAACATTGCGTGAACATAAAAATACTTTTTTGTTTAAATCTCGATCAATACGGCAAGAAACAGAAACCATCATCATCCTGAACTCGGTTTCAGAAACAGAAGCTGTGGGTGTCACCAAAAACCTGAAATCATTCCACAAAATGAGCCATAATGATGGAGAGTCCCGTGTCATATTGTTTTGCTTTCAAACGAAAACATTAATTTTAGGTTCTAAAATATGTCGTCTAAATCTGTCTTGAGGGGGGGAAAAAATACAGTCATAATCACTAATTAAATCTTCAAGAGCGAGCAACTCAACACGCATGCACACACAAACACGCGCGTGTGCTGACAAGATAAACAACAACAAAATGTGGTCTTCCGTCGGCCTGCCCACCAAGCCATCCCCCCCGCTCTGCCACATCACATGTGACTGCTTTAATCGTGGGCCAATCTCTGCCGGGTCACGATTAATAAAAGCCACAACAGCCACAAATAATAACTCCAAATTGCTGTCTTAATCGAATGATGCAAACACCAGCGAGTTACAAAAGTTCAGCGCCACCACTGACAATTTCCTAATTGTATTCACTCATTCATGGCAATTTTATTAACATGGAGCGGATGTCTTCTGCCCTTCCACTGTCACAGCACCAGGGATCTAATTTCATTATTTTCCACAAGATTTGCTTGACTACTGCCGTCAAGCTAGTGGCGCGCCACGGCCAGATGTTTATGCTATTTAAATGAGGAAGCAAAGCCTGTTGGGTAAACGTAATTAAAGAAAGTTGAGGCTGTCTCCTTTGTTGTTTTTCTTCTCTAAGTTCTTGTCTTCCTCCCTGTCTCTCCTCCTGTTTCCTTGATGAGACCAGAGCTGCAGGGGAAGGATGACGGGGGCTGCAGGAACTGGTGGAACTGGACATGAAGTACTGGGATAGAAATACTTGGATACATGTGAAACCTGTGTATGTGTGTCACTGCTCTCTGTCCTGCCTATAGATCCCATACATCGATGACCTGTGGCCCCTGTTTTTCAGCCCGTGTTTATTAAAATCAGTCAGTGCAGCTTGATCACAAACACATTAGTGTCCACGTGTGTCGCATGCTAAATAAGATGAGGAGAGAGGGAGAGAGAGAGGGAGGAAGAGTAAATGAATTCAGTCATGTCACGGTGATAACAGGCCAGCCTCAGTCAGCATGTTCTTTCAGAGTCCGACACAGAAACACAAGTTGGGTTAAAAAATAAAGTAGAAACAATCTATTAGAGCCAATATCACTGCGTGTTAAGAGGTCATTACAAGATCATGTAAACCAAGAGAGAACATTTCCCCGCAGTGGTCATTTACATATGATTACTGCATCATACATGGCGGGCACTCCCACGCTGAATTATGCATCATATGGAAGTCCTACTTGAGTGGTATTTTAACTCAATTTTCTCTGTTTTATAATAATGCATGATAAATCTCACACGATGTAGTAAAAAATGACAAATTATTTAGTAAAAGAGAAAAAGTCTTTTGTTTTTCTTTTTTCTAACACTAATCAGTCCATCACAGGACAGGACGCTCATTCACACAGTGTCAACCTAATGTGTGTATTCCACATCTGTGGACTATGGACGAAAACTGGAGCAGTCAGAAACAGATGAAACCCTCCACACTGAAAGGCCCAAGCTGGATTCAAACCCAGAACCTTTTATACTAACCATAGATGTCCCCTAAATGATATATGATAAGGATTAAAACTGTGAATCGTTCGTATAAATCAATATATAAAGCAGTTTCCGAGATATCTAAATTTGCCTAAATGCTACATGAATAAAAACAATAGTGTAATTATTCCAAAGGCCTGAACTTCAAATAAGACTTGAAAAGATCCTCCGCTCCGCCACAAGCATTCGTTCTGTGCGTATGATAGAAAACAGGTCGCTTTCTGCGCGCGTGGCTGCCCTGCACAGCTGGTTCGATGGCTCAAATCTGCTCGGGCAGGAGCTTTTAAGCATTCAGCGTGCAGCACGTTCGATACCCTTTAGTGCACACGAACTGAGTAGCTGTCAAAAATACAACAGGCATCTCAAGTAATTATGCAGATTTATGCAAAACATTAACAAGAAGAATTAAAGGCACAAATGAGGTGGCTACACTTGAATTGTTAAGATTATGAATAATTACCATGAATCTTTTTTGCTCTTAATATAACTTGTTTTTGATAAACAAAGCCTTAATTATCGGAATACTTTGGAGGATTCTGGTGACCTTCATTAATCTTAGACAACAAGACTCCGGTGAGACTTGAGATGAGGCCGACGCATGGGTACTTTTGCACACCATGTGCCCACACACACATGGTAAAGGGTAAACACGTACGCATGGTGGCACATATGCTAACTAGCCACTTCAGCCCGGAGCGAGGAGACAGACAGGTACATCTCCTAGTTAAGCCAGGAGAGCTCATCACACTCCCCAGTGTGTCCAGGTACGCTCAGCCAGCAGGACAGATGTATGCACACACACACTTGGATGCACACACACACACACACACACACACACACACACTTGCACACACACAGCAGGTGACTCAGAGATCCCTCTGAGAGCTGGGAGCACCAGGTTCTTCGCTAATTACAATTACATCTCACTTCCCTCCCCTTTCCACTTTCCTCCAACTTTGGACATGAATATTCCAGCACAACTATTGTGCGTTGGACGCGCCGCTCGTATGTCCCTATAATTAAAACCTGACATGCGAGATGAAAATAATAAGTGCGATCTGTGTTGCAAAGGGGAAATAAAGTAGGTAAGAGCGGCTTTGACTGTTGGATTCAATGTATTAACATCAGGGCGTCACCTTTAAAGTGATTCTTCACCTCCAGGTATTCGGGGGGAAAAAAACTCTTCTTTCTAAACGCATGCCCAGATTTCTGTGAGCGGATGCAGAAGAGTGGCAAAGGTGAACCCTCAGAGTCCGCAGGGCTGGATCCGGAAGTCTGTGCTACCTGTCTACTTCCTGTTTGCATTGTGCATCCCTAAATTATAAAACTGAGGTCACAGTTTTGCCGCAATTTTCCTTTTTGTGTTGTGCCACGCCGGTGATACACAGCAGCAAGCATATGGAGGCATCACATCACTTTGAATTATTTCGACTCGCCATATGTTTCCATATAGGACCTGCTGCTGGACCGTCAGCTTCTTCTCCTCAGACGGCTGATCAGCTGACAGCACATGGCAGACCTGTGTGACTGCCGCAGTCCTGGACAACAGCGACTGGAGCTGCAGTCAGACAGGCCCCGCGCTATTGATCATGGAAACACAGCATCCGTCACCGAGAAGAGAACAAAACAAGCCGATATCACTTTTTCGATGCTTTACTGCCCTCTAGAAAATGTCGATGCGCCAGTATTGGCCCGGTTTGCATCGATGGGGACGTGAAAAAGAACAAAAGAGAGGATGGAGATGATGTTGTGGAGGTTGGCCGCTGTTAAGCTGTTAGTCAAGACAGTCAGATTTACAGTTTCTATTTCTACATTTTCCCTCTGCAGATCGATGGGTTCATTTTCTACGACATCAATATCGCGGCGCTCTGCGCAGTCCGCTCCCGTCCGACTGCCTTTCATCGCTGCTGCACTCCAGGATGTAGCCTGACGCTCGAGGTAAGGGCTGCCCTCCCCAGGCTCACCTTTCCCACACTGCAACCTCATGCGGCAGAAAAGGAGGAGGAGGATGGGAGGAAGAAAAAAAAAATAGCTGACCTCCTACCAGTTGTTTGGGGCGACGTCTGCCTCCTCTGCTGGAACTTTTCTAGGACCTTTTCCCACTTCTTTCACCACAGCAGAGAGCTAAAGGTCGGCCGGCTGCTGCCTTGCCCTGGCGTCCGACTATTTGGAGGTGTCTCAGGATGCTGTTTAAATGCCTGGGGAGCGACGTCGGCGCCCCCCCCTCACCATTTCACCCACCCTCAGTGTGAACTTTAAAGCAATGCAGGGCGAAGGAGTTGGAGAACACTGGCCTGAAGCACAGCGCTCAGGGGCAACCCCAACCTCCCTCTCATCCGCCTTGACCTCACCTCTCAGGCAGCGGGGTGGTCAAGGCAGGCTGGAGGGTGGGGGGAGTTCTTGGCACACAACTTCCAGAGTGTGGTCCAAGGTGCTCACAGGAAATCACGCCCCAGGACAAGAGCGCAGCCTCTGCTCACGTGACTTCTGTTTGATGCTGTTTTTGTTTCTTCCCTTGATTTTCCTGCTGCAGCCTGGGATCCATCGTCAATACGCCACTTTGTTGTTGCTACAGGTAAGCATCCGCAGACTCCCAAACCCTGCTTGTTTGGAAAGGGTTAACACTATTGGCACCTGCAGAAGCAATTTGCAATAATCTTCCATCCCTGACAGTTTCTGATGGGAAGATCACCATCTTGAACAAGTCTGTGCTGCTTTTCACACTCAGACTCCAAACATGGAGGGACTGTTTTTGCTTTTCTCATTAGAGAAACCTTAAATATTTCACATAACCCTAAGAATTTCCAAAAAAAAAAAAAAATCCCTTACAGACAGATTGTTTTTGGAGAAATTGTTCAGGAAATAAAAGGATAAACTAGCATCAAAGTGCATGATGAGAATTACAACTGAACTATGAAACACTCAAATGCATTAATGCATAAATGAAGCAGGAACCAATCCATTTTAGAGTTTAGGAACTAATCTTAAGGAATATGTTTACTGAAATGAGCTTGACTGTTTTGCCAACACATTTATTTGTTGATTGGAACGTGTATATTTTCATATTCAAATAGAGAATCAGCCTTGTTCAGCTCACCTCCTTTCATTCCCAGGTTGCCAAAATAGTGTGTGTGTGTGTGTGCGTGTGTGTGTGTGTGCGCGCGTGCGCGTGTGCGTGCCTGCGTGCATGTGTGTGTTTTAGAGAGTGAAGCTCGACCTGACAAATGTATTCGGCTCCCAGCAGCACGCCAGATCCCTAAATTCATGTAAAACAGCGTAAAGCGGCGCTGCTTTCTGAAAAGGGACCGGCTGGTACGGGATAATGGCGGAGATTTCAGCTTGATTATAGAAACCCGTCCCCATCAAATATTCCACTCCTTTTTCAGGCTTTTTGAAAGAGTAGTAGGTTCTGTACCTGAGACGGAGGCGTGAAGTGAAGCTTTTGTAAATATCGGAAAATATTTACAAAATGTTACTTTTTTTTAGCTTTTTAATTAAAATATGTCGTGAAATGAACTATACTTCAATTGTTTTTCATCAGTTATTTTTCTATTTTGTTTTTCATTGAATATTTTCTAAATTCGATGTCATATTTAAATCCAGAATCTTTGTGGCCACAGAAAAGAGAAACCTCCTTCTCTTGTGTCTGGGTGGATGATTTCCTGAATAAACACTTATTTTTAGGAAATCAGACACCATCTCTTGTTTTGACAATGACCCGATTCTCTCCAGATGCACTAATAATCACGATTTAATGATTATCATGTATATGTTCAAATGCTCTGATAAACTTGATGCATTAGTCAATTACTTGATGCAAGCATGCCTAATTAGATACAGATGTTTCATTAGCATGCTACATGAGATGCTGTATATGACTTATACATGTAGGAACAAAGGCTTTTCTAACGTCTATTCTAAATCACGATAATCACGTCAAGCGCCTGCCTTAATGCCTTTACCAAAAATGAAGTGAGTGCAGGCAGTTTGGAGAGTCTTTGTGATTGGCCGTTGGGTCGCCCCTGCTGGATAGATGGAGTTACTGCGTCCGACTGACATCCACTACTGCAGGGTTCTGGTCAGCAGATGTTTGAGGAAGAACCCGGGGTGATGTTTTTGATTGATAATCCATCAGATGGACAGGATGCGTGTGATTTATTGTTATGAGAAGTTTTTCCATAAAGAACCTACAAGTTTTATTAATGAGGTAGCATAATCATGTTTATTTTTTATTTTCTTAATTCCTAACATTCCCCTGGTTGGCTGAGACTCTTTAGTCGCGCTCGTTAGAACAAAGAGTCTTAAATTCATCTCAACATCATTTTTTGAAACGTTAATCATTCTGTGTTGTGTTTGAACTATTCAGGTGTTGAATCAACCAATTTCAGAGTTATTAAGAGTATAAGCCTGTTAAAACTTGCATATGAAAAATTAGATTGAAGAATTAAAAAACTAATTTCACCCCCGCTTTAATGCATGTGCCATTATGTATATTCATGCTGCAGGAGACAATTACTGCAAATCACTTCATTTCAGATGCATTTCTCTGACTGTCAGGGGGCGAAAGACCATTAAAATCAAGCCATAAAAGTATGGTTTTATTGTTTAATTTAAAATGTTTATTTTTAAGCGGGACTTTTGCTTTTCAGATTACAGTTTTTTTATTATCATTATTCAGAGGTTATTGTAATTTTTATTCCACCCATAATGCTGTGGCATACGCTGAGAATCTGGCTTTAACCTGACCTCCTCCTGTGTGTCACTGCCCTTCAGATCTGCTGGCACGAGCTGCAAACTCTGGATCCATTTCCACTCCAAGAGGCAGATTATATCGGGTGTGTAAAGGCCAGACACTTTTGGGGGTGGGGGAGGAGATGACCTGAGCTGGTGGAGGGGAGACGTAGAGGAGAGAAAGGAGAGGTCACCGGCAAGTCAAGGCGACCATTGCCTTTTATTTCCCTCAGTGCAATTTGGGGTGACATAAATGTCTGCTTCGCAAACCTATTGGACTTATGTTGATAACCTATGAGATAAATATGCTAAAACATTCGTCTGTGAGGTAGAGAGGGGGCGAGAGAAGAGGAAGGAGGTGCAACAGGCGCACACATAATCAGAAGTTGCCGGTAATGTGCAGGCATTCACCCATTGGACGAACATCTTTCACTTTATTAGCATGACAAAGAACACAATCATTTTGGATATGCCTGAATGCCATTTTCATTAACTCCACAATGATTTATTAACAAAAATGTCTGGAATGTTATGAAAGCTGCAGGCCCTCTGCCAAACGCTGGGAAAAAAAAAAAGAAATTGAACAAGAAACAGAAAAAAAAAAATAATGCAAACCAAATACAGAAATGTCACCTTCAAACAGCTACTGTGAGGAAGGGGTGGGGTGGGGGCGTGGGGGTAATAAAGGTAGACGGTTTTATAACGGCTGATCCCATTCCACATGTAAAGTATATCCAGTTAATTATGACATTCATTAGGTTTTAACACAGCACATTCAAACGGAGACTCCCAGCTGGGAAACTTCTCTCCGTTCGGCTAATAGGGAATTCCATCAGCCACGGAGGAGAATGAGGCTCGTGCACTTTCACACGCTGCCTCCCGTGCAGAATTTAAAAAAGAAGAAAAACGCCATCCGTTTCACGGTGGAAGTACGGACCCTCCGCTTTGTCCAAGCTTTCTCAAAAAAATGCAGTTTATCAATGTAAACGCCAAAAAAACCCAACAAAATGACCCAAAGCAAAGACTGGATGAACCCCTCAAGGCCTGATTCCACAATAACAACAGCACAACTATTTGGATTCTGATGTACTTCTACTTCTTGATCCAAAGATTTAAGCTCTGTGAAGACAAAAAGCCAAAGAGTGAAGCTGGATGCATTAGGAATGCTCAAAGGTACAGTTCCGTAAGCCTTGGAAATCCATCCTGGTGAGTGCACGTATTTCTATGTGGAGAGAATTTATATGTTTAATTACTGTGCGCAGGTGCTGGTTTTACTCATTACAGGGAGATGTATGAACTGCGGCGAGAGCACAGATAGCACAGGACAAAAGGGAGGACAAAGTAATTAGCCAGCTCTTATTTAATGGGACCCTTCCTCAAGTCATCCTGCCTCCCGTTGTGGTTCCTCGTCCATATGCTTCAATTCAGAAGTCATTTCATAAAGGA
This sequence comes from Arothron firmamentum, assembly GCA_016586285.1. NCBI lineage: Eukaryota > Metazoa > Chordata > Actinopteri > Tetraodontiformes > Tetraodontidae > Arothron > Arothron firmamentum. The sequence goes on from BJFM01001032.1 coordinate 28,196, forward strand.
CCACTGGTGGCAGGTAGCGCAGCGGCAATTAACACCGGCTGGGCGTGGACTCGGCTGGGATTGAAAATGAAGTGTTAAACACTGTGTAATATCTGACTGTCCAGCTTTTCTTACCACAAACCGCGCTCCCCCTCCTTCCTCTCATTTCTTCACTGTGAGATGGATTTTCCCCGGGAGAGAGCGAGAACAAGAGAGGGAGAGGCGGCGAGCCAAACGCTGCAATTCCCCGCTGAGCGTGCTGTGAATGCCTTTGGCCACAGAGTGGTCGAGGTTGGTTTTGGCCGTGTGTGTGTGTGTGTGTGTGTGTGTGTGTGTGTGTGTGTGTGTGTGTGTGTGTGTGTGTGTGTGTGTGTGTGTGTGTGTGTGTTTGTCCTCCCCTGGTCTGCAAGTGGACTTGGCGGTGGATTCAGCTCTGGTCGCCCCGTGCCTGTGTGTTTGTGCATTGCAGCACCTGTACTTTGTAGAAAGGCTAAAGTAGACGCTAGCCACTGCGCTGCCGCTGTGCCAACAAGCCTCTCGTGCCATCATACCTCAAGGACTCTGGACTTAAACCAGGCAGTGTTGTGCCAAATGGAGGCTCTGACCACACAGAAGGGGGCAGGAGCTGTGTTTAGGAAAAGGATATATTGTCTGGAAAAGAAGAGCACTTGCTAACATCTGTCTCAAATCCAGAAACGTTCACTCTGATGCAAGGTGACCGTGGATGTCAGTTACTTTGTTGTCATCGTTTGATTTTTATCTTGGAACATTCTTTTTCATCTTCATCTCCAACTCATTCATTCTTTCTCCCCATTCTAATTAACTGAATCTCACAGTTTAGATTTTTAATACATAAGGTGAAAGGTCAAGGTCATTGTGATTTTATGTTCTTAGTGTCACAGGATCGTCATCAGGGACCCAAAATCTCTTTGGGCAAAAACCAGTGAAAAACTCACCCTCTTGAGGTTCATTAATAGAAAATAAATGGCGCCAGAAAAAAACAGCAGGTATGAGCCGAGTCCACACCGGCCAGTCTGGCCAGTACAGCCTTTGCTATCTGTCTCTGTCTGTCTCCACAAACATGGCAGCCATGTTAGAAGCGTCCGGGCAGCCTGGGGGCATTGTTTGGCCAACAGTAAACCGGGGCATCCCTCACCGGACTCCACTTGGCTGCTCCCGACCTCTGCGTGCTCGCCGTCTGGCCACGGGCTTGTAGCAGTTGGCAGAGGCGCCACGTCTGGCTCGTTCCCTCTCTGAGTTCGTAGCTTTTGACCTCGGTGCTGAGCCGACGAGTTTGGCTCGTACCTTCCACACAAACATGATGCGAGCGTGTAGCCGTGGGCCAGTTTGGCCGCCGTGCCGCAGGCGAGCCACGGCTGAATTAAAGCGCACAATCTTCCCAATCTGCTTTGGAGCCACTTCGAGCCGCGGTGGCCGTGTGGACACACACGGAGCGCATCATCTGTGAAAACTGGAAAGCGATACTTCTGACTGCAGAATTAATTTTAGTGTCGCCGATGCTTTTTAACACCGGATACATTAGGACTCTTTTAGCGCCTTTGATGATGTGATCTATTTAGGTAATGGTGAGTTTTTACATTCTCTTGAAAGAGAAATGCTGGACTTTCTTCAGAGTGGGGAATGTCATCTCTGTGTCTGTGGGTGACTGTGATGGAGGTCCCAGGAGAACGAAGACATCTCCTGCAGAAGGATTTGTAGCTGATTGAAGCGCCAAGGAGAATGAAAAACGACAGCCGTTCAGTCAGTGAAATGCCAGCTGCGGTCCTTTCTTCCTCCTCAGCCCACGTTGCAGAAGTTCCACAAACATCCCGTTACCATGGAGGGATGATTAAGATGACAGTATGAAGAATTCTGCCTCCGACCAGAGAAGACAACAAGCGCAATTATGTCGCCATTTGGGCTAAAGCCTCTGTTAAAGTAAGTGAAGAGAGCTGAGACAACAACATCTGTGGACGTGACGCGTCTCACTGTGGTGAAGGTCAAGCTTTCGAAGCCTAAAGAGCTTCGAGGGTTTGGATCTCATGACCTCAGAGGTCAAAGGCTGGACAGGAAGTAGCCCAACAGGAGGAGACACAAAGTTTTCTCGTGTGCAGGTAACAAACTTGTGAATGTCAGCGAGCGTGACGGCCACTGCCTCACAGACACAGACAGAGGAGCTGGCGTGGATCCCTACCTGTTTGAGAGCACTTGGCGTTGCTCCAGCCGCCGCGCCACCCTGGCTGCCGCCTCGCCTCCCAGCTGTCCTGCCCAGGCACCGTGCCCCGCTTCCAAATGCGCAGGAGACACGAGAGAGACGAGAGGGGGGGACCAGTCAGAAGGTTACTTATGCTTCCCGCACAGCGTGAGATGTGTGGCGTTTCCACTCCAGCAAAAACGCCATCGAGAGTAGCGTCTTCGGCTGGTGGGAAAATGGCTGCTGCTCTTTCCTGCCCAAAGATCTGACACGAGTAAAGCGGCATTGAGGACAAACATCATTAAAATGATTTGTGGAACTGCCGAAAGTTAAAGGACAAAAGGACGTCGACCACTAAACAGCTGAAACTGGACAGGATTGCAGGAAAATGCGTGCGACACGTTTTAAAGGCGCATCATCGACATGATTTTATCGACGGTATAAAAGTGGTAAATTATTTACAAAGATAAAAAAAACAAAACAAAATCATCATTTCAGAACTGACACAAGCACATTTTGCTGACAGTGTTAAATTATGCAGCTGAATCAGAATGACTCACACTCGACGCGTCGTATATAAAATCGCACACAAGCGTCAATGTTTGGTTGAACAAACTAGTAAATATGACAAACATAACACAGCATCAGCAGGAGCACGAGTGAGAAAACATGCTGGAGCAAATGCTTTTGGACAAAACAAAGGAAACAGGTATTTAGCACAATTAATTCAACTTTGTTTTGTTTTTTTAAAGACAATAATTTCAAAACGTTTTGTAAACCTGCAGAACAGGAAGCTGAAATACCTGAAAACGGTGTGCAGCTACATCCTGAGCTGCTCATCCGTGATATAAGTGAGTGGGATTAAATCATCTTATTAAAGCTGCTAAACTTTATTGTGATCAAATCATTTTACACATGAATGATAATGAGCTTAGAACGAAGGATTGAGAGAGGAAGAGGAGGGGGAGGAAGGGGAGGAACAGGAGGAAGGGGGGTAAAAGCTCAAGAGGAGGAGCGATGAATTCCCAAAACTAATCTGAGTATAATCAGGGCACTGCCCCAGTGTCCTAACCCCATCCACGCACGCACGGATGCACGCACCCACACACACGCGCACGCTTCTGCGTACCCATAACCCCCCGTGTGTGGGCGGTGGTGTTCCCATGACCCACTTAACACATCTGGGTCAGCTGTATTCAACCAGCAACTCAATCACAAGCAGGTGCTTTAACACACACACACACACACACGCACACACGCACACACACACACACACACACACACACACACACACACACACACACACACACACACACACACACACACATCTCAGAGAGCCAAAAGGTTGTCTCAGCACCTTTATTAGTGGACAAAATCTTCTGAGTTTTTTGAGGCGGTGGAGCCTTTTGCAGAGGCAGGAAGCAGGAAAAGGGCACATGAAGGGAACGGTTAGGCTCTTTAAATGCAGGGCTAGCACTGGCTGTATCGCTTCCAAAAATAAAAAAAATAAAAAGTGAAAATGCTGAAATAAAAAACTTTTGAAGTATGTTTGTGTTTTAGGCGAGTGGAGCAAAGGTGTGCTTTAGAGTTTGAGGCGAATGGCAGGAGTATCTCGTGTGTGTGTGTGTGTGTGTGTGTGTGTGTGTGTGTGTGTGTGTGTGTGTGTGTGTGTGTGTGTGTGTGTGTGTGTGTGTGTGTGTGTGTGTGTGTGTGTGAAAAACTCCCTGATGCCAGTTTTAAAAACCATCCGTAGCCCAGGTAAATGGCATGCTGTCCTTTTCACATGCCCGGTGGCTCTCTCTTTCTCTTCACAGGGAAGAGTTCAGAGGGCCAGTTAGCACCGTTCACAGCGGACCCCGAGGCTTCTCTCTCTCACTCACTCACACACACACACGCACACACACTCTCTCTCCCTCTCTCACACACACACACAGAAATTCATGCAGGAAGACGTTTCTGAGTGCAGATACACAAGGCCAAAAACACTTTCACACTGCTGCTCAGGGGCTCTCACTCACACATGCGGCGGCAGCAGTTACAGGTTCATACACACTCACTCATACACACGCACGCAGGCACGTATGCACACACACATACACACACGCTCTCAGTGTTGGCCTGTGGCTACAGTGTTCAAACAGGCATGATATTGAAATCCAGCAGTCAGGAGAACAGTGGGTTTTGCTGAGGTCCGTAGCAGGTTATTGATCAAGGTTAGTTTACTGTGAAAACTCTGCCTGTGGCCAAGGGTGTGTGTGTGTGTGTGTGTGTGTGTGTGCGTGTGTGTGTGTGGTGTGAATCTATGCAGCTGTTTTCTATTTTTTAACAGAACTTTTCTTTTGCACATGACTGAGTTTATACAGGATTCACTTCATCTACTACAGAAAAAAAAAAAAAATTCAAAGAATAATCAATCGACAGAACATGACAACTAATATGAGACTGAGAAGTTTATCAATACATAAAACTATATGTATTTCTGTGCGCCAGTGCTTAATAATACTTATAATAATAATAATACAATACATAAAACTTACTTATTTAAGGGAGATTAGTTCCATATGTTTCACTTGAAAAAAGGCCCCATTGTCAACGGAAACCTACTCAAACATGTTATTGGGGATTCCTGAGAGAAAAGTTGACAAGAAAACAAGCTGATTAACTTCTCTTAATTAGCTTACAAAATGGACAGAGCTAGAAGCAGACCACCGCTCAGCTATTGCAGGCTGACACGTTGACATTCGAGCCTGCGCAGCGACGTTGACACGCTCGTACGCCACGGCTCGCTCGCAGCAGCTGCTGCAGCGGGAGCGAGGGTGTGAGGTCGTCGTGTCTGACTTTTCTTTGGTTTGTCATTAAACAGAGTAGACGGAAGGCTCCTCCATGGCCCCCGAAGGAGCTGGAGCACCCCCTACTGTTGGTGGAGTGATATTGCAATGCGATAAATGGGCGCGCACACACAAACAATGAACATTAGATGTATGAAGTGAGTGTGCTACTCCCAGACCTTTATCCAGAGTTTCCACACCAGGATCCACATGCGTGTGTCACACTGGAGACGAGGTTTCGGCATGACAACGTTTACCACAGACATATAGAGGATGAACATACACAGCCTCATACATACACATGTACCTCCTTCACAGGGAAGCCTAAAGCATGCATGCATGTATGTATGTATGTATGCAGGCTGTTTTTATTCGGAAAACAGCTGAGGGATGTCAAAGCGCATGAAGTTGTGCCCTCTTTCTGCACTTCATCTCTTCTTTGTCTTTCTCACACCCTGCTGCCTGAGTCTTTACATGCATTTTAATGTGTAACCATATGATACACAAGCAAATAGGAGCTTTTCCCATCCTGGCCACCTTGGGTGGATTTAAAGGGATAAAAGTATATAAAAATTCAGTTGAGATGTTAATCTGAAGGCGGGGAAAAGTAGTGCAGAGAAATGTTAAAAGAAGTTGATTCGATAATAGTACAGAAGTGATTTCATGGGACATCAGCCACCAATAGCATCACTTCCTCACATTTCTCACAAGTTAAGCTTCCTTGGTTACAAAAGACAAAAATGTCCTGTTATCTACAGCATGACTTACCATGAACTCCAGTTTTGAACGGAAACAATGTCACCTTTTTTCTATAGGAACAGAGCAACTAAGACATTTCTGCATTTATGAAGCAACAATGTGAAGCGGTATGAAGTTCACGAGACAGAATGGGTGAAGGTTGAATTCTATACATGCAGCCCACTGGCAAGGTGTTCTTTCTATTTTAATATTAAAGGCTGCAGCAGTGAGAAACCTTCCTGCAAGACAGAGCAAGAATTCCTGAAATAAAGTATGTAACAGAAAAAAGCTCTCTCTCACACACACACACACACACACACACACACGCAGAGTCTTTCTCTCTGCTCTGGTCAGTGTAATGGACGGTGAATCTGTTGCTCGTTCATGCATACAGCAGACAAATTGTCCCTCTCCGATCAGGGAGAGGGACACCGCCGTGTGATTTGTGAAAGACGGGGCGACGCGACGAGTCTGACTGACAAAGGGCACCGGGGACGGAGGCAAACTTAGGAAAAAAAGGTGAATTTGGAGAAAATTATAGATCTCGCAGCTTGCTGGCCACTGAGGTGTGGATGAGCTGCTCTCATGCGCGACTACTGTGCCTGAGAGAGATTAGAGATATTTGCGACGTGTTTTTAGCGATGACCTTGCTACACGGCGGACGGCGAGGATCAGCATTGTGCGCGCCCCCGCCCGGGCAGGCACAAGGACAGACTTTGAGAGATGGATAAGAGCAGTAGGCTACCTGAATTAATTTGATTGACCTAAACTGAGCCGTCCTGCATAACACGCAGCGGTCCTTATTAAAGCGTGGAATATGACCCACATCCAATCCCGCTTACACTCAACCCACATACTGCTCGCCGCTCCTGGAACCATCGCTGCGATATAACCCACATTCAGCAGGATACCTCACTGGAGGTCCAGCCTGATGTCCTGCTTGTTGTCTTCACTCTTTCCATCATGGCATAAAATATGAATCTCACACACAACACGAGTGTGTTCCTGAATTTCCTCCAGTCCAGCAGCAGCAAACATGACTCTGGGATGGAAGATCAGTGTTCTATAACCCAACCTTAAACAGTTGTCTCCCCAAGCTCAGCAGTGACCAGATTCCCACCAGTTTGAGGCTGCTGGTACTGGATCCATCTGGGTTACATGAATCCAGAACCTCATGTGCTGTATGTTTTAATTAGAATTGGAAAATGTGGCAGAAGTAATTTCATTATTCAGGGTCACTCCTTGTGTGTTTTGGGGAAGTTGGATGAGTCCTGGAGGGGAGGAAAATAATGCCTGGTGGTACTTTGCAGGAGCCCAGACCCTTGAGCTAGCAACAGAGGCACCGAAAAGGACCAGCAGGGGGTAAAGGAGGGGGAAGAAAGAACAACAGGATGGAAGGGAGAAGAACTGTCCTGAAACCTGAAGCTGTGGAAATAAAGACATGAACACAATTACCTCAAAAAACAAACCTCGTGTGGTGGTTAAAATAACAGGCCAGCAAAGTGGAGCTTTCATAAATTAACCTACTTTATGACAATCTTCCAGCTATTAGGAGGAAGGGTGGGAGTGGGGGTGAGGGTTAGCGCTGTGCCAAATCTGCCTCTCCTCCCGCCCACTCCCCACAACACTCGCGGGTAGGTCTGCGTTGAGTCTTTGCCATGTTACACATTCACTTATTGGAGGGGAGAAAAAAAACTAATCTGGCACAGAATCTGCTTTTTACCCTCTTTTTCTCTCCCTCGCTCATTCTCGGTCTGATCCTTCCTCGAGGCCACAGTTGAGGCTGTGATAGAGATTAGGACAAGCAGCGCTCCTGACGAGGCGGCTAAATCTACTGATGAACCTGGCAGTGCTACTGAGCAGGGATGGACTTTCAAAAAGAGAGAGGAAGAGAAAAACAGCAGACAGCTTTGAATAATAACAGGGACGAGGAGCTGGGTCAGGAAACGGCGCTTGTGTGTGTGTGTGTGTGTGTGTGTGTGTGTGTGTGTGTGTGTGTGTGTGTGTGTGTGTGTGTGTGTGTGTGCATGCTGTAGCCGACCAGCAGAGGGCGTTCCAGGTGGGTTTCCCTGCATACTGGGATCTAGCAAACCAGTTCATGAAATAAAACAACATGCACCGTGTTGAGTTCAAGTACATACGTGACATTCAGTGGGGACCGTCAAGATCTGAATGTTACAGAAACCCGAACGTGCACAACAAAGAAGGATTTGATTCGTCCCACCACCACGCAGCCGCTGAGGGCAAATTTTCAAAATAGTACCAGGAACAGCAGAACACGCATGTGACGAAATAAAATTAATACAATCATCAACTTCCATCTGTGAAATTCAGACTGAAAGTCACATAAATCAGCTTGTGTGCAGCCTGCGTTGGTTGCCTGCCTGCCTGTCTCACAGTCACAGGTTGGGCCGCTTAGCGTTCGCCACAGGCTGAGCTAATCACCAAGAAAAGAAGGGAGGCAAGAGAGTCCCGTCCCAGCCGCCCGACCCCCACCAACAACCCCCCACCCCCACCCCCACCCCACCCCCCATTCTGCCTGCGGGGCACCATCACAGTGACAGCGGTGTGACAGTAATCTTCCAGTGACACTTTTCTGTTTTTTCCTTTCTTTTTCTGTCTTTTAATGGGGGAGGGGGGGGAGTGGAACGCCCACCCACCCCACCTGTCCACACACAACAACACCCTAACAACACAGGGGACGATTGTGTCCCAGGGAATACGGATTTCTTCCACACATCATCTCTGCTAACAGCGCTATCCTGATAGCGAGGATGAATAAATGGCGGCACGTCCACAGTGCCGCTATCGTGGGACGCAGCATGCACAAACACAAAATATATTCTGAATATATACTTAAATGTCGTCGTGGAGACCAATAACCAAGTCCTCAACCAGTCATTTATTATCTGTTTTCGTCTTTCATTGGACGGGACAGTAAGTTTTGTTTGCTTTGGTTAAAACAGTAAAAATTCAACAATTTTTTTGTTTTTCTGTTACATAATAAAAAGGAATTGTGAACAATTATTTGAGCCAGATTTAAGAGCACGTCGCCTGCTGAGCATCTCCATAAATCCTCATACACAGTCATTCCCTGTGGAACTTTAAAAAAAAAAAAAGCAAAGGGAGGAATGCATTTTCTGCTTATCTATCTGTCTTTCACTCTCTTTTCCCCCCTGAGAGCGACAGACGGGAATAAATGGCTCCCCTCTCCTCTGCTCTCTCCTCAGTGTGGGCTGACAGTGCAGCAGATGGTGGTTTAAGCAGTGAATTTATGAGCGCCACAATCTTAATGTTGCAGAAAGAAAAGAAAAGGACTCGCATCAAACGCCGCTGACAAATGCACTTGCTAATATTAATGCACTCCTCATTCATCCAATATGCTGCCTAATTGCTTTTCTGTACACAGTAATATGGCACCTGCTGCTCAAGTCCGGCACTCGGTGAGAAACGGGGGGAGGCAGAGATGCGGAGAGCAGAGAGATGAGAAAGAAAGTGTCTCTCGCTCTCCTTCTTTCTTACTTTTTCCCTGTGATGGATGCAAGGCTGTGGATCATGTGCCAGCCCTGTCAGTGTTCCTAATTAAAATTTTATACTTAAAGGCTCACGGAAGAGAGGGAGGTGAAAAAAAAAAAAAAGGTGGAAAGCTTCTCAGTAAACATCAGTTTGTGCGAGAGGGGGAGGGAGAGGCCACCACACAGCGTGACACACTCAGCCAATCCAGTTTTTAAGTATGGCATCAGGCGTTGACAATCCAGGGACTCTATTATAGTCTAAAAAGGCCAAAGACCCAAAAGGAGCCAGCTAGCCAGGTTCCAAACGAGGGGAAAAGGCTCTTTTCTGAGCTCTTGTGGACACGTCAGATGTAATTAAAGCACAAAGGCTGCGAGGCTGCACGTTGATGTCACCTTCAAAAGTACCGGCGAGTCAAGCCGCTCCACGCTAACGACCAAAGGTAGAACGAGCAGGAACGTTTGTGCGATCCAGGCGGGAAACGCCGCGACTAAAACCACATGCGACCATGCCTGACGCTGCACTTCAGGAGTTCAGCAGACGCAGAGGAGGGTGACAGGTCCATGCCGCAAAATAAACGCACGTTTGGGAGGAGGAAAAGAAGAAGAGGAGAGCAACTTTTTTCATATTTGCATCCAAATAAAAGAATGCAAAGTAACCACCAGATGAATTAGCATGTAAGATCACTAAATTATACTTACAATTTTAAAATAGGTGAAGGAAATCTATCAGCTAAAAATCAATAAAGGTCAATAATCTGATCTCAAAAGAATCTGCCCCATCTGCCTGCATCTTTGTCATTTCCACCTTTCAGTGTTTTATTTTTTATTCAACCTGACTTTAATTTTCAAGTCTGAGAAATGAGAAGCATAATTTTGAATCATGTTCGGGGTCCATCTGAGGGGCCCCTGTGTTAGACCCCTGCAGCCCCCACTGTTATCTGCCCTCCAGCTGCTGTTAAACACACCAAATTGTAAAATAATGAGTTTGTAAATTGCACGCAATTACGGATGCAAATTGAATAAATCCTCTAAACTATAGAAATGGCCTTCTTCCTCGCGCCGAGGCTTAATTGATGCATGTTTGATGGAGAAGGGCGCAGGTATTTCCTGCACTGGCAGGATGAAAATGCAAGAGAGTGCTTTTCTTTGTGGCGAAGATGAATTGGGATTTGATTGAGAGGAGTGTTTGCACGAGGGTGAGTGATCAAGCTGGCAGTTTCAGACGCTGCAGCTGAAACATCCGCACAGATCACCGCGCTGCCCTGAGGGATAGAGCTAAGAAAAAAAAACACATTATTGAAATTATTCTGAATTGTCTGCATTGTTTTTGACCTCGCTGTAATCGCTCGGCATTCAGTAAGATTAGTGCTGAAAATAAAAAAATATGAAGAAGAAATTAATGTGGAAAAAGAAAAAATGCGTTTCTGATTTTTTTTCTTTGATATTTATAACTTTAATTTATTTCTTGGAATAAAAAAACCTTTATGAATTAACAGTTTGGACCTGCCAATATAAAATATACATGCAGATGTTTTTGTTTTAAAAAACTGCTGTAAAGATTATTACTGTTTATCTGTATTATTTAATTCCGTATCTCTGTGTAAATTATATATTTATGGAAACTACCAGCTGGACTGACATTTTATTATGTATGATTTTAATTGTAGTGCCTAACTTCCCCCCGAGGCTGCTTAAACCTCCAGAGTTGAAAATGAAAATGACTGTTTACTGCAGCTCCTGACGTATCAAACGAACCCTGGCTACCCGAACCGCCGTCTTCCACGGTGTTGTTATTAATATTGTTATTAACTGGATCAGCTCTGATCGTCTGAGCTGATTATCAGAAACAACAATTATTCTACTTGTTAAAACAGCACAGTTGCAAAACTCAGGCTGCAGCTAAACACACATACAGGACCGACTCCGAGGACCAGACACACCTGCCTGTGTGTGTGTGTGTGTGTGTGTGTGTGTGTGTGTGTGTGTGTGTGTGTGTGTGTGTGTGTGTGTGTGTGTGTTCTTGTATTTGCTACATACGGAATATCAATGTACTCATTCTACTAGCAAAGTGAGGACATCACAATTTCAAAGGCCTGTTTGAGGGTTAAGACTTGTTTTAAGGTTGGGGTTAGAAGCGGGTTTAGGTTATGGTTAGGGTCGGGGTTAGTTGGGATGATTAGGGTCACGGGCTGGGTAATACATTATGCCTACGAAGGTCCTCAAGTCCCGAGCTGAGGTGCACAGTGTTCCCCATTTCAGGCACACACACACACATGCACACACACCTCCCACTCATTACTAACTACAACTGTGATTTCCCCCATGAGACTAATAAGTGACATTAGTTTGATTATTTCTGAGTCTAAACAATGGTTTTAGCAGGGCTGCCGAACTGACACCAAATTACTGGAATTACTCAACAGAGAGCGATCACGTCCCACAAAACACATTTAGGGAAATATTTGACCATCACAGGTGCTCCTAAAAACATTTATGAGAGGAGGCCCATCGCTCTTCCTTGGTTTAGTGTTTAAAAAATGACCGCCCGCAATTCATCAGTGCCACATTTGCATCATCGCCGTCACCGTCGTCGGCTGTGGACGTAAAGTACACAATCTTCCCTCCGCAAGCCCGCTAATTAGCGGCGGAAAGGTCACATAAAGTCAGAGTATGATTAGAGAAAGGAGGGAGGCTGCGGAGAGGGGGGGGAGGTGGAGGGGGAGGGAAAAAAACAAGACAGATGAGAAGAATGAGAAGCTCGCATACATCTGCTTCTGGATCTGTGCCAGACAGTCTCTTTTCTTTTTTTTTTTCTTTTTTTTTTAAGGGCCTCGCTACAAAACGTTGGCTTCAATTTTTAATGAAATGCTTATGTTGCTGCACCTGGACGCCTTGGCTGAGTGCGGCCCATCAGGTACGGGATCCCAGGAGGGTCATTAAACACGCGGATCGAATCTGCCTGGGTGCCAGCCACAGCGAGGAGGCCTCCAGGATCAAAAGATGGCGAGAAAAACGAGATGAGAATGTTCCTGCGCATTTCCAAAATCCACTTTATTTTTAACGCAGCATTCAAAATTTCTGGAAGAGGAAGAAGAGATTTTAGTTTTGTTTTGTTTTTTTACTTCTGATTGAAGCCATTAAAAATCAAACTTTTCTAAGGTTGTAAGTTTTTTAAATTTTCCATAACTTTTAATACAATACACACATTAGAATATATTTTTGACAGATTTCCTCTGAATTCTTGTTTTATTCTCAGACTTAGACTCTAAATAATGAAAAATAAATTATATTTCTTTTTTTGGAATTATGCGATTTTTCAGTAAAACTTTTTTAATTACTTGCCACTTTTAAAAATATATATTTTGGTTTTAGAATCTGATTTTTTTGTTCCTATGTAATAAATAAATATTCAGAAGGAACTAGAGACAGATGCGTCCACTAGAGGGCAGCACAGAAGCATCTGTAATCCCCATTTTAGGCTACATGTCTACAATCCCCCAAACTACAACTCAGTTCCCGTCTGATCGCTGCAGCTTTCCTGTTGGAGTCGTTCTTATCCATTTCTACATGGTGTCACCAAAATTAGCCGTTTCGTACAACTTGCAGCTCTGTCCTGTTCGGCTGAGGTTTGGCCTGATCTACACAATCCTCGCTGTTGCCACCGTTTCAGCGTTTGCTCCTGGAAAACATGAATGAAACGCTTCGGTAAAGATGGAAGGATGCATCCGTCTGTATATCAGACATACAGGATAAATGAGCTGTGTCTTTTCACAAGGAGCCTTAATTCTCTTCTACAGTTGCACAAGGACCAGTGTGCGTGTGGCCAGGGCGACAAAAACACAACGATGGGACCGATGTTATTCCCAGTGAGACTCGTGCGCTGGTCTCGCCTCAGGCTTCTCCCCCCCTGGCTCAATGTTGAGTCAAAACATCTACTGTGGCAAAAAAAAATAAAAATAAAAAATAGAAAATGGCTGTCAACGGCAAAACACAACAACGTGCTGGTTGACACTGACAATGACACTGCTCCCACGACCTTCGGGAATACAGCATCAGACAGATGCGTGGTGTACAGTATGTACACCCCCCCCCCACACACACACACACACACACGCACACTCTTGGCCCTGCACCTCAAAGATCCTGATCCCTGAGGAGAAAAGTGTTTTAAGGCATTCACACACACATATAGATGCTGGGTAAGTGGACCTGCAGCCTAATGCAGTTTAATCACTCCCAGCACATCCATCGTGGGCTCCAGGAGGGGAATGGAGTATTTTATCACCACTTTTAAGGGTTATTAGTACAAATACACTGTCACCCTGCATTACCACTGCGGTGCTTTAGGGTGCCGTGGCCTCACCACATTCATTACAATCTCTATCAATATCTATCAGAACTAAATGCTCGCCCTCCTTCTCCTCCTCACTCGCTCGCTACCATTAAAAGATGAAGACCGACTCCCCCTCAGCCCCCCCCCCCCCCCCCC
>BJFM01001032.1:50995-61964 GCA_016586285.1 Arothron firmamentum
AGGGCGGTGGAAAAGAAAGGGGGGATCAATGCAGAATGTATTAGGCTGCACTACTGAGACCGACTTCAATAATAAAAGCATTGATCCTTTAAAGTGAAGCTTATTCTGGGATGGCATGGTAAAGAAGGACGGTCCATTCCAATACTGCACGGGCCAGATGGAGAATCACAGCAGGGTATTTCACACACACACACATACACACACACACACACACACAGAGAGAGAGACACACACCTCAGATATTCACATTAGATTTCATCCCTGTATTAGACTCACTTGCACAATTACCAAGGGATTCATGTGGGAATGGGTGTATTATGGAAGAACATGTCTAATAATGCAGCATATGGAATAACATATTTAATTGGCACTATTTAAGCTCTGCCAAGTAGAAAGGAGTGTGAAAAAGAATAGAATAACTTTAACGCATCGCTGTTGTTGCAGGGCAATAATAAATCGCTGCTCTCGGATTTGTTAAAGTAATAAAAGGACGTCTTGTTTTCCAAACAGAAGCTGGATTTCCGTCAGTCACCAGACGCCTCGGCGGCTGCTGCCGCATCTCTTCACGCTGCCGCAGCAACAGCCGCAGCATTAGGAGAAAAGCACCAGCACTAATCAAGCATGCACGCTGGATGTGTAACAAGCGCTCTATCAGCTGAAGTGGACTTCACATCACGTCCACATCTTTGGCTCACCGAGATGCTGGCCTCCGCTCAGATGATTGAAATCTCTCTGGACGTATCAATAGATAAGGTTATCTGTAGGTGTAAATAATCTGCCTCACAGCTGTGGTTGATTTTAGCTTGAAAGGTGAAACAAAAGGCTGCCAAGAGGTCATAGGTCAAGTCAAACAGTTTGTCCAAAATATTCAATTTCAAGTTCCACAATTAATACAGCTGGGAACTGCAGAAATGTCATTTTTGTGTGGAATTTTAATAATCGACTGTGAATTGTCTATCGTAGCTTTTGAAACTCAACTTAAACCAAATTATAGAAAAATTTCTGAAACTTGTGATAGTTTGCGTTTGAATTTTAGCAACATTTGTCAAATCTTCGGATATTTACAGCCTGAATAATGCAAAAACAAGCGTGTTGTGTTAAATGCATAACCACACACACACACACACACACACACACGTGTAAGTGTGAAGTGACCTCCAGCTGCACCTCTGTGGCAGGATGGAGTGGGAATGGTGACACACACAACCCTCCGACTGTAATCCCATCAAGTCATGTCAGACAGCGGCCTGGATACAAGCCCGTGTGTGAGGCGTGTAATCCACGGCTAAGACTTCACACACTGTGCTCCCACCTATTTCGACACACACACATTCTCTCACACATGTTTACATTCCAAAATATACTTGCAGATTAAAGTGGTGGCCATGCTTTGTGTGTGTGTGTGTGTGTGTGTGTGTGTGTGTGTGTGTGTGTGTGTGTGTGTGTGTGTGTGTGTGTGTGTGTGTGTGTGTGTGTG
This sequence comes from Arothron firmamentum, assembly GCA_016586285.1. Lineage (NCBI taxonomy): Eukaryota > Metazoa > Chordata > Actinopteri > Tetraodontiformes > Tetraodontidae > Arothron > Arothron firmamentum. Next base: position 52,473 of record BJFM01001032.1, read on the forward strand.
TGTGTGTGTGTGTGTTTGTCAGTTAATAGGACATGGTTTATGGTTTCAGCTCAAGCGAAGCACACATAAACACAATGATGCATGAAGCCTAAAAATATTAATGACTAATGTGGATAATTTATACTCTGACAGCTGTGTGAGGAAAGATGAAAACATTTTTATTGTGCACACAAGCCGGATAAAGAAGCAGCTAAAAGATTTCTCGGACAGAAATAACATACAGATTTCCCTGTAAATCAAAACTAAAATCTGACTAAATTTCTTCCAAATCAGAATAAAAGCAGCAAACTCACACTGAGGTTAGAAATTCAACAACACATTTCCACACTTAAGAAAATAAACGCACACAAACCAATTCAAAATTGTGCACAAAAGGGGACAAAACCTAAAGTAATCTGCAACACACCGAATCCTGAATGTATTTTCAGTGTCAAGCTGTTCAATCAGTCACTCGTGCAGGAACAATATGTGCCATTATCATTCAGATACATGCAAAACACCAGGAAAAAAAGCGATAGAAAGGCATGTCGGACAAGGCAACCCTGCTCCTGTCTTGTTTCAGAGAGGGAGCGAGAGAAGAAAAGAGAGAGAGAGAAGGAGAGAGAGACGCGGGGTGCAGGACCCACACGGAGGAGTTCCAGCCAATTGCATTCCAGAGAAGTGACCATGGCCAGTGATAAACAAAGCACCATAGATCATTTCTCTCCCAGACGGAGGCTCGGCGCTGGAGGCAGAGGGAGACGGGAGACGACAGAGCCGACTGCATTCCCTCCACTATCCTCTCACGCTACAATTTGACGCCCTTATCCTTTTCTTTTCTTTCCTTTTCTTTTCTTTTACAACCCGGAATGCCATTAAATGCCCCGCACATTTGCTCACCATGCACAAGGAGAAGGCAGAGAGAAAGGAAGACAAGGGAAGGAAGGGAGGCTGCTGCTGCTGCTTCTTCCGCAACAGAGCAAAAAAAAAAAAAAAGCATAAATTAAATTTTAAAAATGAAAAAGGGAAAAAGGCATTCAACACTTACCCAGTCTGGACACAAGACTCAGAGTTGATTTGAGCCCACTGTGAATCACAAGACAAACCTCAGATTAAAATTAAAAAAAAAAAAAAAAGAGCAAAACGAGGAGCAGTGAGGTTCTCCCTCTTTTGTTTGTGAGCTTGCCTGGCTAGGTTTCTCTACTTGCATCAGCCTGCTGCTTTTTCTTTTTTTCACAGCTTTGAAGCAGGTGGATGACAAAAACATCAATCTCTCCAGGCTCATTGTGTGGCATGCATACTTTGACACACTCCCCTCGCAGGCTCTATACAGTATAATCACACATTCCTATTCTCTCCCCGATGCTGCACGAATGAATACAGGCTCAAAAGGGAGCTGCAGGACAAGTGTGCATTGTTGCTGTGTGCTTTTGTTGTAATCATGTTTTGATTGGATTAGAATGGGGGAATGTTTTGCTATATCTCGAGTTGCTTTTCCTGCATGTTGAGCCAATTTTATGCACAGTAGTTAAAGGAAGGATGAGGCATATTAGCAATAAGTATGTGGCAGAATCAAGTCTGCAAGCTTTAAATAATATTATATTATGGAGGTTTGAGACAAGATCAAAACTAAAATCACATGTAAAGTGTTTCGACTGTTGTCAAGAATCTGCTGTCATCATTATTTGCATATATAATGTAAAATGTGTCCATCTCAACCCACAAACCTGCGCAATAGCCTCTTCAATTTAACATTCTTGGACCTAAATGTGAATGTGAAACTCAACAAGAACCAGACAGACGTCCAGTAAAGGTCAGATGACCCTGCACATCGTTGCATCAAAGCTACAAGCACATGTTTCTATGACAAGTGTCACACTTACAAGTAAGGGGTAACTTTTGAACAATGACCAGACAACAAGGTCTTCCAATTCTTCATTAGAACACATTTTTATTTAAAAATCTAGTCTGCCACCCAGTCTCCGCTCAGTGAAGAGTGTTGTTAGCTCTACTTGACAGTGAGCAGGCTCAAGGTTTCATAAGTAAAACTTATTAAGCAAACAATTGACAGCTAAGCTCAGCTCAAGGGTGCATGGATGGTGACTGTAGCTACTTTTACCTGGCTGCTCTTGTGTAATTTCAAGAATGTAAAATAATTAGCCTAAATAACAACTTGGCTTTAATTAACCAATGTATTATTATTGTTGTTGCTCAATGCCATATACTGTATCGTTGTTTTTCTCATGCACCATATTGCACTACTGTAAATATTCTAACATATTTTTAATGAGATGAGAGAGAGACGATGAGAGAGAGAGAGACAGACAGACAGACAGACAGACAGACAGACAGAGAGAGAGAGAGACAGAGCGAGAGAGAGAGAGAGAGAGAGAGAGAGAGAGAGAGAGAGAGAGAGAGAGAGAGAGAGAGAGAGAGAGAGAGAGAGAGAGAGAGAGAGAGAGAGAGAGAGAGGGAGAGAGAGATGGAGCCATGTATAACGCTTAAATAATTTACCTTAACATTGATTATGGGAATTCCGATGTTTCTGAAAAGTCATGAAGGCAGCGCGATGACGTCGTTGTTTTGGTTTTCACAGCGCGGGAATGTTCCCTCTGTTTTCTGTTTTTTTCCTGTTTCCTTGAACTGAATTTATGATCGATTCTGCGATTTAGCTGCTAAACTGAAATGTGTTCATTACAGATTTTTTTAAAGGCCTCATCGGCCTGACAGACTTGTCAACTTAAACGTTAACCGATAGAGAAACATGGATGTTAAAGCGAATGAGACGTTGTTTATAAAAGACAATCCTTTACTTTTACCTCTGAACAAGGAGAAAACTGTATATGACGGCTTCATCACAGTCCAGGCGAGTCAAGATGTCGTTTGTATTATATATGACGCTTTGACAAACTACGTCAAAATATAAACTGTGGTAAAAGTTCGGCCGAGGGCTAAATGTGTCATATGATCTTATCAATAGTTTCCTTAGCATTAGCATGCTAGTAGCGTGGGCTAATATCATTATTGGTGCTAATAAAAGCCTGCTGGTCTAGTCGTTGTAAAGATTATTAAATATACGGTCTGACGGAAAAGTTCTAATGACATAATTGTCAAATTAAAAAATACGTGTGCTTAAATATTTACATGTCAACCCTATGCCGTCTTAGCCGAAAATATTTTACATTAATTTTAATGTTTCGGAACTGTATATTTATATAGTAAATATTGTATATTTATATTTATATATAGTAGTAAACTATATATTTATATAGTTTTTAGTTGTCATACAGATGATATTCACTTTTATCAGTAATTATTTGAGTGGGAAGTTTATCCGTTCAGAACACTCTGAACCACTGTTGCATATGCCACTACTTAACTGTCAGAGTGATTTCTTTGCATACATATTTAACTTATATTTTAATTCCCACAGGAGCGAGACTTCAGGGTTAGAATAACGCTCCCACCGGATCGCCAGCTTTCTGGTGGCAGGTATTACTTCATTTCGTCCTGTCTTAATAAGAAACAGGTGGTTACATCAGGAAGCTGTAATTTGTCGTTTTTAACTGTATAACATGACCCTGCAGGCTGCACTGCTGCTGGCAGTTAAAACATCTGCTGCATGGCTACGAGCAAACGGTGAAGCAGGTAAAGCTACCCGTCATGCAGCACCAAACCCTAAGTTCTGTTTTACATGGCACCACTGTATTGCATCTGCCACCTGTGGCTGTTTTCATATATTTTCCCCTTTTTTTTTGCTTTTGTGTTCTGTTCTCAGCATCCTTCTTGTGCCCTGTGTAAGCCATCAGGTTTGGCTCACTCAAGCTGAGAAAAAAATAGTTTTCACTGCTTAATTAACATCGCCTGGAAAATGTCCCTATTTGTTATGTGGCCCCTCAGGGTTATTTGGATGAGATTGATATTTCACCTCCGGCTGCAAAGTTCATTATTTTCACAGCCTCAAAGCTATCATTAATTATTAAAGCTTGTGGCAGCCTCCATTAATCACAAACTCTGTGTTTGATTTGAATGGCTGGCTAGAGGAAAAAATAGACAGTGTTACTTCATTATCCTCCAATTCAAAGATGTCTTTTCTCTCTCATTTGACTCCTCACAGAGGCTGCAGCAGTCGGATGATCTTGTCACTTTTATTCTGGAGCTCAAGACCATCTTGGTGAGCAGGAGGTTGTTAGCGCAGTCACTTTGACACTGTTGCTTCATTTACAGGAAGTCAATGAGAGCCTCCAAGCATTATCAATAACCCTGACTGTGAAGCACACGTGCATATTAAATTTTGATTAATGTAAAGCGCATCAGCGCCTGATCTCACCATTGGACCAGATTCATTTGTTCCTGAATGATTTTTACCAGTAAGGTGATGTGAGCGTCACGTGTACAGTAGCTTAAGATAAGAAGCATTCTGTCTGTCATTGTAGGAAGTGGGTCTGAAGAGCTTCCCTGAGCGCCACTCTATCCCTCCTCCGCAGTATTACTCTCAGCTCATCTCCGAGATGGAGACCCTCGGGTGGTCCAAGTAAGTGATGACTAGGAGATGTGACGCTCTCGCAGCAGGCAGTGACTAAAGATGTTTCAAAATGTAAACATCACACGGTTTATTCACCTGTTTTTTTATTAGGGCCCACCCTCTGCAGTCACCTGTCTTCTTCTTAGCTCATTTTATCGATTAAAATTTGACACTTGTTATTTCTGATTGTCAGGTTTTTCCAGCATAGAATTCCATCTGTGGCCTTTCTAATTACACATGTAGAACACAGCAGAACGTCGGTGCTCTCCTGACGAGAGCCAGTCTGCAGACATGAACTACGGCCGCAAGTCAGCCCATGCTTTTTTCAGTAGCCTTACAGTGAGAGTCAAGCGCTAATCAGACAATAATTTGCCTCTAATGAATGACACTGTAGTGTTGCCACCCCCACCTACACAGTCCCAAGATATTCTGACAGTAGTCTGCCATTGAAGGGCCTCCTTTCATCCATTCAGGTTCTTTATCTCAGAAATTTGAGCAACTTCAACTTTATGTTAAACACGAGCAAACGATTGTAAGGAAACGGATAGAGGAGAAAGCAGTGAAGCAGTTCATGTTACACACGTGTGTATTTCCCCACAGGTGATATTTTTCTGCGTTGTTTTTTTTTTTTTTTTAACTCCTGTCAGTAAGTGAAGTGATTTAAGCGGCTACAACTTTGCTGCCCCACGTTTACAGATGCTTCTTAATGAAGGCCTTATTTTTAGTTATTAAGTTATGGCTAAATTTAGGTCACAGTTAATAACGTTCATCCCCGTACGCAGCACGCCCAACTCTTTTCTGAGGGAGGGGGAGGGGGGCTGGATATATCTCTTCTCCCCCAGCACAGATTAAGCCTTGACTACCACACTCATTTTCCACTTTCCTATTAATGACCGTGGCTACAATTATGATATTAGCAAAATGCAAATGGATCTAATTGAAGACTCTCAGGTTGTAATAGGAGAAAGAAAAAGGATGGGGGGGGGGGCATATGCTGTACGCAGGAAGTGGGACCACATAATTTTCAGTGTCGTGTTACGGTTAGGAGGCATTATACACAGTGGACCTCAATCTCCAAAGCACTCGAGATTTGCTTAGCGTCTTAATTGGGATGGGGCGTGCTAATAGCCACCAGGGGTTTTCAGCTGTAATTCTGTCTGTAGATTGGGCCAGGTAAGTGCGCCTGTGCCACCCCTACCCCCAGTTTGTCTCCGTTCCCGCTTTTCAGTGTATGGTCATCTTAATTGGCTGGAGCTGGCTTACTGTGCGGTAATTAATGGAAAATAAGGTCAAGTAGGTCATCTGCCGTCGCTCTGGCTCCCAGAAATGCCATGGAAGGCTCATCAGGGCACAGCTGGCCTTGCGTTCCCACTTTCTTTGTGTACACACAGATCATCATCATTTCCTCACAGCGTTATCAGTCTGTCACACAGCGTTTCTGCTCCCAGATGGCACTTATATTGAATTGCAGAAGCCTGCTGGACCAACTGGGCCCATGAATATTCACTTTTTTTTTTAATGATTTTTGAATTTATTAATGATTTTTTTAATATCCCAGTAAAGTGGAATCTTTTGGAATCACAGTGGAAAAAACATCTGCATCATCTGTGGACATGCCACCCACCTTGTTCCACATGAGTGCCGCATATGTGTGGATCTGACTTCGTGAATCACTCCTCGGACATGCGTGTGGATAAGAAATCAGATGCGTGCGCTCGCACCGTGCATATCTGCATGTCTGAAAGCAGCTAACTTGGCTGCAGAGTTGCAAATAGGATGCTCTCATCAGTCCTCCCAGCAGGACGTCATGCTCTTTCTATCACGGCCAAATACCAATGTCTCCTTTCTGAGGGTTTGGAGGATCTGGGGTGTCCAAATCAAAAACCTGATTTGAATCCCTGCAGTGCGATTAAATTAAAACAATTCCGAGTAATGGAAGCATCCAAGCTCTTTTCTTGTTGTGTCACAGGGTTGCTGATGTTGATTTGAGTTGCTCACAAAGTCATTTGATCGGAACCTAAATGTTGTCCTTCCCGGAGAATTGGGGTCTGCCGGTGGATGGTTGCAACAACAGCGGCAACTGCGTGTGTTGATGTTGAACCTGGAACTGTGTGCATTTGGAGCAGGGAGCAGATGGAGATTTTAATATGCAGATGTGGTTTAGAGATGGTCAAATGAGGAGTGAGAGAAGAGTGAAAGCCCACAATTATGAGCACAAAAGACACTGCGTTGAGTTGGTTTGATCGTGTGTGTGTGTGTGTGTGTGTGTGTGTGTGTGTGTGTGTGTGTGTGTGTGTGTGTTGGTATGCACACAGCTCTGCAGCACAGGTGCCCTTCGCCCGCGTTTGATTGCAAGCGTTGAGCGAGCAGGCACTTTTATGAATTGGGCACATCCGACACATCTCTCTCATCATTCTGTCACTTCCCTGAGCGCAGCGCTCACATCACTCCCTGCTAACACACTCCATAAATCCTCTGCAGATATACAGCCATGTCAGCCTCAGCACAGAGTGTCCATCAGAACGCTATAAATCCAGCAGAGGACGGTCCGAATCCTTTGTCTCGGATCGGTCTTCACTCCTCAGGTCTCAGTAGACCGTAGGAGGAGGAGGAGGAGGTGACTCTTTCTCATCGTGTGCAGAGCAGCCGTAAATCTGACAGCTTTTTGTCCTCACTTCCAATGGGTTATAATTAGATCAGGGCGGAGTGGTTCTGATTTACGGGTTGACTCAAGCGTGGAAATATCCTAAGGTCACAAGGAGACGCATCACTTTATGAGGGCTTGAATCCAACTTCTGTATCCGCCGTAGTCCTGTGGTGCTCAGTTCTACGCTCTTTTTGCTCACCTTGTGGAAGAGTGTTCCTGCTCCTTTAACCTGTAAACATCAGGCTCCCCCAGGAAACGATATCATTGCTCTAATTTCACCATTAAATCTGCTGCTGTGGTTTCAGTATTCAAAATATTTGTATAAATGATGACAGAGGCCAGTGCCGTCGTAATGTTTTTAGTATTTGCGCTGTAAAGTATGTGACAGACTGACAGAAAACAGTTGTATTTTATTTCATTCCATTTATATGCTAGTTTCTGCCCTAAATTCTCTCTATTTCTCCTCAAACTTAATATGAGGTTAATCTAAGCCTAAGCTCAAATGTGCATGTGATTTTCCAGTCCCGGCTTCATAATAATTAGTTCCAGCATTGATGCAGTGTTGTAAATTCACTAAAATACATCAGACTTTACAAAATGAGCCTGCGTGGCGCCACAGAAGATGGAAGTAAATCTTAACAATGTTTGCAATGGTAGCTTAAGTGTAAACATCAGGAATGCAAATGCACTGTTTTATTAGAGAGTGTGAAATTCTGAATGTTTCTCCAGTTTTGCAGCCGGTGCAGGGTTGGATTAGTTGAGAGCAATTTGTTTGGATTTCTGTTTGAGCATTTAAATAAAAAGCGCCGCTGAAGAAGAATGCTAATTAGACGAGGAGAGGAGAAAGGCCTGAGAGTTATGCGTTGTATGTTTTGGGGCGTCAATGTGAAGCTGCAGCCTGATGTAATGTCACCACGCTTGTACCTGCAGTGATAAATCTGAATGCAGAGCCGATGTCTCAATATTGCTGCGTGCAGGCGTGATTAACGACGACTGATGGCTGATGTCGCTTTACAGAGTTATGCTTTCCCTTCTCTGAGAATAGATGTTGATTTATTACTCTGTGTGTGTGTGTGTGTGTGTGTGTGTGTTCGCGCGCATGTGCGTGTGTGCATGTGTGCGCCACCTTCATTTTCAGGCTGCTCTTTATCGACACGGCGTTCCAAACGTTGAAGCTGAATGCAGAGGACTCCTCAGGACGGCAGCACATCCTCACCGTTAAACTCAAATCAAAGGTGAGACACACACACACACAGAAACCCACACGCCCACCTTGTCACGCCGAAAATTGTGCATCGACAAGTGGATTGCGCCACGGCTCGATGTTGACCCGTCGCCAGTCTCAATCCAAACAGGCCGACTTTCCCCAAACGCACGGGGGATGTTCAATTTTGCGATAGCAAATCAGTGATTTACATCTGTGCCCTCGAATCTGGGTCAGACTGGAGAGGGTGTGGAGAGACATGATAACCCACTGTGACTGAGATGCAGCACAGATAAAACATCTCCACACAGACCTCCGCACGATAGCAGGAAACCAGTACGCCCACGCTCATCTGCATAGCTGCCACCGAGAGAGGCGGCGGAACCTTTAACTGGTGTAGGTAAAGGTAGATTCAGGCTGCCGGAATATCAGCACGACACAGTTGGAAATGTTTGCACGTCACACTTCTCCAAATTGTCAGATGAGAGGTGAGAAGCTGCGTTTGATGAGATGTTCCAGGAGCACACAACAATTTGGGCTGATTTCACTCTTGAATCGTGGATGTACTGAGACAGCGCTCTTCAGACGCAGAGTGTGGCAGAACACGCCGCATTGTTGCATCCTCTGATTCCTTTTTAACGTGCCTCTGCTGTCGCTTAAGGATCTTTAAAGTCCAGAGAGAAAATTTAACCTGAAATTACAATCTAGCGGGACATTACTGCCCAGTGTGAACCTTGAGGTTATTCATTCAACTAATGTTGCGTTTCAATGAAAACATATTTAAGAGTTTGAATCCTGCTTGTTTTTTAGGTCTTTTAGCTAAATTCTATAAGAAATATTTATTTATTATTTTACTCTAGCAATAAATCTCACAGTAAGGTGGTGCATTACAGGACTCATTTGTGGGTTCTTCTGTAAATCCAGATGACATCCATCAGGGGGTGAGGGTGGGTGGTAGGACCCCACTCGGCGCCCACCTGCCCACCTGGCCCTGTTCACACCTTTGGCACAAAAAAAAATAAAAAATAACTGGGAGTCTTCCTCCCCTTCCAGCTGCTTCCACCCGATCCAACCACGGGGTCATCTGCTGCCAGGCGCAGTCAGGAAGCATCGCCGGGAACGCAGTGGAGTGAGAGG
>BJFM01001032.1:64986-77765 GCA_016586285.1 Arothron firmamentum
AACTTTGGCAGGGTTTTTTTTTTTTTTTTTTTTTTTCAATCTGCAGGTTTGGATGATTTGAGGAGTGTTTTCAGCATCAAAGTAGATGGAGCAGAGAATCGTAGGTAAATGGTTAAGCAAAAATAGGTCAAAACAATTTTCAAAATTTTTTTCCACTTAACAGATATAATATTAACTTGTGGTAACTTCTTGACTCCGGTTTGTGGTGTTTCCCAAACACCTCCTGACAGCAGCTACAGCTTGATGGCTGGATTTGTCCCTCAGACTTCTCTGGACCAGCTTTATGGCCAGTTCCTCCTGGTTCTGGAGTCTCTGACCAGGTTTTGGGACATACTAGACGAAATTGACAGAAAGACCTGGATTCTGGAGCCAGAAAAGCCCTGCCGGTCCGACACCATGAGGCGGATCGCCATAGGTACCCTACACATGAAGATGCTTGTGATGCACATGAAGTTGTAATTGGAGGCATGAAGCCTGTTTTTGTTGAAACTACCATGTATATTTGCAGGAAGCAACGTGTCCATCAAAGTGGAGGTGGATCCCAGACATCCGGAGATGCTGCCGGATTGTTGCCTGTTGGGAGCCGAGCATGGTGGGTAGAACCTCGGAAAATAAGTCGGCAGATTAGCCCAGATGAGAACATCTGTTCAGAGGGCTCCTTTCAGAATTAGGTTTTCCTTCTTGTCAGCTCACTCTTACAGTTGTAAGCCATTGTTTCGTATAAGCAAGGTCTTCAACTCCTCGCCGGTTGCCTAGCAATACAGCTTGAAAGATATTAATCATACGCACACTTTAGTCACCCAGATGGGCAGCGGACCCCCAGACACGATGGGTTGCTCAGTAATATTGCCTTTTTTTGCATGCAAGACTAATAAATAGTGAATGAACCCTCCTGTGGAACAGGGGGAAGTGTGATGGCTTCTGTCTGTGTTTCTGTAGTGGACAGAATAACACGACAACCAATTAGCTCTTATGTGGACTGTGTTATTTTTTTTGCCTGCCGATGTTTTGAGATGCAAGATTCAGATTGGAGAATTTTATTAGTGTTCCTTTTTATAATAACTGTATCTCTTCCATTGCAGTGGTGACGCCATTGAGGAATAAGCTCAACACCAATATGCATTTGTGGTAAGACTCATGAAGCTGTAATATCGTCAATGTTGAAAAAGTAAACGTAGATCTTCGTGGCAAAAATTTGTTGACAGACCTTTTAAAATTTAGTGCAGAACTGTAAATGTTTGCAGTAGAAATTCTGTACAGGTGTGGCTTGTAGTTGTTCATTAACTCCAGCAGAGGGCAGTAAATGTGTATTTAGCGATAGATAATTATACTTTGTTATAAAATCTCATATCTGTATTTTATTTTGTACTCAAGATTTTTTTTCCTGGTCAGTTCTATAGTGTTACTCAATACTAGCCTAACATGTGGGTTGGTCCTCCACAGCGAAGGCCAGCTAACTAAACTAACATCTGTCTGGAATAGTAACAGCATTAACCATCTGCTGATAACCCAGATGAACTATATAAAATCTCTTCACAAACAATGAAATTTTTAGCATTACCAGTATTATTATCTTTGTGTCTCATTATATTGTAAAATTTATTCTAAAAATATCACTATTCCCATAACGACTAACAACAGTTAGCTTATTTGAAAATGAATAATTCTGCTGTTGATGATAGAACGCTAACAGACTGATGGAGAAATAACAGCAGTGGGGTCTGTCCATCTTCAGTGGAAGCTAATCAGGTCTTCTATGACTCCTCTGACGTCAAATCCACCTGTCCAGGGTCAGTTCAGCTTCTGTCAGTATCAATGTTGCATTAGTCAGACTGAGGCGCTGCAGGTTTTAGCATCCAAATGTCGCACTTCAGATAAATCTCAGTTCTGTGTGAAGCAGCGCAAATGTTTTTTAAACACCAGTGGTGAATGTCTCCTAATCATCCCCCAGTGTCTTTGCAGGCTCATTTGCATGTGGTTAATTAGTGTGAGTGAAGGAGCTGTCTGTGGTCTGCTGGCAGGAACCCGGACTCCGGTGTCTTGCACAACCTCCAGGATGTTTTGGAGATCGAATTCCCGTCACCTGCCACCCACGAAAAATCTGTATGTCACAGTTTTTTGTTTCCCTTTTCCATTTCTAACATCCTGATTACCTCGGGAACTGTGTGTGTGTGTGTGTGTGTGTGTGTGTGTGTGTGTGTGTGTGTGTGTGTGTGTGTGTGTGTGTGTGTGTGTGTGTGTGTGTGTGTGTTTTCACACTAAGCGTGTTTGAGCTTGAAGTTATAAGGGGGCGGATACACGCTTCTGCCCATTTTTCCTTATTTTTCTCTCTGTTTGGTTTTTTCCACAATGTGGGCACAAATTCTCCTTTAATTGGGTTGTTTACAGAGAAGATCATTAGAATTAAAAAGATGGTAAAATTCTCTGCGCTATCAAATCACTTTAATCACACAAAAATTGCTCATTCCTTCCCCCTCCTCACTCCATGGTTGGGTCAGGAGGCCATTGTGTTTATTCACCATCGCCACAGTGATTAATGCTGCAGCTTCATTAACATTAAAACAGTGCAACAAAAAACGAGTTGGCCAGATATTGAGTTTAACCTGCCATCCTGTATGTTATTGATACCCCCAGAAAAACAGATAAATCTCATGACGACAAAATGCCAACATAATATAGGTGATACAATGCTAAATGTAGCTTTAGCTTGTATCTCAATGAATCTTTTTAGTTGAAGAAATGCCTGATTTTTCCTGTACTGTGCTGGTTTACTGAATGCTATTGTTCATCCTTGTTAGCTTTATGTTGGCAACACAAAGATAAGCAGCCAGCTCAACAAAATCACACCGTGTTTCTTTAGTTGATAACTTAGGAGCTACAAGCTAACAAAGTATCAGATCTGAGTGAACTATAACTACTGGTATAAATTTACTGATGCAACAAAGAGCTGATGAGGCCTACTTTTCTTAGATGTGTTTATTTATGATGCACTAGTTTCACTGAGATCACGGTGCTTTGTCATCACTGTGAAACAGTAACCAAAGATGAAACATTGGAGACCCAGGTTTGCGTGCGCTTTGATTGAGAACTGAAACAGTAGAAGAGATTGTAAATGGACAGATATTTTTGTGGTAACTTTGTGTCCTCGATCACCACTGGGACACCTTTCCCTACTTTTGACGTGAGTTTTTATGAAATGTGAACGTTAAGTACCGGTTGGCTTATGCGTCCCGTTCAGGTGGATCTTAAACGGAACCTTTCAGATGTGGTGAGTGTTCCTCATCGAAGAAGCTTTTCATTTTTTTCCACGCTGAAGAGTTTTTAAAGGTGCTTTTGTTGTCATGGGTCATGGATGCTTTTTTAATGGCTTTGGCCTCCTTTTCGAGAACCTCGATGTACTGTTTATATTTTTTTTTGAAATCTCGAGCCTCCTCCAGCTGCTTCTCTACCTCCTTAGACCAGTGGTCCATGTCAGACTTCTGTTTTTTGAGAAAGCTGAGCTCGCCTAGGTCTCTGCTCATGTTGCCTCTGTCCTCATCACCGTTCTCCATGGAACTGTCACTGTTCTCCATATCGTCCTCACTGTTCTCCATAAAACAAACACTGTTCTCCAGATCATCATCACCGCTGTCCATCACATTGTAACTGTTCCCTATGTCTTCATCATTGTTCTCTGCATCTTCATCCCTGTTCTCCATGACATTGTAACTGTTCTTGATGTCTTCATCTTCGTTCTCCATGACGTTGTAACTGTTCTCCATATCCTCATCACTGTTCTCCGTATCTTGATGTATATTTCGGCTGACACACTCCATATTTTCATCCTCCTCCTCACAGTGCTGCTTTGTCCTTATTAGTTTCTTACAGAAGAACCTGAGGATCCTTTTTGGCAGAGATTTCTTCTCCCTCTTCTTCATCTTCTGCTCAAAACAGCTGTGTGTTTTTTCAAGATTACTTATAATTTCATTTGCACACTGAAGGTCTTTTTGCAGCTTGACTTTCGTCCGTAGAGCAGATAATTCCCTCTCTTCGGTCTCACACTTTTCATTGCTGAGTATGAAGAGTTCTCCCTCCAGATTGTCCCTCTCAGCCTTCCACTCCTCCTCATTTTGCATGAGACGCTTCAACGTGTCCTTCATGTTGTTCCAGCTTGTTGGAGAGTCGCTTTTATCTTTACACAGCTTGTCCATTATCAAGTTATTGTAGCCGTTCACAAAGCCCACCACTTCCTTCGACATTCTTTCGTTGAAACCTCGAATCTCTTGGTTGCATTTGATGATCTCCTCGATGAACTCGGAGGTGTCCTCGATGATTTTGCCATCCACTGTGGAAGGCGGATTCCTGTAGGACAGCAGCAGTTTATCAAATAAAGCCTTTGGCTCATCTGTGGTCTTCAGCATGGTAACTGGCAGCTGATAGCTCAGCATGAACTCTTTCATGGCGCAATAGTGCTGATGATGAATATTATTTTCTTCCATAAGGTAATCTAAGAGTTTCTCAGCTTTCATTTTCTTTACTATTTGTTGTGAGGTCCTTTAAATGTTGGTGAATAAGTATTATTACATGCGGGTGCACTAAAATTATTATGTGCATCATCAAAGCTTTGATGTGTTAAGCTTTGGTCGACTGGTCAAACCTCCTCCAAGGAGCCGACGTGTATCTGTCTATGTTTTTGCAAAATATTTTTTGCGAGTTATGAACAGATCTTAATGAGATTTTGGTGATGTTCCTGATTCCGGAGGGAGTTTTACCTTTGACCCTCCAAAGATCATAGGCCAAGTTTTTCAGGCCAACAGAGACTTTGATCATAAAGTAACCTACTATGTTATGTAACCTTGTATCACTACTGGTTATGTACAGTATTTACTGTCTTAAATTGCAGAGAAATGAGCTGCTTGGTGGAGGTCTGCACCCTCCGGCTGCAACGATTGTTGCCTGTTAATACATAGTTCTTCAATTAGAATGGCATCTTTTCACCCATCCCCTCCATCGGCTTGAAACCCCAATCCTGCCCTCTAATCGGTTGCAATCTCATGGTTTTTGAATCGCTGATACGACCTTGAACATCCGTCAACACCTGTGTTTGCACAGAGCTTCAGCGTTGAGTGTGGGATCTGTTACTCGTATCGTCTGGAAGATTCCATCCCTGATCAGGTGTGTAACGACCCTCGCTGCGGCCAACCTTTCCACCAGGTCTGTCTGTACGAGGTATGTACACACACGCGCGCACACACACACACACACACACAAACCTGTGATGGAATTCAGGATCTTAAATTGAACAAATCATTTCCTGTTCATTATAATTAGGTGCTGATCATCATTACTCATATCTGATTAAATTCTGGTTTTAAGATTCATCATACCATTTTTAGTTGTTCATTTAAGGGTGGAAATTTAAATTTGGATATTTTTTGAAGGGAATTTTTTTAAATGAAGATTTAAATGGGAATCATTGAAGGTAAAATTGAGATGAACAGAAACCTGAATTTTTTCATCACCATTTTAATCTTTTATTTATTTTGAATGAAGAAGGTAACACTCTGCTTTTGTGTGTGAGGCTTTTACCATTTAAAAAAAAAAAAAAAATCCAAGTTTCAGATGCCTTTCACATCACGTTAAAAGGAACTTCCTGCCGTCTTCCCGCAGTGGCTGCGTGGGCTCCCCTCCAGCCGACAGAGCTTCAATGTCCTTTTTGGAGATTGTCCTTACTGCAGCAAGGTGGGTGTGTCCTTCATCAGAGTGTTGTCTTTAATCCATGTCCTGAAGCAGATTTCCTTCCATTTGATCTGATAAAGCGAATCATTATCCTAAAATACTGAATAACACGAGGACTCTTCATGTTTTAGCCAATCACTGTGAAAATGGCAGCTCAGAAGTCATAAAGAAGAGTAACACCCAGGAGGATAGCCCATTTCTCCAACGAGCTGCTTCCTGTTGCTGACTGAGGTCACCCTCCTCCTGTGGTCACATGACTGCATTCTTCCTCATGATCTGTGGGTTTAAATAATTTTAGTTTGGATTTATATCTTTAGCATTTTAGCATTTAACCCTCATACACAAGCTGAATCTGGCATTCATATTCCAGAACATTCTGTAATTCTGTGATTTTCTGAAATCCCAGCATTAATAAAATTCCTAAAATCAGGTTTCATTTAATCTGTTTTATAATGTATCAACACAGTGTTTTTACCTTAAAGTATCAGAAGAACGCCCTCCAGCCATGGTCACACCTGTTTGGACCTGGGGCCTATTGGAGGACCCCTCAAATAACAAGCAGGAATGGGCAATGGTCTGGCTTCCTCCTCATTTTCATCCTCCTCCTCCTCCACCTCGCTCGTGTGGTCTTTATAATTGATCCCAGCTCTTGGCCTCAGTGATCTGCCGCCTGCAGGTAAAACTGCATCTTCTCTCTGTACAATCAGGAAGAGCACTTTAATAATCACTGAATGCAGATCTATTGGTTTCAACATGTTTGTGCTGATCTACTTAATAGCTCATCATGCAATTGATCAGCAATATCTGGTTACGTTTGTGTTATTGAGTTAGGATGCTAGCATTATGCTATAAGGAGGCTACTGCGCTACTGCAAGTGGGCAAGGCTTCACACCTTTGCCGCCTG
Source organism: Arothron firmamentum (assembly GCA_016586285.1). NCBI lineage: Eukaryota > Metazoa > Chordata > Actinopteri > Tetraodontiformes > Tetraodontidae > Arothron > Arothron firmamentum. The sequence goes on from BJFM01001032.1 coordinate 71,609, forward strand.
AGGTTTGCTGGGGGTCGGTCCTCTGATGTAACGAGCCGGCGCTGGTTTAGTCCTCATCTTCTCTTTCTTGTCTGCCTCCATGGGCTGAACGTTCGGGGAAGTTCTGTTTCGTTCTGGTTTCTGTTTGCACAATTAGAGGATTAATTCACGCTGATCGTGACATATCTGGTTGCCTTAAAAAGACACATTGTGTAAAAACTTGGATGGTTTGAGATCACTGTTGAGTGTAGAGTAGATGTTAAGGTCTTTGCTGGAACAGCTAGACTGAGATCAGCTGGCTGAGTTTGCACTAAAGTGAACGCTGCAACTTTACATTTAGTTTCTCCTCAATAAAACTCCTCACTCCATAACTGTAATAACCCATAAAACCATCACTAGTGGCAAATGATTGGGTGAATATGTCCACAGAGTGGCCTTTATCTCTGCTGACATTTACTCTCCCCACTAAACTGCCCATAAATGGCCACTTGTGTTTATTAAACTGGCCAGCACTTTAGCATGGAAATTAAATATCAGGAGGAGATGAAATCAGAGCATAATTGGCGACACTGGCCACGTGCCAGTGCCATCAATTTCTTCAAATTGGGCCATTGAGAGGGCACTCGCCGGGCCAGAGGGGGGTCAAGAAGTGATTGTGGTAAATTGGTGGAGAATTGCTTTTCTCCTCCACCTGCAGACCTGCCCACCGATCACTGCTGAGGGTAGTGGTGGGAGGGACGCAACAGTTGAAACTAGAATCTGTGCAACCCACACTTGAATGTCGAGGCCAGCAAAGAAATGGGAGCATCGCTATCGGAGCTCCGATCCTCCGGAGTTCTCGCTTCATCTCTGCGAGATGTCCCTCGTACCTCATTTAGTGGCCCAGCTGTGGGCAGGGAGAAATCAAGGCCGCTGGTGATGCCGCTGGACAGCACGTCTCGGAGATGCTGGTAGTCTGGCTTATCTTGGTAGGCCAGGGTTTTCACATGAAGCAGGAATTTGGCCACCTCATCTAAAAGACAGGAGCAAAGTCTGACATCCAGCTCTCGTAGTTTTTATAGTACTGATCAGACCGGGTCACTGGGAGGCCTCGTCTGTTCCAAAGATCTCCACTCCTGAACAGTTTGAATGAGTTGCAGTTGGAACCCACAGCAGACACATGTCTATCTTACCTGTGCTGACTCCGTGTGTCGACAACTGCTGGACCGAGTGTGGCAGATGATCCATCAGTCTGAACAACAACAGACACGATGAAGACACATGAAGAGGAGAGACTCAAACGCAAACGCCATTATCAGAGCGCACACTCCCGACTGTGTACACTGACACGAACAACAACACGTGCATCACACCCCAACTCTGGAACGTGGCTGCTGAACTCTCACCTCTCCTTGGCCTTCTGGACCTTCATCGGGTCTCTGAGGACATCGTCCCAGGGCAGAGAACCGCATAGCCAGTGAAGAAGACAAAAACCCAAAATTTGGAGGTCTCCACGTCTGGATGGATCTTTAGAGAGACAAGAAAGCAGTGAGACATCTTTGACAGACCAACCAAACCAACCACACCAGATCGCCCACTGGATGCTGTGACCTTAAATGTTCAACAGAGGACTCTGAGCAACTCAATAATGTACAAGGAGACCCGCCTTAAGAAATGATGCATTTACTGTCCCTATCAGACGGGTCCTCGTAATGGGGCTAGACCAGCTCTTGAAGACCCTTAAAAAAAAACTGCATGTCAGGCAAAGCAATGACATCATCTCCTGTGATATTTACGTAGACACCCTTGTTCAGTCTGGTTCCAGTGATGATTTCATAACATTGTCAGACAGCTTGGGGCTGTATTATCATCTATAAAAACCAGTGAAGGTAACTAAAGGGCTCTACTGCAGGGTTGAACACAGTTTTTTAAGCATTTTTAAGCCAACAAGCTTGTAGTGAAGAAAAGAGACATTTCTTTCCATTTAGGTCTGTTTGTTAGCTTTAACTTCTTGGTCTTCTTGGTCCTTCAAAGGAGGATTGAGGATGCTTGAAAACTGCACAGTGAATACAAGACACACATCACTCCCATGTTGTCTACATGGCTTAGACAGAGGTGAGGTGGTGACGGTGTTAATTATCTCCTATTGTTATTCAGATTCCCTGCAGCGCGCCGCAGTGGCGCTCTCTTAACCCTCCCGATTCACAGTCTTGTCATCTGGAGACGTTCTTCTGTCCGCCACACGCCCACTGAATGCTGGTAATTACACCGTTTGGTAGTAGGTTCAAAGGCCTGCCGGTCGGCCGCTGCATTCACCAACTCTCACCATGGCAACCCCTCCACATTTTTGCCACAATTGGTGCCATGGGTCGAGGAAGGGGAGATAATTTTCCAGAATTATCCCACACTCGCGTGTTTGTAAGCAGGTGCTGAAGATGACAGTATGCATGTTTGTGGCTGTTCAGGCCTTTAAATGAGTAGTGGTATACACAGATTCGCCTTTAAACAACGATTATCGCATCCGCTAACATTGGTTTCATCTTTGATGCAGCTTGGAAGAACATCTGGTTACCTGCAGGCTCTGCTGTCAGAACCAAAATGAAACATGACACATTTATCATTTAGGCTGTTTTCCATCCATCTTCACCCTTCAGCTGTAAAAGGCAGAAATAAAAGCTGCCGAGATCAGACAGTCTGAGCAACGCCAACTTAACAGCGTGGTACTGGGAAAAACAAGGACTCTGTTGACATGGAGCTGATGGAGGTTTTCTGTGGCGCAGGCCCTACTTTTACCAAACATCAGAGTCTCCCCATTAACACGGGTTAGAACTTCAGCTAATTAGGAACTAGTTAAACAGAAATGGTACCAGAAGGTGCAGCAGGTGCCAAGAACGTCGGATCAATGGTCAGCGAAGAGAGGGAGCATCCAGAAGTAGTATTTTTAGACCATTTTACATGAAATAACAGACTACAAACAAAGAGAAGGTGCTTCAACCATGGAGGTTTTGATGCATGGCGTTTATGCGACTGGGCCTCATTTATGATACAAAGATTGTGTAAACATTAGTAAATCTCTGATTATTGGTTGGACGTACAAAAGAGGTGTACAGATGTTATCAGAAAAAATGGGTCTCGTTACAAAGCAAAGCTCGCAGCAAAGTGCAGCTTTTTACAGTCTGGCATCACAAAACTTCACAACTGCAATTACATTAATCAGGCAAAACTAAAATATAAGAGTCTCTCAAACAGACAGTCAAGCAGGTCTGATTTTTGTGCTCGTTGGCTGATTTACAAAAATGTGCTCAACTGTTTCAGTGAAGTCACAGAACCAGCACACTTTCCTATGTCCAGAACAAGGAATCACTAAATATTTCAACAAAGCAAAATTGCACATGAAAAGGCAAGCGCTTCTGTCCGGCTGTGCTGCTCAGAGCATGTGTGTGTGTGTGTGTGTGTGTGAGAGAGAGAGCGGGTGAGTGATGATTTTAGATGAAGCAGTTTTGAATCAGTAAACATAAATATTAAAAAGCCATTTATTGCAGCTAAAAGCCTGCAGCCATCATGTATGACGGATCTTAAGTAAACTGTCTTCTTCTTGCCCTTGCACCATCTAAATATACCAGAGTCATCCAGTGACTTCGGTTTCTGCTGGTTTTCACCTTATATTTAATTCCAAGAATAATCATTATTATCTTGGCTGAAGGTGAGAACGTGAACAAGGATAAAACTTGCTAAAGTGCTTTGACTCATGAAAAATAGTTCAGGAATCAATTTGCACATGAACACTTTATGTTAATTTAACTGAGAGCTAAGTGGGTGTTCTCCAGCATCTTCCAGGCATGACTGAGATGTTCTGGTAACAATTATCTATCCATCTGTGGGCAAGACCACGGAGGGGGTCTGTTGCCCCCGACTGGGAGAAGAAGCTGTAAAAGCTTCAGCTTCATCAAGAGGAACCACTTTAGGTGCAAACCGGACTCTTTGTTAACACCAAAACAGCAACATTAGCAAGCTGATTCCAGACCTGCTTCTTGCACACTTTGATCATTCCTGTAAAACTCAGATGATCATGAGATGTGTGAACTCAGAGGTCTCACCAAGGCCACTGTGGGCATCCAGGCTGGTGTATTCAATGGTTCCATTATGGCCCTTCTTTGGGTTTTCCTTGTATTCTTTGTGAACCCCAGAGGGACAATATCTGTATGACAGCCCATAATCAGCCAGGTAAACCTGCAGGACACAGATTAAGAATGTTGCTTTTAATTTTGGTGTCCTGATGTCATCGACTGTCTCATCAGGTTCTGTGTTTTACCTCTTCAGGGTCTCTGTAGCCCAGCATCAGGTTGGCGGCTTTAATGTCCGCATGGACGTACTCGTTCTCATGGATGTACTCCAGGACACTCACCTACAGGTCAAACAGGAAGCACTGCGTCAGTGACCTCTCTACCTAAAGGTCAGCACAAACTCTGATGTCTCTGTGCTCTTTAGCATCTTTACACAACATGAGCGAAAGTGGAAGAATAATTTTACCAATCTTTGACCCAGCTGGAGCACTGTGGCCTTTTTCAGTCGACCTCCGCTGCGCTCACAAATTTTTTGAAGGTCACTTCCCAGACGGTCCATGGCCATGAAACGATAACTGAATCAAAGAGTCAAAAGTCAAATCCTTTCTGTCTCAGCTAAAAAAAATGGAAAATGAGCATAATGTCGATAGGAAATAGAAAATTACAAAATTAATCTGGATTAACCAGCAAAATGAGAAGATCTAATTGATCAGTACTACCTCAGGTTATTGTGTTCAGCCAGCCCAGTTCCCCAGTATGTCGGGATACCCAGGAAGTGCAGTCCTCTGCTCCTCTTCCATTTTTTAACTGCAACAAGTTTGGAAAAAAACAGTACAGTGAACCCTCATTTATCGCGGGGGTTTCGTTCTGAAAATCCCCCGCGTTAAACGAAATCCGCAAAATAGAAACCTGTTTGCTATTCAAATACATGTTAATGTTACGGCCTCATAATCCCTCCTCGCGATCTTTATAAAGGCACACAGCGCGGACGCAGCCGATAAACTGCCAGACGGCAGAAATCAGTCCGGACCGCGACGCACCGCACCCGGTAAAAACCCGCCTCACCCCGTAAAATACAGGACATTTGGTCATGGAGAAAATTTGCAAACGTAAATTTGGCAAGCTGTACAGACACGAGGCGCGGAGACTGTTCACGTTGGTCAGTCCTTGAGCCAATCAGGATGCAGAACACAATGCACTGTTTCAAAAAAGCATTAAAAAAATGCACTAAAAAAATTCACGAAACAGCAAAGCCGCGAAAAGTGAACCGCGTTATAGCGAGGGTTCACTGTACTATGTAAATCTGAGTGTGTGTGTGTGTGTGTGTCTGTCCTATATTGAGTGCACATGAAGTAAGCAATTGCTTCTGCAAAATGTGATGTCCTGAGAGGATCTTAAATCTCTGGAATTTTCTTCTGAAAAATCGCCAACTCTCAACTGACCCCAGAATATGCAGAATCTCAGGCGTTTCAGGACCAGTTGGTTGGACTGACAAGAGTCAGACCGGCTCATATATCCAGAAACTTTCTGACCAGTTTCTGATTTGTATCAAGCCACGGCCTCCACATCCAAATATTACTTTAACTTTGAACATGTTTTAGTCACATCTCCAGTTTACCCTTGAAACAGTGCAGCTATTCAAATATCCATCTTCTGATATCTGTGCACACGCAGGACCCACACAAAGGGGTGGGTCTGGCTCGGGGCTTTATGGCGAGTGGCCTGGCTGGCACTCAACCAGGCTGGCAGGTGTTTAGGAGCTCAGCGAGGCCCAGTCATCATTACGTGTGAGTGGCTTCCTGTCTCGCTCGGCTCCAAAACAGAGGCATCAGAGACTTTAGATGAGCACAGAGAGGTGGGGATGCTAACAGCCACAGAGGTGCTTGTTCGCTTTGGCTTATTATTAATTACCGTGTGGCATGGCGGCAAAGCCTCTGTGTCACTTCATCAGTCAAAACACTGTCAGGACAACTGGCAGGCGGGGATACTTACTGTTCTCTGGTTTGGCTGCCCTCTGGTAGAACTTGAGCTCTGAAAACAGGGGTCCATTCTCCAAGTACTCCTACATACACAAGGATACATGATCAAAAACTCCAGGGGATCAAAAACGGTGAAAGATACCCCCCCCCCCCCCC
>BJFM01001032.1:97229-115338 GCA_016586285.1 Arothron firmamentum
GAGCCACAGAGTCACCTGGGGGGGGGGGGGCTAGCGCAATCTTTAGCCCCTAGAGGAGTTCAGAGGTTATTCATCCTTGATGGTCATCATGATCAAAGCCTACGTTATTTGATAATCCCGAAGGAGCCTTTCAGAAATCCGGGATATGATTATGACGGGGTTTTTTTGTTTGTTTTGTTTTGTTTTGGGGTTGTTTTTTTTACCAGAATGTGGTTTATTCAAGGACATGGTTTAGATTATTTCAAGCAAGCAAATTGTGACAAATATGTTGTCAACAAAACAGATAAATGAATAAAAATAGCCTGAGACAGGTGGTCTGCTAATTCAAAGATGGTCCCAAGAGCCTACATTTAATTTTTGATTGCAAATCCTCCCACAAAATTGATGACATCATCACTATGTGAAGCATGAATTAGCTCATGCCAGTGTGCTAACACATAAAACTATGAGCACTTAAGAATTCTGCTCTTTACATCAGCCTCAGAAGGGGGGCCCTGGGGCCTCATGGTCCCTGCATTTATCTGCATGCTAAGCCAACACCACATTAGTGTTCTAAAGTTTCTTCGGTGTTATCTGCAACACACGAGTAGAACCACAGGAACTCAAGCACGGTTGTAAAAAGCACAATTATAAGATGATAATTAGGAAATCCTGGAGGACAAACATCCTCACACACTGTTTCTCCTCTCTGCTGGAGCCATAATGTTCAAACACCTCTTTAATATGCAGACGCATCCCTTAATTGCAAACAAAACAACATATGTCAGCCTGTCGGACGCCACAGCAACGCGACGCACAGGCGCCACAAACGATGACTGATGCTTGACAAATGAACACAAGATTGGCTACATAAATTAGCTTTGCTGTATAGTTACGGCGTAATAACTGGAGCCTGGCGATCATCACCATCAATCAAAGTGGGGATTGAGGAATAACAGGACGGACAGAGATGGATGGATAATAGACGAGACATGAAAACATTATATGTCAACATACAAAAAGGTTGGATCGAATAAAACTGCCTGACTTCTGACCTCACAGTTTTAGGTAAGACCGTGTTGAACTGTCAGCAGGTTTTTACTGACTTTATTCTTTATTCATATACAATTCTGCGAGTGAGCACCTGTATCAATTTTTGATAACAATAAAAAGTGCCCTTCCAGGGTGCTGAACAGGGCGTGTTCTCTGTAACATCAAGGCCATAAAATGACAAACTTAAACCTGCGTCTGGTTAAACCTCTTAATCCAGAGTAAATTATGTAATATTTTCATAGAGGAGCGGATTGATTTTGCAGCCTTCCTCTTCTGGCTGGCAGAGACATGTTCTCCATCGAGCTGCGGCGATGTCTTTGACGCTACATAAGGATGTAGTAACGCAGATAGCCACAGGAGGGAGACAAACACTGCTGATGTTGGACCACAGCCGGAAAGACTAATTGATAGAGGACGAGAGACTGTGAGTGAGGGCACCCACCATTTGTACCTATGAGTGGTGAATGGAGGTCAGCATTAAACAGCTGATGATCTGTCCTTGTTTGGACAAACTGCAAGAATCAACAGTTTCCGCTGCTGCTTGCTCATAGAAATCAGATGAACACCTGAAAGTGTAAACAATCACTCCACTCTCACTGTGTTCCAACATCACATTTTCTGCTATTGAGATGGTTTATACACATGACATAAAAAATGTTTTTGGCATGATTTCTTGATACAGACCAGTTGAAAATAAATATTTTAAAAAGATAGCCATGGAAGACTCTTTTCATAGAGTTGCAGTTGAGAGCATCCTGACCAGCTGCACCACCGTGTGATATGGCGCCTGCACCATTGCCTGCCGCAAGACCCTGCAGCGCACTGTGAAAGCAGCTGAGAAGATCATTGGTGTCTCTCTTCCCTCCCTACTGGACACTTACCACACACCCGCCTCACCCACAAAGTCACCATGGTGACCCCACACACCCATCTCACAGTCTCTTCAGCCGGCTGCCGTCGGGGAGGAGACTGCAGAGTCTCTGGGCCAAAACCAGCAGACTCAGACAGTTTCTCTGCCAGGCAGTCAGAATGCTCAACTCCCTCCCTGTTCTGCCCCCACTCCCCCCCTCTGGCCCCCACCACTGACTCATGGGCCACAAACTCTGCCCACGCACACACCGATCTCAGAACTGCACACCTCACTTTACCCCTGCTCATTTGCACTACTGTATCATTTGTTTATACTGTTTACATATACTTCATGACTGTTAATACTGTTCATAATGTTTATACTGTGTATATTGTTAATTGTAGTTTTTAAGGTAGTTTTTTATTGTTTAGTTAATGTAGTTTTATTTAGTTTTTTAATTTCTTCATTGTAGTTTTATTTAGTTATTACTTTGCTGCACCGTGGGTCCGAGAGGACTGAAATTCCATTTCTGCACTATGTCGAGCTTGTACAGCATATCTGACAAAGCTGACGGACTGAGCTGAACTTCTTGTAATGGCCAGATTTTCCCACTAGATGGCAGCAAGTGCGCAAAAATGAACTACGCCTTGACGTCAGACCCGTCTCCCCTCTGTTGGTGACATAATCCCAGAGTCGAGGAAAAGAAGTAGGAAAGTGATGAGGAAGGTGTGTGTGTGCGCGCGTGTGTGTGTGTGTGTGTGTGTGTGTGTGTGTGTGTGTGTGTGTGTGTGTGTGTGTGTGTGTGTGTGTGTGTGTGTGCACATCAGATCAGAAGTTGAGGCTGGTCACCATGGAAACTCCCTACCCAGACACAGTTATCCTTTGGCAAACAGCTGCTGGGGTGATGTGCGAAGATGTCGACAGAGGCCCGTTTCCCTGCAGGGTGAAAATGTTGTAGTGTGACGCACTGAGACCGTCTCAAAAAGAAAAGAAAAGAAAAGAAAAGAATACACCCGTTAAACCCAGCAGTAGAGCTTGAACTCAAGCCCTGCAGCTCCTCTTTCAGGATGGTCATTAAAGAAATTCCAGCAGCAACATAAGACTGAAGGTCCGATGGGAGATTGTCAGGATCTCTTGGTGAGACTGAAGATCATTAATGCTCAGATTAGAGCTGATTCTGAGATATCTGATTCTTCCTCATCACTTTCCTTCTTCTTTTCCTTGACTCTGGGATTATGTCACCTAATAGCCAGAGCAAATGGTGAGGACGCCACTTCCTCTGGCTCCTCGGTGGCTCCTCGGTGGCCACTACATCACTCTTTCAGGGCCTCCTCACCACCTCATCCAGGAGCTGGATTAAAGGTTAAGGCCTCCGTTTGCCGAAACAATGCACGTCCATTAAACATTAATTTCTGTAACATTTGAGATGTTTAGTCGTTATTTTCACGGTCAGCACGCCAATTATCTGCCTGTTTGTGTGTGGAGCCGAGGCCAGGCTGCCTGAACCACAAAGAGAACCGAAAGAGAGCTGATTATTCCTCCTCTTCAATTATCTTTCTGAGGGCTGCAACCAATTCGATTCCACGTTTCATTTAATTATCTGGTCAAATCCATTTCAGGGTCCTGAACGAAAGCTTTGTTCAGCCGAGCGCGTCAGTGAGAAGAGCTAATCCTGATGTGTGACAACCCAAGTTGGCAAAATACCAAAGTAGAAAAGCACTTGGAGCGCACGGACCTCCGCCAGGCAGCGCGTTTCCCCACTTACACCTGTACCTGCTGACGTGCGTGCGGGATCTGCTGTCCTCAGCATTTCTGAAAAACGTGTGAGACTATCACGAGTAAAATTTTTCTGTCCGAAATACAAAACAGCTACTGAAGTATTCCCATCAAAAAAAACCCACAACAACAAAAAAGCCTCGTTTGAAAACCGAGCGCTTCGCCGGCACATGGACGCGCTCCAGCGGGTCAGCTCCTGTCAGCCAGCGCTGTGGAGCTGCAGGCCTGCGAGCACGTCCCTGTTTCCGCACTGATGCTCTGCTGCCTATGTGGGGCATCAGGATGGCGTACAGTACGTGTGATTGAGTCAAAATACGGGTGCGTTCGTGGTTACGCAACCCTGCGCTGTCTTTGGCCCTCAGGATCCGGGGGCCAGGCTGCTGGAGGCTCGCTGTTGCCAACGTCCCATTGACGAGTTTATTATTCTGTGCTGTTTCGACAAAACTTTGAGGTACAAAATGCTTTAATTCACCATCTGGACACCATCTGCTAACTATACCTTCCTTCAGTCCTGCTGCCGCTTCTGCTCCATCACAAAGAAAAGGGGGGAAAAACGCACCGGATCGGATGTGGCCGCTGGCGTTTGTCACATTTCATCTCCACGCTGTCGTTCCTGCGTGTCGACGCTGTCAAGTGAGGCAGAAACGCTTAGAAAAATCATCTCCAAAATATCTGAGGCCACCTGGAGGTAGAGACGATGTTTTCTGTATCACCGTCTTAACAGGACAGTGATTGGCCCAAAACTAGGTTTGATAGAATGAAAAAGCTCAACGTTCTGCAGTAGAAGTCTGAAACTGGATTAAGAGAATGAAGACCAAATTTTAAAAAGAAAAGAAAGACAAACCCGAAAATTCAGAAATAGCGTTTGACACTGAAAGGCAGTTTAAACTCATCTGTGGCCTAAAGTCTTCAGATTAGCTTAAAAATATAAAATAATAGAAAAAGAGGGGTTTTTCGCAGCATTTTAAGACAAATGTGTTTGGATTAACTCTGGATGGTGAAAAATGCAGCTCTGCCATAATTGAACAAAATTATTTCAATGCAAATTTAGCATTTGTTAATATTAGTCAGCATCTTTTATCAGCCGTCGTGGGAGACATATCACATCCTGCAGTTAATATTCTGACCACTAGCGGTTGCTAAGTCTTCTGGACCGAGCAGATGATAGATAGATAGATAGATAGATAGATAGATAGATAGATAGATAGATAGATAGATAGATAGATAGATAGATAGATAGATAGATAGATAGATAGATAGATAGAGGGGCAGGGTTCCCTCCAGAACGCTTCTCCGGATGCTAATCTCGGCTGCATCCATTAAGCTTAATTGGTCTGAACCTGCAGAAAATGCTGCAATAACATTATAATGATTTCCCGGGAGAGAGAAGGAGACCTACTATAAAATACAGAAATGTGGGAGGAGTTAGGGTCTCCTGCAGTGTCGACACTTCCTGTCTTTAAAATGATGAAGCATGGTTTACAGCCTGATGGTCAGTGCCTCAGTTCCATTCTGTGAATCAGCTGTTCTCACAGAGGAGAAAGACAAAGTTGGAAAAGCAAATGGGAACGTTTAGGCTGTGAATGTGACAGCAATGTAAATGTAAAAGCAGGAGATGTTTCACCGCAGCTGTTTTAGTTCTGCTGGAGAAGAAATCTCGAGGCTTCAGAACGTTGCTGCCATCTGAGGCTTCCTCATTCAGCGCTGACCTCAGGGATCTTCACGTGTTCTAAAGTTAGATCTGAACTGTTCCGTGCGACAGGCAGTAGATTTCTGCATGAGAGGAACTCAGTGTTCTCCGTGTGTGTGTGTGTGTGTGTGTGTGTGTGTGTGTGTGTGTGTGTGTGTGTGTGTGTGTGTGTGTGTGTGTGTGGAAACACACCGATATGATAATTGGACCGGGAGGTTGTCCTCTTTTGTCATTGGTCACTGTGTTCCCAACTGATAAAAACATGCACCAATCAGAGAGCAGGACAGATGACATGGAACAGACTGAGATATCAAAGACAAAGTGATTAAAAGAGATGTTGAAGGAAAAGAAAAGAGATGTGAAAAGTGAAGTCTTTGAAATGTTGCCTGATTTTCTCCTCTGTGTTAAAAATTCATTTCAATTTGTTTGGATGTGCTAAAGGGAAAAACTCCCAGAATTCACTCCATCCCCCCCTCCTTCTTTTGCGGATCCTCTAGGCTGCCTTCATCAATGGCTGCGTGACTTTATTTTCATCAAAGGAAAACCATCCTGACAAGACAGCGAGCGCGTGATGGAGACACTCGGGACTTCAGCGTGTCCCCATCAAAGTGTGGGAGCTTCTGATGGAGTTTCTGTTCATGTCACGGGGGCTCGCCCAGATGTGGCGGTTGGGTAACAGCGCGTTTCTGACATAAAAAGGCTTATTAAAAACCATACATGCTGGACCTTTTAGCTTCCCGAACAAACGTGAATAATTTCTCTGAAACCCAAACCGGCACAGACAGAAACATAAATGGTAACTGATAATGACGATTCAAAATTGAGTTTAAAGAGCAGTAGATTTTTTTTTATTTTATGAAAGTGAAAGTTGCTCTGTCTCAATACCCCCGAAGGTAAAATAGTTCTTTAATGTAAACAGGAACTGAAAAACAAGTGGATACAACAGAAAAAAACAGCATCTTCATTCATTCTCAACCCCTCACTCTCCCCTGCAGTTTCTGCCATGTGAAATGTCTTCAAGGTGTCATCCTGTTAATTGTGGGCACACTGACGCTTTGACAAGAGGCGCCACGCGAGAGCGCCGATCAATAACAGGGACCCTTCAGTGGATTGGACCTTGTCACCAATGTCATTTTCTGTTAGCTTAAATTGGCTGAATGGCATCAGATTACTTGCAAGTCTATTACACACTCATCCCAGAGCAGGCAAACACACACACACACACACACACACACACACACACACACACACACAGTAACCTTCAGATGTGCTGTCGAAGCTGTTTACCTTGGTTACATTGCTGGTAACCTTTTCACAAGCATCTCTGGCTCTCACATTTCACCCTCAATCCTGCAGCTTTAAGCTCCGACTGGTCATATTCTGTCCTGGCTCCCATTAAAGTTATTCATCACCCTCCAGTAATGCCAACCAATCACCGATCCATTACAGACCACGTAAAGTGGAAAACATGTAGCAGGCGTGGTGCTTCCAAAGGTCAGTGTGTGATCGCGCCGACTGCGGCTTGTATGAAATCTGACTGCTGCAGCAGATGCATGAATCAAACGCACCCTTCAGTCCAGCGTCGTTTTCGGGAATTCGGAGGAGAGGAACGTCACGTCTGCGTGTTCTCTGACCTCCACGGCAGCTGCGGTTGGGTCACTGCTCACAGCGGCGATCTCATCCATCACCAGTTTAAAGGCTTTTGCACGAGTGAGTTCATTGTTCTGTTTACTACATGGTGTAATCTGATTACCTTTTATGACCTCATATTGTTCTGTAACTGGAAGAGGGAAGCTGCGACATCAATGATGGATTGATGAAAATGTATTGTTTAAGGCCAACATCACAGGGTTAACCCTGACCCTGACCCTGACCCTAACCCTAACTACCCACAGGTCACCATGCTTCCAACAAACATCCCTTTAAATCAACATGGCGTGAAAACAAGACGTTACCACAGAAATGCCTGTATTTGTGGTTGAGTGATTTTTTGCTGAGTCATGTTAACCATGTCCCCCTGCTGCTATGATTGCCTTAGCTCCTGTTTCCTGTCCCATCAGCCTGATCAGCAACACCCGTGCGAGTGTCTGCAGGTGGATTTAAGTCCCAGTAATTGCTTGTTTCTGACAGTCTCTCCTCGCTCTTTGTGATGGTGGTGGTGGTGGTGGTGGTGGTGGTATGTTGTAGTGTGAACCTTAGTCGTTGTTTTTAATTGGTTGGTGTTGGGAGCATTTGCAGTCAGAACTAAACCAGAAATCCCAGCGGTTGTAAAAGAATGCGACGGTGGTTGATGCAGCTTGGGCGACATCGCAAACAGCCCTTTATGAAGTGAACTCCTGTTGACCTGAAATCGATCAGTTGCGCCCACAAATAAACAACCTTTGGGCTTCGGACGCGTCTCAAATGGGTGGATCCAGTTAACCTGAGCAACGTCAGGCCGCTCTGTGCCCCACGTGGTTGAACTCAGCAGGTTCAGGGAAAACAGTAGTGACACTTACTGTCTAAAAAGCTGAAAACGGATTCTTTTTTTTTGTTTTTACGCTTCTTTGTGGTCTCTTGTTCATGACTTCTGCTTTTATGAATTCAGGTTTGGAGGAGTAATGTGCCGTCAAGCGTTTGGCAGGCAGTGACCTTTCAGCTGACCGCTCCACGTTCATGCAGCAGCCAGAGTGGATGTTCACTAGGATGGAGCAGATGTGGTCCACCTCAGCATGCAAACTGTAACTAAAACACAGTCTGCGGTTATTCTCTTTTCCTTCTCCACCGTGAATCTTTTTATGAAATATAAAATACAGAGCAGAGAGTCATCTGTTAAAGTAAGCATCTTCAGCACCGGCTGTTAGTTTTCTTTCAGTTTTGCTTTTGATTATTCAGTTCAATTTCAACTTGCTCACTTCACATAAATAAATGCTTTCATTTTAGATCCTTTTAAATGAGTCTGAAAAACTGGAGACAGTTTGGGCAGAAATTAAGATTGCATCAGTGCAAATTCAATAATTTATGTCAAAATACTCAGCCGTGCTTCTCTGTCAGTCAAATATGGATTTAATTTAAAATGCTTTAACACAATGTGATCAGAAACGGACTCTGAATAGCACATCAGCATTAGTTATTTATTTTATATTAAACTCTTTAAATGTTTCTCTCAATTAAAACTATAATTGAGATTAATAATCCAGTTTTACTAAAACAACGCGTGCTCAACGCTTTGACATCAGAACACGACATCCATGTCTCTGCTCAGGTTAATAACAAGAAAGTCTTGATAAAAAAAAGCATAAAGATCCCACAATCCACTGCGGTGACCTTTGCCCGGAGAAGCCGACTCAGCTGACGAGTGGACTTCCTGGTGCTGTCAGCAAAATGGCCGCCCCTTTTAAAAAGAATTCAGTCAGTTTCCTCTCTGAGGAAATCACAGCACAAAGAGAGAGATGGTGTTGTGTTAGTACAGACGGCTGATCAGGGACCAGAGGCTCGTCACTGCGTTTTCATGCATCACCCGAGTTAATCTCAGTGTATCGGCAATGCTTTAAAGCCTCTTCACAACGATCAATAACATACGATGAGGTGACAGGTCAGAGGTCAGCGGATCGATAACGGTGCTGAGCGATGACGTGTGAGCGCGCCGAATCTCTGCGCTTTGATGGCTGCTCAGAGCAAAGGATGCATCCTGGAGCGGAGAGTCTCCCTCTGAGGTGCGTTTGTCTTATTTGTAGCCCCGGTTTCCTCAAATATCGCAGAGCAACAGCCGAGAGAGGATCGACGTGATGGTGTTTGCTTTGTCATTGAGTTGTTGTTGACACGCTGCTTGTTTCCACGGCGAGGATGAGAGGAGCTGCTTATCTGGAGCTGTCTTCTCCGTCTTATAAAAGAATCCTTAATCTTAATTCATGAATTAAACACCAGATCATCCAGACTTTGTTTTCACCACAGCTTCAGTGGTGTCTTAACATTATACGTTTACTTATTTACTAGCTGTGGGACTTGGTCCAGATCAGAGCACATTTGGGACAGGTCAAAAACAAGAAGATAAAATAATGTGATCAAACCACAACCTGGAATAAATGTAGATGAGTGAAAGTGTTCTGCTTTTCTGCAGGCACCGCAGTAGTTCCTGGGTTGTTGTGACAGTCTTCTCTGACACCGACCAGTTAAAGGCGGCGGCTGTTAACACCTCCCTGACCAAGGCAGAGCGCTGATGGAAACGGGCCTCCCGGAGGAAAGAGAGGAAAGGAATGATGGGTGAGGAAGAAAAAAGAGAAAAAACAGAGAAGCAGCTAGATATTAAAGAATAAACAAAGAATAAACAAGTTTAAAAGCAGGTAAATCCTCATCCAGACAGGATCAGTCAGCTCCACCGTGCTTTGGGAAGGGATGGAGGTTTGGTTGCCATGGAAACCCACCAGCCAGCAAGCACTGCCCCCCCTCGCCCCATCCAGCCAGTCTTCAGGTGGACACCGGTGGAAAAGAAAGATGTATGGGTGTGTTCCTCGGAGACTCGCCAAAGCAAAGGCCATAAATCTCCTGGTGTCCTTTCAGAAGGTGGAAAATCAATGGGACATATTGTTGTCGACACCACTGCATCTCCATTCTAGATGAGCCACTGTTGCCTTTAAACGGAGCGTCTTCACAGAAGCGGAAAGCATGGACGTTATTATGGACCAGCAGGTCCAGCTGAAACGCAGACAAAGGAGCACCTGCAGGACATGATGCTGTTACCTCATCGGTGTGGTTCCTTTAATGGTGCCTGGCGGGTTCCCTCTGGGACTCTCTGAGTGTGTTGTCATTGTTCTCCGTTATGAGACTGTCCTTCCCGGCGGGTCAGAGGTCATCGGTCATGTAACGCTGACCACATTCTGCATATTGAGCAGCTGCAAATCTATATTAACCACGTTTAAGAAGCCTGGAGTCTGGAGTCTTAAGATGGAGTTCTCCTCATATCGATGTGTTATAACACTTCCTCCTTTCAGCGGTGTGAACTTCTGCTAAAACAGATCTGGGAACAGCGCAGTCCTTCCCCCAGTGTGAGACGACACTCCTGTACATTTCTTCTGGAACGTTCCCTTTGAAGACATTTAAGTCAGAACTTAAAAGCCCGGTCAGGATAAACCCACCCTGTACTGGAACCAGTCAGTCCCTTTAAATTCAGCTTGCTGGCTTCCACACAAGCCGCCATCCTTTGCACATGTCTCACCTTCCCTGTTACCCCTCCCCATTTCTGCAGAGGTGTGAACAACTCTGCCGGTGTGATGCACAAAAAAAAGCTTTCTCTTGGCGCTGCCAGCGGGAACTGTGGACTAAAGAAGCGCTCTGATTACGTTACTGTCTGCTTCTGCTGGAGTCTCCTCGTGCACAGAGCTCTAATATCGAATTGGAATTCAGCTCGGGGCTCTCTGAGTCACACAAGGTCGCCGCTTACATCTTAAACAGAAATTTCACAGGAGGAGCGACCGCGGATCCATGACCCTGCTGTCAATGTGTCAATAAGGCCGCACGAGTTCCCTCTGACGAGCGAAATAACGTCTGGCCTCTGGTCCCGACTTTAAATCTGCCTCACTGCTCAAATGAGCGAATCTGTTGGAGATGGTGTCGTCCTGGTGGATGA
Organism: Arothron firmamentum; assembly: GCA_016586285.1. Taxonomy (NCBI): domain Eukaryota; kingdom Metazoa; phylum Chordata; class Actinopteri; order Tetraodontiformes; family Tetraodontidae; genus Arothron; species Arothron firmamentum. The sequence goes on from BJFM01001032.1 coordinate 108,183, forward strand.
GGGCCCACAAAACATTTTAGACCTGCAGAAATCAAGAGCTTCCTTTAATTCCATTTCCATCAAATCAAGAACAATCAACACCGCCTACGGTCTGGGTGGGGATCCTCTGCCCCCCTAGAAAGGGACCATGCTAGCTACAGCGTATGCTACGAGCGCAAGCCACAGATCCAGGACCAGGGTTTCGAACTCATGGGAAGACAAGGGAAGGCACTGGACCATCAGGGTCCATTTACAGATGGAACACTTGGCCAGTTCCAATCAAACCAGTGCATGTTAGAAAATGGATGCCTGGACTGCTGCCATCAATCAGGCTCTGGCGGTTGACATGCACGAAGGAACTGCAGCTTCAGTCTTTCAGATCTCTGATGTCACCAGCCTTTATATACGACCTGCACGTGCCAGCGCAGGCTGACTGATTTCCCTCCAGCCTTTTACCACCTTTATGATTCATGCGAGTTTTACAAACCTTCTGATGACCATTAAACTTTTCACCAACGTTGACATTTTCAACTTACTCGCTCCCACATAATAAACGTGCGTCCTGTCGGACCTGAAGCCTGCAGGCGCCCCGCTGCAGCCCTCCGTACGGTAGAATTCTCCGGCTTCTGCCATCACAGTCTCCTCCATCAAAGCCTTGGAAGCACCTTTGAGCCGGTGGCCAGCACCACGCAGCCGTAAAAACAGACTTGACTGCCTGTTTGGGGTGTCTCCCTCAGCTCAGGCGGGTCTCTCACAAGACTACCAATCAGGCCCGAAACTGCAGAGTCATGCAGAGCGTCACGCTGACAGAGTCACGGCGCCGCTCTGCTTCGTCCGTTTCTACGACTGCAGCGCGGCTCAGTCAGTTACTGGTCCGAATGCTGGCTGTACTGGGAGTTACTGGATTACTAGTCGTCACTGCTGTGTAAGTCTGATTGCATGTGACTGTTTCAGGTTGTCTTTCCAGTCTGTTCTGACATTTCAGATGGCGGCAGCGGGAACACACCCCTCACACATCTGATGTTAACGTTGCGTTCAAGCGTCTGTTAGCAGAGATGGATCGTTAATGCTAAAACCGTAAAACTGTCATCTGCTCCTGGCTCCGGCTGTAGAGGGCTAGTAGAGACTCTCTATCTATCCAGCCTGCAGCCATTCTGGTGACACCTATCGATTACAACTTGGGTTAAATGGATTTCCTCATTACTGGGCAACCGACAGCGATTTCTGGCTGCTGTAAACGACATTCATGCCAGAGATACAACAGCAGCAGGCGAGGGGAGGGATGAATGAGTGGAAGCATATCAGAGAGTGAGACATGCGGTCAGCACAAAAAGCTGATAATATCAGCACCCGAGGGACCGACGTGGAACGAGAGCACTTTATTTGATCAATTAAAAAGGCAGGATAGCTTATTGTGGAGAAGAATAGATGGTGTAGCTGCAAAGCTTGTTCAATATCTGAGATAGAATATAATTAAATTCAAAGCATTGAGGCTGTGGAATCACTGACAATGTGCTCGTTCAGTGAGCTGGAAGCAAACTGGATCTGAAGTTCAGAACCCAGCAGAACATGGAATCCCACCCAGTCGGATGGTTTGGGGATGGCGGACCTTGATGGAGAAACTGGGAATGTGTGAATCCGCTGTGTTTAACCTGCAATCAGACAGAGCTCATCCATCACCAGCAGAATCTCATTTTCACCATGTGTCCGATGCAAATGAACAGCGCTCACAATCAGGGCCTGTTGTTCTGCCAATAATGGCGGAGAAGCAGGTGGGATCATTATTCAGCCCTTAACCTATAGTAATGAATTACCGGTACTAAACCCAGATTAGTCCAAATTTTGGATGACCAAGAACCTACCAATAAAACTTTTGTTGAGGTTTTGTAGACTGTCTTCATCACAAAGATGAATGATCTATAACTGCTTAAACATATTAGAACCAGCCTAGTTTTTCACTTCAGATCTGTTGCGTCATATATTTGAGCTCTTCTCCAATAGCGCGTTCCTCACATAGCCTCAGTCGGGGGTTAAAGCGCTCTGCTGAGGAATGTAGACCAGAAAATTGCCACACAGCGACCGCCTGGTGACACTGATGGATGAGAAAGCAATAAAGATACCGAATCACTTTTTCATCCTCTGTTCTCTGCCAAAGAACACAGGATGAAAAAGAACACACAGAGAGAGAGAGAGAGAGAGAGAATCCATTGTATGCAGACCGATGCATCTTTATTTTGCCTCGGCTTCTCTGCAGACTGGTAATATTTCTCAAACAGATGGTAAATAATGCTGAAATGACTCATTTATATTATTGGACTGAGCCCAGCTGACAAAGCCAGGAGGAACCTGCAGGTACGAGCCGGGCCCTCCAGGACCTGGCCTCAACAATCATCCATGCTTCACCTTTTAAAGCAATTTGCATAAAAAAATCTACACAACAGACAAAAGCTGCAGACAATGAATATTACAGATTTCCTCGATCCTCCCCTTTTTTCCTGAAAATTTAATGAGCTCTTCCTCCCACCATGAATCATTAAAATCAAATATTTCTGCATTTGCAGATGTTCTGTATGCAAAGGTATCCGTGCTGATGAACCTCCTCGAGCACATGAACACACAAAGCCCGGGTGGCAGCCCTGCAGTCTGAATCTGCACTTTAATATTCAAAACCAACAGAAAACGAAGACTGTGGCGAAGACACGGGTGAGGAGGAGGGGTGAAGGACTAATGCTGCTATGCCACAGAACTGAAGCATCGTCAGATTTAGTCCGATACTTTGGCCGTTTTCTAAAATTCCATATTAAAAATTCAATTAAAATCCTTCTAACTGCCCCCTAGAACTACAGCCTGTTCTGATGCTGCTGCTACATACTTGTGTGTGAGGACACGTTCTCTCTGAGTGATGTCACTACGTCATTACATTTTCTGGTTTAAAAAAAAAAAACAAAAAAAATTCCTAATAAAATTAATCAAATGTGTTGGCAAATTTAGTGAGTGCCTGCAGGGACTTCTGGGGGGAAAAAAGAAAAAAGGAAATCCATTCTTACAAATCCAGGATTAGCGATGCCCAGTAAATGAAAGTGATAATCATGGCATGACCTGGACGGAGTTTTGGTCTGTTGCCATGGTGACGGGTTCATGTTCGCCAGCAGTTGTTCATATCTGTGCACACATTTATGTAAGAGCAAGCTCAGTCAATGAGGCAGAAAGGGGCTTCTGTGTGTGTGTGTGTGTGTGTGTGTGTGTGTGTGTGTGTGTGTGTGTGTGTGTGTGTGTGTGTGTGTGTGTGTGTGTGTGTTTATGCCTGCATTCGTCTTGACTGTCTGCCTCAGCGCTTATTGTTCACTTATGACTGCCCATTTAGAACAAATAGGCACAAAAACAGCCTTTCAGGTCACATTAAACTGCCTGTTTCTGCAGACTGAAACCAGAATCTGGAGCTCTGGGAGTCGCAGGTCCACAACGTGAAGATCAGCGCTCTGACGTGTTACAGCCACGAGGGCGGATGGTGCAGACGAGCCTGATGTCAAACCTGTAGAACCGACAGCTCCACGTCTGGAGTGGCACCACAGCAATGTGACCCGGGTCCAAATCAGGTCCAAATAAGAGAAAATGTGTTAACTTAAAGGATACGTTTTTAAATATTAAGGAGGTGTAGCCAGGTGTGCAATCACACTGAGAGCTGGAAACAACAGCCAGAAGGGATTCACGGTGAAGTCAGTAATCACAGAGAAGCAGACGTGCACACACAAATTTGTGCAGATTTAGATGTGCTTTGCTGTTTAGTGAAGAAATAGTCCCAGAGTTTACCTGTACTCGTCTACACCCACGCTGCTGCCTTTCGCGGTGTTACACGTACGTGGATGAGGTCATTAACAGCTAAGGCAGGACAGGAACGGGACAGTCCTCCAGGAGGCGCAGATCCTTGTGGCAGGAAGCCAGGACAGCGTCTCCTGAGACGGTTTGGTTCCGTCTCTCTGGTCACGGAACCCCAGACCCTGACCACCCCCCCCCCCCACCCCCCCCAAACAAGCAACGGCAAGGAGGAAAAGCTGCAGTTTAACAGGAATCAAGCTGGAGCAGGACGGGGCTGATACAGGGGGAACCCTCCTGGGTAAAGAAGGAGGAGAAGAGGAGGAAGGACAGAACCATAGCCTCTCAGCCACAGTTGTTGTAACTAATTATTGAGTTAATCATACATACCTGAGGGATTAGAAGCATTTAAAATAACTCCTTTTGGGGGGGGTCGTTTTAACGATTTCTCACATGGTTCCTCACTTATCTGCACAGTCCGACTTCTGCATGTTTCCTCTGCTTCTGATTGGTTCTCAGACATCGGGTCATCCAGAAGGGCCCTTCTGAGTGGAATCTATGGATTATATCCAAAGCTAAACTAAGCAGCGTCACTCATCCCTGGTTCTATATTTAACATGCTGAAGACGGTTCTGAATCAGACCAAATTCCCAATGAAGCACTGTGAAGCAACCAGCAATTTTAAAGGATTTTTATTGGCTTATACATACATCTCGGGTTATAATAGTTCCATAATACCAAGAAATCAAAAATAATCGTTATATTATGCATTTAGAAAAGTAAGCAGATATACTACTCTGGATTTAAAAACCTACAGTTCTTTGATAATATTGTGATGTTTTATTAATCACCAGTTCTAAAAAAACAAAAAACTCACGGGGTAAAGAGGTTATATAATCAGGATTCAGGGTGAATGTGTATGCTTGTTTGTGTCGTTTAATGTCAGCTAGTGTGTGTGCAGGCAATCCGAATCTCGGTTTTCTGCACACACACACACACACACGCCCCACCCCACCCCACCCCACCCCCCACCCCCCAACAGCCAGTTACCTCAGGACATGTTTGGATCATTTCTGCTGCTGAAAATACTGTTTAAAGAGCAGAGAAACGCTGTGACACAAATCAAACTGTATATTTCATAAAGAGTTTAATAAACTGGATTCAATCATTTTCCTGCAGCATTAAGATACTAAGAATAAATCTAGTCAATGACCTGTGGGGCGGGGCAAAAGCACAAGCTCCTTCACGAAGCTCATTAATTCAGTATCGATCCAACAATAAATTGACTAGATTTTCAGGTGGTTTAAGTCACCGTCACACACACACACACACACACACACACACACACATAATTTAAGACGTTTCTGGAAGAAAATATCCGGGAAATCCGAGGAAGAAGAAGCCTCATTACTGCAAACACGGACAAGCTATCGGCAGTCATGAATGTGGCAACGTTTCTAGTCAAAATAAGGGCCTGAAGGGCAAATACATGAGCTCCAGTCGATTTTATTTTAAAACATTCAAATATGCTTTTGATATGCCCGAAGCTTCTATTGTCTTTTAAATACAGTAGCCAGTAGAATCAGCATGTAAATAAGCTAAGTGTGCTTTGAGATACAATCCCACCATGGCCTAATGGAACCAACACAAGCAAACACGAGAAGCTAAATGACGGCTCACAAAAAACCCTCAACTGTGAGCTCAAATGATTTTAGAACGTCAGGAGTACTTTGTGCTAAGACTCAGCTAAGCTAACTTTATATAGTAGTTATGTTGCTTTTGAGCTGCAGGATTAAGTTACAAATTACATCATTTTTGCTGTCAGAATTTGCCTTTTTTTTTAAACTTATGAGCAATAATATGTCTTTGCCCCCCATCATTTAGGCCACATCGCTGGAGGTACAACAGGGGTATGATTGTCCTGGGTTAGCGTGAGAAGATACTTGCATTTCATCTCCAAGGTTTCTGTCTTTCCAAAGAGGTAGGACTATTTTATTGGCAACAAGGATTTTTCGGGTCTTATCTGTCCATCTGACAACATTCGAGCTACCCTCTGCTCATCCGCTCCTTCCTGGAGATCTGTGGGACATGCATTGCAGCAGCAGACAGAGCGTTTCAAGTGTTTCCAGTGTTTTGGCCTCTCTGTCATTCATCTGCTCTCACCCTTCACAGTTCCCAGTCTGACCATTTTCCATCAGGGTTTTCCTCCCAGTCCCCTCTCCTCTTTCTGGGGGCGTGGCTTGTCAAAGCAGCATCTGATTGAGAGGCTTGTCAGGGTCAGGAGGAATCAAAGCTGAAAGACAAGAAGGGAAGAGTGCAATTACTACGTGTGTGTGTGTGTGTGTGTGTGTGTGTGTGTGTGTGTGTGTGTGTGTGTGTGTGTGTGTGTGTGTGTGTGTGTGTGTGTGTGTGTGTGTGTGTGTGTGTGTCAGCAGAATGTGAGGACCCTTCCTCTCCAGGTAAAGAGGCTGATTTATTCACCCATTCAGTACCGTTGCATCATTAAATATTAACTGAGCACCATCACTCACCCTGCGGCCACTGCATTAAAGCATCACAGCAGGGTGACCTTTACACACACACACACACACACACACACGCACACACACACACACATACTCAACTGACCTTTTACCTACAGTAGGGTCTATGTAATAAGGCACGCTAGCATCACCACATGCAACACATGCAAGAAACTTTATCAAATCTTAACATAGGTTTTTAATTGTGGTGTTCATTCTATGAAAGCACTTCAGTTTGCTTTTAATCTGGACGGTTCAAAATACTCACCTGTCCCAAAGGTTCACACTCCTACAAGAGTTGCTGCAGCAACCAGCTGAGATCAAAGCTGAAAAGGAACCGAAACAGAATAATTAATCAGATGAAAGATAGTTGATGTCAGCTGTATGTGACAATGTAACAGATTTTGTGGGGGGGGGGGTTCCTCCCTGAAAAAAACGACATGGCTGGACAGACACCACACCGATACCACACATGTGACTGTCCAATCAATTTGGCTGCCATTGATAAGTACCGAGGACCCCTGAAGGGGCAACGTTTACTGCAAACAGGATGAACGTGCTTCTGTACGTCCCTTCATCAGCCAATCAAAGTGAGTCAAGCCCAGTCGGATGGATTAGCAATGACTGAGGTTTCGCTGTCTTTCTTCTAAATGAGCAGAATGTGTGTGAGCGTGTGTGAGTGTGTGGCGGTCAGGACAAGAAGACTGCAGGAAACTGCACCCAGGACGACCGAGCATGTGGCCGGGCAGCTGGTGAGGGGGACAGACACTGACCACTGCCCCTGGTCATTTATCAACCCTCAAACGCAGATTAACCAGCCAGAGTGTGTGTGTGTGTGTGTG
>BJFM01001033.1:6958-17064 GCA_016586285.1 Arothron firmamentum
GTGTGTGTGTGTGTGTGTGTGTGTGTGTGTGTGTGTGTGTGTGTTTGTCCTTGCAGTGAAGTGGCTCACATTTTTTTGTCGTTTGTATGTGTCATGTTTATCTGGTGTGGTGTGATTACCGATGTAGTTTTTGGGCCCATTTCCTGTTTGTCTTTGCTGCCACTGCCAAATGCTCTTCCATCCTCTTAAATGAACTTCTTAGTTGTATGTTCAGTCTTCTAGATTTTTCTTTCATGACAAAATTCACACATTTCTCTCGAATTCAAAATGAAAAAGAATATTACATCAATTTATGGATTTTACGGCTTTTTTAAGCTTTTTTTTTTAACTTTTGTTTTATCTGAGTAGGAAGCAGGTTTCCACTTAGCATATGTGGTTAATTGTTTGGCTCCTTGATGTGACATACAGATAGAGAAAAACAGCTCGGTGCTGCTGGTCTCAGTTGATCTTCAGGCGCCCGGGCCTGTTTCTCTGTATCGTGGGCATGTGATTTGATTTTCTGATGCTTCTCTGAAATAGTGCTGCGAGCTCATATGTGAGTAATGAATGTCACACCGGCGCACACTCCCACTGAAACTGCCACTCGCTGACAAATCAGCTGTGTGAGTGGCCTTAATTGATGGCCTCAGTGGCTTTTAACTTCTAAGATGCCCTGGTATCATTCTGCTTCTGCATCATGGTGACTCTAATTTGAGTCGTTTTGAAAGCCTTGCCGTACAAATGTGAAATGTTCAAACGCTGATACGGCAGTTGAGGTTCTTGTCCTCTGCTGGTGCCATGCCTTTGGCCTGGCCGGGGCCTTCACCAATAAGAACGTCAGTTGAAGTCTATTTGTTGATGTGATTGGTGTGTGCCTCTGCAGCGTATGATGTGCAGATGTTGCCCTTCTGCTTCGCATTCTCCTAATGAGCAGTACTCAAAGGCACAGAGCTGTAACTGTTTTCTATCTCATACTTCAGATATTCACATGCTCTCTGTCTCTCTGCCCCAACACACACACACACAAACACACACACACACACACACGCACACACGCACACACACACACACACACACACACACACACACACACACAGAGTTATTGTTGCATAGTCTCTTTTGTATGTAGGGATTTTCCCTCTGCAGCATTTGTGTGTGTGTGTGTGTGTGTGTGTGTGTGTGTGTGTGTGTTTGTGTGCGCTCTTGCTGAAGGATTTGTGTCAGAGACAGTTTAACACTCTTGCTCTCTGTCTCTCTTACTTTTCCCTCCTTAATTGCTCGAGCCTCTGCTGTTAGGTGCCCCCTCTAGAAGTCCCGCCCCGTCTCACTTTGCACCACGTTGGTTATGCTACGCTGTTGCTGCACATCAGTCACACTCTACATTCGTCAACAGCCTGTACAGCCGCGAAAATGCGCACTCACACGCTGCATCACACATTCCTTCCATCACACTACCATGACCTTTATAAACCCCATGGCGTTGCACATTCACTCTTGCTTGACTTTGGCTCCGACATCACCTGTTGACATTTTTCAGAATAGGAAAAACGTGATTTGAATGCGGTCATCGGTGTTACCAGGCCAGCTCAAACCAAACCAGGCTAAAGTTAGAAGGAAGCCTCATCCTCAGATAGACTACAGCTAAGATGAAGGCGATCAGGTGGGAGGCGTTCTTCTTCGTTGCGGTCCTCCTCTGACTCATCGTGTGAATGTCAGTCAGCAGCCGCCACAGTCAGTTCTGTTGAAATGGCATGTGTACATCGAGACAGGCCACCGCTGCAAACATGAGCATGCCGGGCCGATGAATATGGATTCTGCGAGTCTCTCATAGGTACCGTAAAATTAGAACACGCACATTTCCTAAACTTGACTTTTCATTTTTCTCTTACGTCTCTGTGTCTGTGTATGTGGGTGGGTGTGAGTGTGTGTATGTGTGTGCTGCTGTTCAGTGTTTTGTACCTTTAAAACTGTGAAATATTTACCTAAAACCCATTTGATATACATGTTTTGGTCGTGATGTATTTTATTGCCACATATGGTGGATGAAAGCATTCTTATGCAGAACACTGTTCCCTTCCTTGTTTTTACCGTTTTTGTGTCATGGAACATTATCCTCCTTAAAGTTTCTAAAGTTGCTAATGTTAAAATAATAAATAAATAAGTAAAAGGCAGGCTTATGATTTTTGTTTCATGTTTCATATGTAAGCATATCATCGTGCTGCGTCACTATTGTTTTTTAATTTTTATTAAATTGTAGAAATCATTAGAATAATCAAGCTCACTCCTTGTGGGAACAGAGCCGGGCCTTGTTTGTTTCCGCTTAAAACCAACAGAAACAAGCAAGGTAATTTCTAGTTAATTACTGCGTGTTTGCCATCCAGCCGCATAATTACTGAGTCGGCCCCGGATCACATGTGTGCATCGTAAAATAAACTCCTGCTCTCCGTGTCACCGGCTTGGATGCCCTCTGGGGCCGAATGAGACGCCCGGACGATCCTGCCAGCCGAAAGACGTGCCGAGATGATCGACAACTTTTGGTAAAGTTGGATGTATTGTATAGTAGCTTTGGTGTGGGTTCACATTTTAATGTGGTGAGGTAAAGAAAGAAATCTGCATTTCCATATGACACACATGTGTGCCGAACTTATTCAGGCGCCCGTCTCTGTCTGGGAAAAATGACTGTGCAAATAATAAAAAAACAAAGCTACGATTGCTCAACGCAGTCCTCGGGTTTCAAATGGTTCGCATCCTGGTCGACTGTCAGTCATGAAACATAATAGGCCTCAGACTAACGCTTAATCTGAACATAGCATTGTTGTTACACGTACAGACTGTTGGTCAAAAGACGGATCGATCGGCATTGTCAAGCATGATGCAGCACAGCTTGGTTCTCTCTTTGGATATGAGTCATGGTCTTCCCACACACACATTGCATGCGCAATACCAGCCGCCTCAGTTCTGGTGTGCTGTGTATGTTGTTTTGCGCTGCACAGTCCATGAATTTATCATCGTTGAAGAACGTCGAGCTCCTCCATTGCTCACGAGCGTAGGTCCTCCGCTCCAGCGTCAGAGGGCTGAGAGTCAATTCCAGCCCTTACGTTGCTTCTCTAAAATGGGGTTTAACTAACTTTGGTTAAAGCAGGCCTAGATCGCTCTTTTTCACTGCAGGGTTTAAGGGGTCAGCCCAGATTAACCCTCGTTTAACTTGAAAGCGGCTCACGGCCAATGACCAATTTCTCTGCCCACGATGGAAAGTCTTTCCCCCGAAGGTACGAGAGCAGCTCGGTGAGCAGCCGAGGCCTCAGCCCACCACGGGTGAATCAGCGTTTCACATTTATAAAGGGGGTGTAATGAAACCGGGGCAGGTTTCTGCAGCTCACTGATACAGTCAGATATGGATGTACGTGTCAGCTAAAATCTGCATTCTTCGGTGGGGTGCATGTAAACTTTACATTAAAAGCGCGTATTTGTTAGTTGTGCATCGATCTTGTCAATAACACTATGGCACCTTTTTGCCCTTTTTAACAACAGAGCAAGGGTGTGTGTTATCTGTGTGGTTGTATCTCTCAGATGATGTGGAAGATCTGTTAAAAATTTAACTTATCATATCATATATACAGTATATATATATATATATATATATATATATATATATATATAAAAAACAACAACCCTGTGGCTGGAAGTTGTTCCGACAAGTTTGATGAAGAAATTTCGTGTTTCTGTTCAAATTAAAAGAGATGTGAAACCTCATTGTGATGACAAGAAGATGAAGAAGCACGAGGATGTTGCACTTCAGTCGTAATCAGACACTGATCTATTATTCACAACAACGCCGACAGAAGAATTCGCCCTCCGCGTGTTGGACAAAAGTTTGTCTGCCTCTGATTTTTCTTCAGAGATGTGGGCCGAGAGTGTATTTGTAGTTTTAAATGGTCCCTAAGTTGGTTGTGATTAGATATTGCCAATCAGCGAGAGGGAAATTGAGAGGCTTCAAGAAAAGCTTTGGAAATCAGAGCCTACAGATGGAATCCTGAGCATGTGTTTGTGATTGTCATTTATTGTCTTTGCTGTGGGAAAAAAGAAATGTGCCGCTTTTTGTCTAGCTGCAGCCTGGGCACAAAGGATACACTTTAATTGCAATATGTTCCTTATTTTTCCTCTCACTGCTGTTACATTATATATTCTATAGTGCACATGGGATAAAAGCATACGTTTGGAATCTCTGAGATTAGCTACACCTACAGAGAGCACGACAAACATCTAGAGATATTTCCTTTACTATTTAATTTCTGGGCTTGACGATGTTGTAATTAGCTGCAACATAGTGAACAATGTCAGAAATAAGCCATTTTTGAGTCGGCTGTCAATTCCTCTTTTTTTTCTTCCAGTATTTTCAAAATGAAAGCCACATTTTTACTCTTGGGGGAGGGTCGGAATAAACTCTTTCAGTGCGTGCATCGATTGCAAATGCCTCCCAATGACAACGTACTTTTGTGTTTGAGATTTCATGCTGGGGATTGATTTCCAGTTGCAGACATGTATGTTACATATTGCACATTGAGTGTTGCATGTTGAGTCTGCCTGTATCAATAAAGATCCACATAAAACCATGAAAATAGGACATGCGAAGAAACACATTGAACACGTTCACATGAAGACGGCTCTGCTCACATCTGCCTAAGGCAAGACAAAAAATAGTACAGTAAAAAAAAAAAACAGTGCCATATTTATTGTGTACGTGCCATTTACAACACTAATACATTGTAATAGGTAAAAGATATTTTCTTAAAATATGTTTTCAGTTTGTCCATAAATCTCTTCACAGTTGACGCTGCTCAAGTGAGCTCACTGGGATCTGAGGGGGAGGATGAGGCCGGTCTGTGGAGCCTGGAGCTCCAGGATTGCCCAGAGAGCCTGGACAAGACAAGCCTGACTCCCAGTGAAGGTACCGAGGAGCCCGGCAGCCCCGCTCGCTCCACGCAGCCGCTCAGCCTCAGCCCTGGCCACAGGAACTACTGGGGACAGATAGAACCGGACCCCGCCACCCCATCCGCCACTGACAGGGAAGGAGATCAGGAACCACCGAGGATGTACTGTAGGTTCATCCAGAAATTACAGCCCTAATCTCTTTGAAAGCTTTAGGTTGAGCCGCCAAAGCAGCAAACCAACGTAAACTATAAGACAGCTGTGTGTCACAGCTCTACTGTATGTGAATACAAGTTTATATTTCTCTTTTCTGATGCAACACCTCTCTGGTTTCACGATGCTTCTAGAAACACCTTCATTTCAGCTCCTTGTGAAACCATGCCTTCTTTTTCTCTTTGAAAAAGCGGCCTTCTGAAAGCATGACAAAAGAAGTCATCCCACACAATGTCACAATATTTCCATACATCAAAGAGGTGACGTTACGGTACTGAAATCAGCACTGTGCAACGCAAAGCTTTCCCTTTTATTTAGGAGAGATCAAAGGCTCGCGTGGCTTGCCTACTAACAATCACTTAGCTCCCTCGCCTCGTGCAATTGGGCCTTCTCTGACGAAGGCCAACGCTGTTTTTACAACCGTCAACCGCACAGACTCTTTCCTTTAGCATATAAAAAAAACAAGAAAAACAGCTAAAAATATGCCAACATCTGCAAACATTTGAAAAATCTTCCTCAGAGTCGAGCTGACAGACTGGATTTGCGATAAGAGGTGCAGTTTCTTCTCCTTGAGGCTTTGCCTGCTCGTCATTGCACAAATTACAAAGAATTTTTGCTTCACATCTTGTCAGCTTCCCTGCTCATGTTGTTTCATCTGTCAGTCTCCGAGTATACCGTTGTATTCTGTAGTTGTACAACATTGATGTATGTCTCACCCCCCCCAATTCCCACAACAAAAATACTCTAACAAAAGTTCATCAAACCACCTGTTAAGGCTTAATTTAACTCACAATTTGACCATTGAATTCATATTACTACTATATATAGATAATTACGTGTTTTCACCATCTCTTGTTAAGGTAAGAGCTCAGACTCCCAGAATCCCTTGGTGGACCTGGCCCACTACGAGTTTCTGGCCCACTTAAGAAAGGCAGCTACCTCAGTCAGCCACTTGGACCATCTCAACCACAGCGGCAGAGATGGGTACCACCCAGGCAGTACCGCCGACGACCTGCCGCCAGCTATCTGGTCGCCAGGAGCTCAGCGTCGTTCACCAGAAGGAGCAGGTGGGGGAAAACAGAATAAACACCTTCAAGAGCCCATAAGACATTCAGCCAGCTGAGATTACAAAGAGCCGTATGTCTGTAAATGTCAAATCTATGTGTTATAGCTGGTTACCAAACAGAATAAGATTTTTAAAAAAAAGAACAATTCTAATATTCTCTTTAATGACCAAGGGGGTGTCAAAATGGCATTTGTGTTTTGTTACATGTCTGGAGAGCATCTTTACATGCATTTATGACAGTTTCTCTCTGGAATCCAGACAGAGTCACCACCAAACAGGCCTGTCCATTCTGCTGCAGGACGTACCCGCCAGGGGCCGCTTTCAGGGACCACATTAAGTACTGTCAGGTGAGGGACCCCCACCACACACACACACACACACACACACACACACACACACACACACACACACACACACACGCACACACACACACACACAAACACCCACCCTCATCCCCACCCTCACCCCTCACCCCTCCCCACCACCACCACCACCACCACCACCCTCACATATGGCTCACACTCACCCTATCTGAACGAAATTCAACAACAAATTAATTAAATGAAGGGGAAAACACACACACACGCACGCACGCACGCACACACACACACACACACACACACCGCACACTCATCTTACATATTGTGACCAGTCCTTCAACTCTGATCAAAGCAGAGAAACTGTGTCAGCTAATCAAACTTAAAACTTTCCCTCAGGAATGTTATATAATAATTCATTAAAAATGTCATATTTTCCCAGAGTGCTGTTGCTTTGGATCAATCCATGGAGACCAGGAAGTTTAAATGTCTGCAGTGTGGGAAGGCCTTCAAGTACAAACACCACCTCAAAGAGCATCTCCGTATCCACAGCGGTGAGACAAAATGACACCAAAACATTTACCCATCAATTTACTATCTCTTCCTTTACTGCAAGCTTTACTTAACCTGTGGTATTGAAATTATACCCCATCATATATAATGACGAGTTTGAATAATTTACAGCAGTATAATACTGACTAATGTGAAAGGCTCACACCCTAGCTGACCCTGATTTAACCTTGGTTTTGAGGAATCTTCTCTGTGTGTCGCTGCTTTAGGTGAGAAACCGTACGAGTGCTCCAACTGCAAGAAACGTTTCTCCCACTCTGGCTCCTACAGCTCACACCTGAGCAGTAAGAAGTGCCTGACAGGTGGAGGGACCACAGGAGGGGCCAGCGGGATGTTTAACGGACACAGCCAAAGCTCCTACCAACACTTCTTTCCGAAATCTCCCTCAGCGATCAACCGAAGAAACAATATTGACAAGAACCCAGCCACAGTTTCAGAAAACAATAACAACTCCAGGCCTTTGGTTCGAGTGCTTGATGGACCACTGAAGCTCTCAGCCCAGGACCCTAACCACCCCCTGTTAGGCATCCCTAAGGCTTCAGATCTGGGACCCATCTGGGACCCCCTGGCACAGCTCTCTATGCATGCCAGCATATTGAAAGAGACTAGCTTGCTGCCTTATGTGCACTCTGGGACAAAGTTTGAGCAGATGCTGCAAGAGATGCTTCATAGAGAAATGAAGAAAGATGACAAGATTGAGAGAGATGGAGGCACAAAGGGCGAAGGAAAGATGATTTACAACGTAGACATGAGCCGGTTGTCACCTGACAGAAGAACCGGAGTGACCTCAGTGGAGATGGGCGTGTCGGGGGTGATCTGTCGCTGGTGTTCGCAGCTTTTCCCAAATGCCGTTGTGCTCCTACAGCACGAGCGCTACCTCTGTAAAATGAACCGGGAGGCAGCAGAAGTGTCCGATCATCCCTCACAGGCATTGCACCTCCCCAGACCTGATGTCAAACTGGAGAACAGAAAGCAATCTGAACTAACCCTCAGCCTCCCTGGAAGCAAGTCACCATTAAAGAAGCCTGGTTGGCCATCTCCCCAGCCGCGACAAGCTAACTGGTCACACCAAGACACGGGAAGCCCGGACCAACAAATGAACTGTTCTCTAGAGCAGTCATCACCTGGAGGGAGAAGGAGAGTTCCCTCTTCAGAACTCGGTTCACCAGCTGGACTAAGCCTCACCAATGATGCTCCTGAACACGGATCCCCTCAGACGGGCAGCCCCTGGTCACAGAGCGAACCTCTGGACCTCTCTCTGCCCAAACACTCAGACCAAGTAGAGAAAAGCAAACTTGCAAACGGCAACTCAGGTCTAGAAGAGAGGAGAGAGCTCAAGAGGCCAAGTCCAACAGCACGTCTGTCCCTCCACCACCATCCGGTCTACAGCGGGGCTGGAGCTCCGGTCTTTTCAGGCTCTTTATACAACGGATTTCCGCTCTTCAGCCAGTCGGCTTTGGGGATTTCTGGTCATGACGGTATCACCACCATGCCATTCAGTCCACCCACTCATGGACCGGGTTTTCTTCCTCCCTTGGCTTACATGATGGAGGCAGATCCAGAGGCAGCGCTGAAAAAGATCCATCAAGAAAGGCAAGCTCTCATGGTGAGTCACGGCCTCTCCTGCAAACATGGTTTAAGGCTTTTAATCCAGTGAAAAACACTAACAGTTAAGACATGACAGAGCAGGAAAGCTCCAGCATAAGCGTGATAAAACCAGTCCCTGCTGTCTCTGCAGGGTGAGGTGTTGAGCCGAGGAGCCCTGGACTACCTGTCTCTAATGGATGAAGGGCTAGATGGAGAAGGAGGCCCGGGGAGGAAGAGGCTGAAGAAAACAGACGAGGGGCTTTACGCTTGCGACATATGTGAAAAAACCTTCCAGAAAAGCAGCTCTCTGCTCCGACACAAATACGAGCACACAGGTTGGAACCTTCACGCATTCATTACACGCAGAAAAGACACTACTGACATTAAATAAAGATAAATGACATGTTGCGGTCCTGTGATCCACAATCTTAGGTTGGATCTGGAAATAATGGAGGGCTGTGGGGTTTATGGCCAGTATCTCGGTCTTATATTGTGGGAAATCACATGTCTTCCATTTTTATATACAGTCTGTGGAGCAGATGTTTACGCAACTGTCTTCCTTATCAATTTAAAGGGTCACAAAATTCAACAGTCAGCCTTTTTTAAAAATACATTTAAAGCCCACACCAAGTGTAACTACTGCTGATGTCCTTTCTAATTCAGTGCAGACCATGTTTACTCCTTTTATCATGAGTTCTTAGGTATAATTTATTCGTTTTCCATACAGGCAAGCGTCCTCACGAGTGCAAGATCTGCAACAAGGCCTTTAAACATAAGCACCATCTGATCGAGCACAGCCGCCTGCACTCCGGGGAGAAACCATACCAATGTGACAAGTGTGGCAAACGATTCTCTCACTCCGGCTCCTACTCCCAGCACATGAACCACCGCTACGCTTACTGCAGCAAGGACCTGGACCCGGAGCAGGACCACGAGGAGATCCCCTTCAGCACAGTGGTGGGTGGCCTCCTGAGGAACCCGCTCATTGACGCCATCCCTCAGTCCTCAGAGGACACGCACACCCCACACTCCTTCCTCAGTGACTCCAGCCTGGACGGAGCTACCGAAGCACTGAAGGAGGAGGAAGAAGAGGAATATAAGGAGGGAGGGGTCAGCAATGGTCAGCTGGAGGAAGCACTAGGTCCAGTAAAGGAACTGGGAGGACGCCAGGTCCAAGAGTCACCTTCAGGGAGAAATGAGTCAGAACACGAGAGAAACAGTTATGATGAAGGACACCACATTGGCGGTGAAAAAAGAAATTCCTCAGATGGAGAGACTGAGGTGCTAACTGGTGACATGGACAAAAGTAAAGCGAGTCAGGATAGAAGTGATTTAACCAAAAATAAAACATACAGATGAGCCAGAAAAATGCATACATATATATATATGTATGTATATATATGTGTATGTGTGTGTGTGTGTGTGTGTGTGTGTGTGTGTGTGTG
>BJFM01001033.1:23121-44989 GCA_016586285.1 Arothron firmamentum
TCTGTGTGTCTGTGTGTGTGTGTGGGGGGGGGGGGGGAAACCTGTTGTAAACCTAGCATATTCTATAATAAAGGAAACAACATTTACCACGGGCTGAGAGAGTGTGAACGCGCCCAAACACAGAGGAGGGGGGAGGACTGTGACCAAGCCAAGCTGGTTTTGACTCAACAGCGGTGAGTAAACGCGCGATTAAATACTGAGTGGAGAGTTCAAATGATTTCTGTGTGGGTATCATGGTGGCAGCTTTGCTACTTTAAGATCGCCAGAGACTTTGCTCCATTTCATCCCTCCTCTCCCTCTCCTTCGTCCTCAGATTACGGACTCAAATCTGGACACGTTTATAAAGTGTGAGGTGAGGTTTTAGCTTAATGACAGGACAGAAGCAGCAGAGAGCTGGAAATTGGAATCACATTCTATCTCTCCACCGGTCTGGGTGGGGATGAAGACGTTCACTCACTGACTGTCTCCACGATGTCAGTGAAGAAGCCGAACGGCACCAGGGGCTCAGGTAGCTCACGGAAGAAAAGTTTTAAAGCCCCCGTGACCACATGAATGTCCTCCCAGTCGCTCTGGTCCAAATTCAGCTTTTCCTCTGTGTGAAAGAGAGAGACCGAGAGAGAGAGAGAGAGAGAGAGAGAGAGAGAGAGAGAGAGAGAGAGAGAGAGAGAGAGAGAGGATGAGAATAGTGAGGAAAGTACAGACAATGTGAAGGAAAGAAAGCGAGAGAAAATAGGACAGGAAAAGGAAGTTTTTCTTTATTTTAGACACTAGAGTGACACTAAGCCATACAATATACTGTCAGTAATATGGAATAAATAAGTGAACGTGACTACTAAAATTGGAAGAAGATGCAGAAATAGTTTTTAAATTAAATATATATCCTGTACTCAGAATACTGTAATATAATATTAATTTACTGCATATCAAGAGCACTTATTAGAACTGTGTTTCTATAGGACTGTCTCCTACCAGGTCTCCTATTATTCCAGAAACAGACAGAACACACCGATCAGTGTTAAAGATGAACAGAAGCGAGTGTGAAGGTGAAACATGGAGGCTGGTGGCTGCAGCTCAGACACACAGACGCTCGGTGACAGGAAGAGCAGGCAGAAGCTGGGGGTTTAGGGGGAGCTATGCTCCATTTCTTCCACTTGGTGGCACCTGCGGACTGTGCTGACGCTCGCTGCACAACCTGCCGCGTTATTACGTCAGGAAACGTGAGGCGCAAAAGCCGAGGGGACGCACAGCCAGAAGTGCACGACACGCGTGTGCGGGTGGGGCCAAGTTTCTGCTGCGTTAATTCAAGCATGCGGGCCAAAGATTAACACTTAAAGCGGCCCTGAACCGAGCTTCTACCTTGCACCAACTCTGCTGGGAACATGTATCGGCCGTCAGTCGTCACCGCCCGCTCTGCAAAAACAGACGTTTTGTGGCACATTTAGAGGTTTGGGGCCTCTGTGGTTACTCAGTTATCATATGCAGCTGAGAAAAAGCTATCAGATGACATTTCCCTTGACTGAAAAGAAGAGAAGTCTATTAATAACATCTGATTGTGACAGCAGAGAGATTCCCACCTGCCCTCCGTCCTTACCGTGGTTCACCAGGAAGCGCAGCTTCTGGATCACGGCCAGGTTCCCAGAGACCCTGTAGATGCCGTCGCTGTCCAGTCCTGCAACACACACACACACAGCCGCTTGCAGCTGATGCATCCTCTGGGCTGTCAGGGGATCTACTTAATGTGGCTTTCAGACCCTGGTTCAGAGGCAGCCAGTGCAGATATTGCTGTTTTCGTCTTTTACGCATTAATAATTGAGCGTACCCAGGACGTTTGTTTAATTGCACCCGTTAGTGGTGGAGGATCACATCGGGCCCGCTGGCAACGCTGAACTTCCTCCAAACATTTCATGTTATGATGATGACACTGAGTTTTTGCTTCTTTCCTGTTGCTTTTATACTCAAAGTTGAAGCTGATTTAGGGGAAGGATTGATTAGTGACAGCCTGCAGGCGCTGAAGTTAAAAAAAAAAAAAAAAAATGTTGACTGGTGTTAAAACATGGCCGTCATTAATAAGACGTGCATGTACATCTATGCACGGTGAAATACTCTATAAGTTATTTTCTTGATTTTGCTGTCACATAATTGTGTTTAGTCCATATTTTAGGCATGCCAGTCATGAGCTTTAAGTTGATTTACTCATCAAAATATGGTTAAATAATTACTGTGACAGTATACTAATTAACTATCACTATATTTTTTTCTCTTGTCTTTTTCTCTCCTGTCTTAAAGATTTCCCTCCCTGGTTTCTCTCAATCTCTGACTTCCTCACTACAAATGTTTACTTTAAACCAGCTCTTTCCGCTCCAACGTTTTTTGTGTGTGTATTAAATATTTATTGGCAGTATTGCTCCTAAACAGCCCAAACAAGTCAGTTTTCTTTCTTTTAGCTCTCTGTCTGCTGCCAGCAGAAACAATTTCATTACATTGTTTTGACAAGCCACTCAATCGGGTTGTCACGCTGGCTTTACAGAGGGTAAACTTTATATACTACTACTCATCTCTTGATGTTTGGTGAAAATTGCGATGATTAAGCCATAGTTGACTAAAGGTGGTCTACCTTTGATGTTGTCTCTAAAATTCTAGAAATTCAGAGCTCTAAACTATCCCGTTAGAAGTACTGCTGTGCTCATTCATCATTTTCTCTGTAATCAGGGTCACCAGGGCTGCTGGAGGCGTGTCCAACATGCACCAGGCCAGAGGCAGGATGAAAAAGTTTCATTTCATTACACCCGCAGAAGAGCTGTTTATTTTTGACAGTGGTGCTGAAAGTGGCTGCAGTGTGTGTGTGTGTGTGTGTGTGTGTGTGTGTGTGTGTGTGTGTGTGTGTGTGTGTGTGTGTGTTTGCCGTACCTCTCTTCTCCACGGCCTCGGTACAGAGTCTGACGAAGCGAGGGACGGTGCTCCTCTCTCTCTCACAGAGCATCTCCAGGCAACAGCCAAACACCTGATCTGAAGGGTGATGACAGGAGGACGCACACACACACACACACACACACACACACACACACACACACACACACACTTCATGTTGGTTCTAAGGTCTTTTTTTGTGCTAACAATTGATGTAGGGGCAATAACCATGTCATGTTTATTATGGAAGAAAACCTTCAACTCTCAGCAGAGTTGGAAGTTTGATGATGCAACCGCCAACTGTACTCTACTGTATTCATAATAAAGGGTGGTTTATTCCTCTGAAGACTGTGATGAACTTGAAAATGTCAGCCCAGCAATTAAAGTATATCACTCGTGGTTCATCTTTTCTTTAATGTATTTTCTCTAGATCATTTGTAGAGTTGATATTTTTTCTTGTTCTATATATGACTCCTGTATACTGTATGTGTGTATTACTTTTTACCTGTCATTTCTAATCTTTATGTTGGATCACAACTAGTAAAAACTAAACAAACCACCAAAAACTATCAATATCACATGTTAAAATGAAATCCAGCCTATGTTTTTCTTCTGAGTCATAATAAGGATTTCCATGATTTGTTTTCAAATGTCACATCCTTTCCGCTGATCAATCTGAGGAAAGAGCATTCAGTTTCATAAAGCATAAAATCATTTTCATGTTTCTGTCTCTTTGTAATTTAACTGCTGCTGTTGTTTTAAAACCATAAACAATGATTTGCTACGGCTTTGAATTACGCACAAAACAGCAGCGTTCGCCCCCTGCTGGGAGATACCAGATTTACCAGTATATTTTTTCAACTGTTAAAAGGAGAAATTATGGCATCAATAAAAGTAGAAAATCCACCACTGGGTTAGAATTTGTTTTTATTTCAAATTTTACTTTTATAGATAGAGAAACAAGAAGAAACTACAACTATTGTGTTGCCTTTTTTCATTATTCTTACATATTTCTCTCTAATTAAATCAAGACTGTGAAAAAAGTAGACCAAAGAACAGTTACTCATTTCACCTTTTAAGAGATGATCTATACAAGTTGTCATGACAGTGTGTGTGTGTGTAGACCTGCATCAATTTGAAGAAACTCTTACTGAAGAGGCAAAGAGGATTGCGGTGCACATTCGCTTGGGGACATGGGAGCACCTCAGGATAAATGCTGAAATATCCTGACAGCCATCGCAGCTCAGCTGCAATTCTTTTTGAAAATCCAAAGTGTTTATACTTGCCAGTAAAAGTCCAGTGCATATTTTGAACTGTGAAACTGGGTTTCCATGAAGTTAACATCTAAAGGAAGAAAACGCCTCCCTTCGAGCACATTAACGGGTGCAGCACTAAAAACAGCTCTCACCTTTAATGAGGCCCTTCTCCTGTAGTGCCTGCAGAGGAGGCCTCTTCATGATCAGCTTCTTCAGCCGGCTCTTCACCCGCTTCTTCTCCGTGTTCTCAAGATTTGATGATGAACGTGGGACTGCAGAGGGATGGGAGGGGGTGCGGGAAAAAAAGGGGGAGGAAGTCAGCATCGGGTGTTTAGCCGTGGGTCTGGACAGAAGATGAGCTGGGATGGTGGTAAGAATGAAAAGTGGGAGGGCCGGGCGGCGGCGCAAGTGAGACAGGACTGACGGAGGGATAATTTGCCACGGGGGATGTGTGAAAATATAAGTGGGCTGGATGGATGAGAGGATAGATGAGAAGATGGAAGGATGTAAGAGGCCTGCGTGGAAGTTTAGAGAAAACGAGTGATGAAAACGATGGAGCGACAGAAGTTAACTGAGGGGAGGAGCAGGGGTGAAGTTATGTGATGTGGTTTCGTGCCAGGGGAGGTGAAGAAGAGATGATGAGATGTAAGAAAGACTACTGACGTGAAGTCTGCCTGTCGTCCTCGTCTCCACTGTGCTCCAGCATCTCCACGCTGCTTGCTCGCCTCAGAGAGTACAGCAGGATGTTGTCTAACGGATTCTCACGATCCTACAAGAGCAAGGGAAATCATGCTAATCACGCTGGCTTTACAGAGGGTAAACTTTATATACTACTACTCATCTCTTGATGTTTGGTGAAAATTGCGATGATTAAGCCATAGTTGACTAAAGGTGGTCTACCTTTGATGTTGTCTCTAAAATTCTAGAAATTCAGAGCTCTAAACTATCCCGTTAGAAGTACTGCTGTGCTCATTCATCATTTTCTCTGTAATCAGGGTCACCAGGGCTGCTGGAGGCGTGTCCAACATGCACCAGGCCAGAGGCAGGATGAAAAAGTTTCATTTCATTACACCCGCAGAAGAGCTGTTTATTTTTGACAGTGGTGCTGAAAGTGGCTGCAATGTGTGTGTGTGTGTGTGTGTGTGTGTGTGTGTGTGTGTGTGTGTGTGCGCGTGTCTCTCACCAGCCTGTCGATGACACTCTGGATGGTGTTAAACCATTCTCTGATCAGCGACTCCGTCTCTGACTGCAGTAGGAACTCGTTTCCCGTCACCGTCCGCAGCTATAACAGACATATGAAGAACCTTTAGGGTATGTGACGAGCTCCTGACTCCTTCTTCCAGATGTTTCTTTTTTAATTTCAGACATTTGATATTTTATCTTCGACTTGTTCTCTCTAGTAACTATAATTTCAATAAATATTATCTTGTAGAATAATTTTCACAGTATCAATTCAAAGATTCACTTACTAATTAATAAAAATGAGTATTTATTTCTTGTGTTGAGTCTTTTATCTAATAGAGGCATGTTATTATATTAAAATTTTTGCATTTCTTTATGCAGTTGTTACGCTATCGTAAGTCCAAGCCCTCTACCTTGAAAACGTTCTTTTTGCTGGACAGCTCGTTGGCCCAGTTCAGCTGTGCGCCTCTTAAATCCACACTGCTCTCTGGGCGACTGTTTCCTGGTTTCTGGTTTCATTAGACACATGAACATAATAGTATATTTATTTGTACATAATGACTGCTAATTTTTAATTAAACTATTAATAATTCCGTCACTAAAAAAACAGGAAACTCTTACCCAGCTGGATGGAGTCTGTGATTTAGGATCTTTAAAGAAAACCAGGCTGTTTCCGACTAAAACCACCCAGGACAGGCTCCAGTTCTTCCTGTAATTAACAAAAACGTGCACGGTGCTCAGACAGCAGTTGCCTCACCTCACCTAAAAAAGGAATCTCATTTTTCTCTTCAACAGGAGCAGCCGCGGGATGCCTCACCTCAGTTTCCGGCCTCCCTCTGCGATCTTTGTCTTGTTCAACAGCCCGGCTTTTTCCAGCTCCTGAGGACACAGCACAGAAAATAGGCTTTAAATACCGATCACGCTGATGTTATCGCTCAGCGCCGCCATAAACGTATGGGAGAGCATCAAATGTCAGCAGTGATGTGCGGCAGAAAGCTTTTCCTCTGTGTAATGTGCTGCATCCTGAGCAAACCCATTTAATGGGACTGTTGCATCAGACCAGCGGGAGAGCTGCGTTTAAATCTCCCACTGTGGCGTGGCCCCGTTTAAGGTGCAAGAAAAGAGAATTAATACCAAGAATGTCGTCTGAACACAGGTGAGAATGTGTGAGAGGTGGTTCACCTTCAGCCAATCAGAGCACAAAAAGTGAAATGGAAATGAATAAAAAAGCGACACTAGATCTTAACCCCCAGATCTGTCAAGTTAGCTCAGAGACCGACTGTCTCTCTTGCAGGCAGAATACGAAAAGAGTATGAAAGCAAGCAAGAGCCCAGCACTGACACTTAAAGTATCATTCGAGCTCGTCTTAGACACATCCAAAAATAGCAAGCTGCCCAAAGTTGCACAGGTCTGAGTGCTGTTTGAGGAAGTTAAGTGAAGGTGCTTTGTTTATAGAACCAGAGACGGTTGAAGGATTTCAGCTTGTCCGTTGTGGATGATGATTTAAAGGCGGTTGCTTCTCACACAAGCAAAGACTACACAAAGTACACGGTTGGAGGCTTGGCGCACGAGAGCCCACGCAGGGGCTAGAGTTGCCTGTCTTTATGTGAAATATCAGAAGAATATTTACTATTACAATACTAAAAGAGGTGCGTTTGCTCACCGGTGTGCAGCCATCGCTGTCTGGGGAGCTTTCAGGAGATGGCGGCTCCACCACAATGTTGGTCACATTACAGGTGTAATCTCTGCACTCATCGACCAGCTGAAAAGGCAGGAGGTGGAATGAAATGGTGTCCAACAGTTCTGAGTAAATGTTGATTTGTTGTTTGGTTGTTTTGATTTTATGCATTTCTTTTTCTGTGTCTGTCTGCTGCAAAGCTGTGCTCCAGGGGCCGGTACCTTGCCGTTCTCAGGCAGGAACATCGACTGGGAGTGACTGAGGGGCTGCCGGACATCATGCTGGGGAACAGAGTTGTGGGAGCGAGCGACCATGTCGCTCAGTGTCACCACGTTCAGGGTGTCGGAAGAGAGGGCGCGCTGCATGTTCTTCACGGCGAGTGACGGGAGAGGCGTGCATGTGATCGGTAGAAGGTGGAACAAACCAGCAAGAGAGGGGGAAATGCTGATTTACTGCATGCAAAACGAACCCAAACATGAAAGACAACTGCATAACAAATGACTGTGCTTTAAACGTGCACAAGCAAAAAAAATAAACATCACAAACCAGCAAGAGAAGAAGCAAGATAAAATAAAGCATGTCATTTTTTTATGTTCGAATTCTTTATAACTTTGCAATTAACAAGAATGGCAGTCAGAATACCGGCAAATTGTGGATTTTCCTCACATGATAATTAGGTACTTTTTCCTGACTCCTGTAGCCTAGTTTTTGCAGTCAGAGCTAAGATCCATCCTATGTTCATTGTCTAGGAGGATTAGCAACAACAGCCAAGTCTGCTGCTTTGCAGAAAGAGGGGACGCCTTTACAAAGGCGCTGAACCATGTGCACCCACACCCTCGTTGTGATGCAATATGTGTTGGTAACAACTGCTTGGGTAACAGGCTTTCTTTTAACACCATGAGTTGCTATTTCACCACTTTAATATGCATAAATGCTGATCTCCGTGAATCTAAAGAGCACAGCTGGCATTACTTTAATATATTCTGCAATAATACAGTGAAAATGCAGCTTTTGCAAATCTGAAAGGCTTGAGTTCATTGATTTTCATGAGGAAAACTCCCTCTTCAAAAAAAAAAAAAGAAAAGCCCTTTAAGGACTTGTAAAACACTCAGGATTATCTTTCCAGACAAGAATGGGAACACGAATAGAAAGAAAAGTAATGTCACCTCAAAGAATCAAAATAGTTATATACATGTAATGGCTGCAATGGTATCAAGACAGACAGTGAGTTATGTTTCCAGAATAAAATGACTTAAAGTTCATTTAGAAAAGTAAACCGCTGAGGAAACAATGGAAGCAGGTGAAATTTTACCTGGTTCATCCAGCCACCATCAGTCCTTTGACAACTTCTAAACAGGAAATCCGATGAAAGCTAAAGAGAGAGAAAGAGGAAAAAACAAAGACACCGGAAACACGATCACTATTTATCTTTCAAAATCGACCACAAGCCTTTGTTATAGTAATTGACCTGCATCTATTAACAAATGTTCCTTTTTTAACAGTTCTTCCCAGTTTTCTGTGAAGGACAGCAGCAGTTTTACACCGTTAAAAGAAAAAAACCAAAACAGGATGCCTACGTGTGTTCAGTTGAGATCAGCCAGAAGGCGAACACAGAAGCTACCAGCAGCCACTCCGCACTAGCTTCACCACAAAAGCTTCAGTTCTTTTTGACTCTTTGGCAGACCGCAGAGGTACATCCAGACACACAAGTAGCATGGCTGTCATGCACGTTACACAGTACGTGCTTGAGTTAGTTGTGTAGTTGTCTGGTCAACTCTCACAATGAAAATCAAATAAATGCATAATAATAAACAAAACCAGGCCGTTTAACAGGCAGGTCATTCAGCAGAACAAAAGGTCACACTGGACGAAAGTTAAAAACTGAACTTACAGCTTTGACGCTCATTATCAACCAGCTGTGCAATCCAGATGCAATGTTTGTTTTTCTGTCTTTGTTAAGTCCTCTGCTACCTGTGGCTTCATGTCAGATATTTGATTAACAAGCATTAAACCTCCATCTCTCCAGCCTCGCTCAAACTTCCTCTTTCTAACGGGAAGCTGGCCGGTGCCAAAAAGTCTCATGTAAAGCATCTGAAAGTAATCCCACCCTCATTTCACTTACAATGACGCATGAACTGCAATCCTGCCTATTATTTGTCGGCAAACACCATGAAAGTAAAATTAACAGCGTCACATTATACAGCACACGATGAAAGCAGCAGCGTTCCTCCTCACGTAAGATCGATAAAGACACTAAAGTTGTCAGTGGCCTTTTATAAAAATCTGAAAATTGAATGCAACTCAAGATGAAATCATGGCTACGGTCTTATTACTAGTTTCAGTGATTTGTTTTTATTTAAAATGTAGTAAAATACAGGAATGAGTGCAAAGCCAAGTACCTATATAATTTGAATTAGACATTTGCAACTAATGTTCATGCATGAGGTCACAGAAAACAGAAAGAAGAAGTTCAATGGTGTGAGTTTTTTTTATTCGCACTAAATAAGTGTCAACTGCGCTGTGAGCAAACACTGAAACAGGCCTCCAACACCTGGCTCATTATATCTGATGCATGAATGCAGAATGTATTATACAGTATATCTATAGCTGGTGACACTCCTGTGCAGGAGGTGAAGGACGGAACCAAATGTGACACATGTAGGTCAACAGAATGCATCTCCCACTGACGAGCAGGTATAGCTGCTTTGATCCTGTTCTCTTTTTTGATGAGCAACATTAAATTTGAAGCACTGATGCAACATTGAGGCAATGCAGTCCGGAGATGCAGAATGATCATCTCCGATGCGGCATGATGCTGTCCAGAGAGGACATCGCTGTCCGTCCCCCAGACGGTTCAACGTCGGTCAGAAGCAGCGCGGATTTCAAAAAAACAGCCGAGGCGCCGGTGAACAAGGAGGAGTTTGATTGCACCGGCATCTCTACGGTGAGCGAGGCTGTCGATACATTTTAGGGAGGGCTTTAAATTTAGCAGCGCTTGCAGTTTAAGAGTCTGTCTTTGTCTCGCTCTGCGGGTTTAATGGCTTCTGCTCATCCGAATCAGACCGAGAGGCATTAACTTGTTATCCCCTGAAGATTAACCAACCAAAACAACATTTCAGGGACTGCATGTGCAGGGAAGTTGTTCATAAATAAAGAAATATGACAGCGAATCAGTTTATAAGAATCTAACCAACAAAGAAGGTGCAATTCCCTTTTTGATTTGGACCCCGCCCAAATCTGGAACACAGTCCTGGATTAAGAGCACACAACAATAATTCACCTATTTAAATATGAGCATATTTTTTCCCCCGCTGTTGTTTTCCGCTGCTTTGTTTGTTTACAGCTGCCAAAGCACAGCTGTCTGCACAACAGCATCACATAGGAATCCTTAATTCCAGCTTCAATAATTCACATCACACACCAGCAACATCTGGTTATATTATGTAGAGTATAGCTGCTATTCTGTAAGGAAAGACCATCAAAAACATCACTCACACCGGGAACTCACAGGCACACGTTAAAATACTTTTCAGTGGCTCCTTACAAGCTTTTTTTGGCAAAAGAAACATAGAAAATTCTACGGCTGAAAGCTGTGGGCATTCAGAAGACAAATAAATTCTGCAAATATACAAAAATCAAAGGCAATGGTTAGTGTTAAATTTATCCGCTCTGGTGTGCCTAAAAGCCAATAGGCAGCAAAAGCATACCCTCCAGTGTAGCACACTATAGCGAAATCTCAAAGCTCACACCAAAGCAGAATGAGTGATATCCTGAATGTGTGCACCCAGAAAGAACAGCAAAAAAGATCTCACCCTGTGCGTGGTTCCATTCCCTGCTTCAGGAAGTGGTAGCGACAGATGATTGGTTTCTCTGGGGGACGTCTGTGTTTCTACTGCACTGCCCTGCTGTAAACAACATGGATCCACTGTTGTAAAGAGTTTCTAACAATCAAGGTCATCTTAAGTGTTGATACCATGTAAATTTGGGAGCTTATAAAAGCCCTGAGATATTGAGGCAAATTGGTGAAACCCGTCTGTGATACCTTGGTGGTGTTGCGTCCGCGGGCACGTCGAGGGGGTTTCCATGACCTCTCCTTGGTGATGCTGTTGATATAAAAGCTTCTTCCTGTGGACGGGTCCAAGTACTGCTCCCACAGCTCCAGGACCTGAACGGGCTGTTGACCCGGAGTGGGGCTTGGAGGCTCGGGCTGACACTGAGACTGATGCTTCTCCTGCTGCGTCTCGGTGTAGAGAGGGGATTCCTGCCAGGAGAGCTGGGACAGATACGACTCCGTCGGGACCTTTTAAAATGGATGGAGGGACAAATGAGACATGTGGACACGAGCATCAATGAGCCCCTGAAACAGCAGAAGGGGCAACAAGTGAATGGCACTAGGTGTGTTTGTTATTTGTATTAGCACAGAAAACACTTTATTGCTCATGACTTATGTGTTCCTTCATAAACCAATTTATGGACAAACAAATAAATCCATTTCTCACTACAGAATAACAAATCGGTCTCTAGATTAGGACACAGCTTATTTACATGCTTTGAATCAATCAGACAGCGAAGCCTAAAGCAGTAGCTCCATGCATCAAATCCAATGAAAGTAACTGAGAAGATATGCAGCCGAGATCATCCTTCCATGAAAATGAAAAAGACACGTGATTCATGAACTGATTGACTGACTAGCTGGCCGATCCCTGTTGCGTAACACATGGCAGGTTCAGACAATGACCGACAGAAAATGGTGAATGTGTGTGTGTGTGCATAAACGAGTGTTGCCATTTGTTTCAATATTCACTAGCAGATTTTTTTTTTTATTATCAGTTTTACACTCCACCATTCCTCATAACCTTGAATGACCTTTCGTTCTTCCCACAGGTTGAAAACATGCACACTCGGTTGAAAGTGAAAGTGCCTCTAGGTGTGAGTGAACGGTGTGTGTGTGGTCTAACCTTGTCCTTAAAACCAAGACTTAACTCTAACTTGACCCCAGAAACACAGACACACACATCTAGAAATCAAAAGCATCAGTATTAGAGTAAAAATCTGATCTGTTTAATTTTACAGATATATAAAGGTTTACTAGAGAATAGAATGATTTATCTCAAAATTCCTCATCAAACTGGACATTATAAGTATATGGATGCATTTTCTGCTATAAAACATGGAGAGTTATGACCTAAATGTGACTGTAATAATCCTTCTTACTGGCATTAAAGGGTTGAACAGGGAGAGGGGGCGGGGAGAGGGGCAGTCATTTTCATCATTTTTATCACAGCCTGCCAATGTCAAAAATAACCCCTGCTCACATGGCGCAAAACTCCTTTGGAAGAATCTGGGTGGGAGTTTCCTTCAGCTGATCTATCCCTTTTCTCATTTCGCTCGTGTAATCCCTTCTGATGTAATAAGGAGGTGCCTTGACGTCATGACAATGTGAACTTGATTGCTGCTCTAGAAGGATTATTGAGGTCGAGCACAGATTAAATACAACTTCTGCTGGTATCACTGAGACACCGATATCTGGTGGGTTTTTTTTTTATAATTCTACAACACAATTTAAGGAAAAAATAGCTAATCTTAGAACTGTATGATAAATATAGTCACCTTATTTCACCCCACATTCCAAAAAAATGCACATTAGGTTAAAAGGAAACTCTAAATTTGCTAAATTTGTACTAAACGTGAGTGAATGGTGCGTGTGTGCTGTGAGGGACTGTTGACTGCTTTCCATGAAGAATGAATGATTGGACAGGTGGATGGATGGAACATGTTTATGTGATTTCCACTAGTGTCTCTCATTCGTGCACAAATGCCCATGTGTGTTTGGGATTATTTACCATAAATTAAGAAGGTCTAAGGTCTAATTTTGTCTGTAAATCTCATTTCTGTCCTTTAACAACTACAGCAGCGATGGTTCCCCCTGGTGTCTCAGAGTGTAACTACTATCTGTTTAAACTGGGCCTCTTCCTACCTGCAGATGATTGTTCTTCCCGGATGTTTCCAGCATGTCCCACTGGCTACACGACTTCTTGGGCATCCTATGGATGACGTGACTGCCAAAGCCACCGCCCACCTCATCGTACGGGTTCTCCATCACGTTTTCGGGGAGGTTGCTGGAGCTCTGGCTCCGAGTGATCATGGGGACCACCCTGGGGTTCCGCGGTACTGTTTGAGAAGTGAAGGCTGCAGCCGACCCAGGGACACTGAGGTGACCGGAGGGGGAACTGGTAGAGTTGGGCGTGAAAGTAAATCCAGAGAGGGGCGGCGTCTGGACGCTGGCGTGGTCAGGGAAGGCACTGCTGGAGTGGAGGTTTTCCATGGAGCGATAAATGAATTTGTTCACTAAAAAAAGAAGGTAAAATTGCTCACAAACTCATTCATTTCAATTGTTTCCGCAACAGCATTGTGCACATTTAGGATTTGTTCCACATTTATACATATTTATGAGGTCACTTCACCTTGATGCTGTTGGTTGCAAGTGGTCGTTGGGCTGGGAGAGAGTGAGACTCTTGGCAGCATCCTGAGATTAGAGTTGAGCGAGGCAGACATGGCCAGGCGCTTTGGCGAGGGCATGGGTGCTATGGGCACCTCTGTCACATATGCTGCAGGAACATACAATGGCTTTGCTTTGCTGGCTGCTCCAATCCTTCGCACCTGTCAACAATTTTCAAAATTTCAGATGTATTTCCATTAATATTACATGGTGTGCGGTTCTGATAATGCTTCTGGTGCTGCTTAAGGGATGACTTGATTGACAATCTACGGTGTAAAATGCTTAAAAATGCAATGGACACAAAGGATAAACTGTGATCTCACCTGCCACCAGTCAGCATTGGTCTTTTTCAGGAGAATAAACCGCTCGCCCTCTCTGATGGAGACCTGCCGTCCGTCATTCCCCCTGTAGTTGTAGTCATACTGGGCCTCCAAGACCACTGTGCGGCTGGGGACCCTGCACACAGCAATCCCTCTGGAGGACTCTGTGGGAGATGCAGCCGACTGCTGGTGCCCCACAGAGCGCCGCCAGGACCCTGAGAGCATGACTTCAAACAGTCCAGTTCAGCAAGATTTGCAGGGAGTGGGCTGATGGTGGACACTGGTGATACAGGTGGAGTTAAGAGAGGGAAGGTGAGGCAGGTGCCAGGCTGGTGCCATGATCTACAGAGAGGTAATAAGACGAGAGATCAGCTGTCAGTGGTCACAGAGGAGTGTGCACTTCCGATCTTGGTTGTGTTCTTGGTTGATTGCATCCATGCTTACATATCATTGTTAAAACACTGTTTCATTCTTATGACAGTGGAGATTAATGGAGGTAAGTACATAGGTGGTTGTTGTTCCCACTAATGGATATGAATGAAGCAAAACCGTCACTGTAGCTATTTATACAACACTTTTCGCCTGTGCTTTCATCCTCCCAGAACCGAGAGACACGTGCTATTAAATAACTCATGTGTCTGAGAGAGCTGCGTACCCAAAATAGCATCTGACTCCCTCTCTCCACCTGAGCCTTCACCCTCAAGCTAAACCCCTGCTCTAGGCAGGCAAGACCCGTTTACATAACAGAGCATCCAAGTTCCTGCGATGAGACCCTTCCATAGTACATTCACGGGCCCACGCAAACGCGACCATGCCCACCACCACCACCATTGTTGACTGACTGCAACATTACAATCACTGTCACAGCCGGGCCAATGGTTCTTAAAAGACGAATAGACGATTTAGAGCATTTATTAAATAAATACAAAGAGTGAAAAGATCAGAAACAATAGAATGCACGCGAGGGTGGGATGGAGCTCTGTACCACATGAAAGCCACAGAAGGTTTAGGGTTAGCAGGCTGGACTTTTATAATCCTACTGTGAAGCTGTGACCTCCACCAAAGAGAATTAGAGTAAAATCCCCCTGGTACCAACATATGGGCGTCCTGACGAGTAACAGTAGCCGACAGTCCCGACAGCAACACGGCCGCTCCCTAAATATGAAACCAGCGCATCATTATCGTATCACCCCATGAATAGTCTCAAACATGCACTACAAACTAAGATTCAAGTCAAGGAATGCATACATGATTTTTACATTTCATGAGTATTTAAGTCCCATCATATGAATACAGGCTCAATACTGAAGCCAAGTGGCCTGCAGAATCTGGAACCAAACACCAGCATAAGCCTGTAGAATTTATATAAGGAGCAGTAATGCATAAATATTTGGGATTTGCAAAAGATGTAGGGCAAATATCGAACACACCAAGGACCAACGTGATTAAATACTCTCCATAAAAGAAGGTATTCAGAGCTGAACTGGATACTAGCCAGGAACAAATGCTCTGTAGCACCGTGGCTCCATCGCTGCCTTTCTTCTTTGGGTGCTTTGGCTGAACAGTGCAAGGAGGTAGAATGTAATAAACCATCCTATGATTTCTCTGAGCACCCACATCTTTGGTGGCCATACTCATCAGAGAGCTAAAAATCTGAAGTACGAGGTGAGCAAGCAAACAGGAAACTGCATAAACACATTTAGGTTCAACCACAGTTTGGGTCATATCCTCTCTAACTCATTATTTGGTTTCCTAGCATGAAACACTTTTGTCAGTTAAGTGACGACTCATAAATGTTCTTAAAGCAGCCTTTTAGTGTGATTTACACAAATGTCAAACCTATTACTGAAGTGTCAGGCAGAGGCTAACAAAAAGTCTAATGGTCTCGTCATGTTTTTACAGCAACTTCTCTACTGCTGTATACACAGTAGAATTGTGACATGTGACTGCTCAGATGCTGCAGGGCTTCTTCTACCTCAATAGCATTAGAGCGTTCTGAGTTCATTTTATTCATGAACACAGGCACAACAGCCTTACTGTGCATGCAATGTCACTTGCAAATGTGCATGAATACTGGTTAATGTAGGGTAATTTTAAAAAAGCAGTCATTAGGTTGTGTGCATAAGATAATAGAATTTGTGGATAATAGTTTGTGATCATAGGTTCCGACAGCACTGAAGAGAAAATGAGGCCAGTCTGTTTCTCCCTTTTTAAGTCAGATGGTAGTGGAGAGGGCTTTGGCTTCATACAACATACAGAGAGGCCCATATGGTGTGCACGGGAACCATGTCACGACTGATGAAAGGCAATGAGGCTCCATACTAGTATCAATGAGGAGAATGCAGAAATACCAGAAGAAACAAGCAATGTAAAAACGACCATTGGAAATGTTTTCTTACATTGCAGAGCAAACTTTTTCCTTCTGTTTGCCTGTGCTGGGAGTATATACTCGCTCAGACTCTATGTGCCTGCAAGTTAGACTGAACAATTTCTGCACGCATGCAAAAGCACAGAGTGAGAACATGGCAACTCACCTGGTCCTGAAGTCGGAGTGTCTCTAACGTACGTCAGCAAGGTCAGCCGCTCGCTTTTCTCTTGGCTACATGTGTGCATCCCTTAGATCAACCTAAAAGCAAGCCAAGAAAAAGGAGTATATAAGAAAGTTCTGTCACCAGCTTCACAGTTCGAGAACAAATAATGAAAAGGTGGGGCAAAGTATGAAAAGCAGCACTAGCTAGCAACTCCCTTCTGCAGAAAACATCTCTTGCTTTCTCTCTCATGCACACTCACTTAATCCTGAGCAGCAGAGTGATCCTCCCTCCACTTACTGAACCCCCGTCAACCCTGCGTTTCCACATTTATCCAGCATTTTGCCTGGGAGATAAAAGCAGCGAAGCTGGCAGAGAGCAGGAGCATCAGCTGGCTGTTACACACGGATGCGAATGAAGCGTATTTAAACCGTAGAAACCGCGTGGAAGGACATGTGAGCCGACCAGCAGCCCAGTTTATTGACTGGGCGATTGATCCATGCAGAGCTGACTGATCAACAGCGCCAGAGAACATCACAAATCCAAGCAGATGCACAAATTGACTGAGAGAACATAGAGCAGAGGACACTGTGTACATTACCTCCAATCATCTCCCAGTACGTGGTCAAACCCTTCACTCTGACTTCGACTGCTTGAGTGTGCGACTAGTGTGAGATATTCAGTTTTCCCCCCGACAACATTTAGCTGCCTTCTCTTTGTGCATGAATATGACTTAATGGTCTTGACATCTCATGCACACGCTAAATTTAGATCGATTGTCAGGCATTTATTTAAGCTGCAACAGGCTCACAAATCGTGGCAGAAAACAAACCCTTCAACTCGCTCCCACTAGGATGTAATATTCTGCACTGTTGCAACTATATGTCAATGAGTCCAAACTGCAATATGATGACGTTGTGCACATCCACGTGAACAGGGTGCAGATGGAATTTTGGGCGTCAAATTCTATCCATATTCATTGCATATGTTTGAAGTGGAACGAGGGCGCCTTTAATAATCATGGCTACATGGTCTTCAAAGAAAGCTGAGACACGGGGAAGAGGAGGATAGAGAATGAGAAGCTTCAAAGGCTTTTTTTGCGTGCACTCCCACATCAGGACACATGACAAGCAGACACACACACACCCACATGCACATTTGCACGTAAACTGTGTTGTATTTCCATATAAATGGCTATATATGCATAGGCTTTATTAGAAATTCCCCATATGGTACAATGCAATGGACTCACGACAAAACTGAGTATAAATGAGTTAAATTCACCAGGACCAATGATTTTAGCGTGTGTGAGGCAGAAAGGCTTTTCTGAACTCATTAAAAGTTTGAGTCAGCTGAAATCAGGGGGTGAAATATTGAATCCTTATGATAGATGGAAAACAACAGCAAAATCAAGTCAGATCTCTGATGATTCACATTAATTCCTTTCAATTTATTACTAGGTTGGCTACACATGTAGATTCTATGCTGACCTTTATGAACCAATCCATAGAATTGTCATGTGTGGATTCAAATATTGCCGGTTTAGGTCGGAATGTTCTCACCAAGTTACAAGAATCCACACCCCGAATAAATAAGTCTCTTAGTTACTTTTCAAACCCTTTTCTCCAAATCAGCTCACACTTGATGCCTGATGATCAGTTGGGGGTAGACATGTGAAGAAACACTCACTTTGTAAATGAATGTACAGTTAAAACTGCGACTGCTGATGTCTCTCCGTATGAGAAACATGCCTTAAGCCAAAACAGTCTTTCATCCTCCCAAAGCCATGCATTATTGATGATCAGACGAGAGAAAGACTCTGAAACAGTCTTTCCCAGTGTGACGGCTGGCAGCCCGTGTGTGTGTGTGTGTGTGTGTGTGTGTGTGTGTGTGCGTGTGTGTGTCACACTGTACAAAAATTTAACAGGTGGATTTGACTTCAACCAATTATTCGATCTAGAAATCAGCACAGAACCAATCAGACTGCAGATCATGGCTGTGCAGCAGCTACTGGCTCATTGGCTCGTGCGCTCTCCTCTCGTCGTGACAACAATCTACGACTGGCTGCCATTTGAAGCTCCCCTTCTGAAGTCTATTATTTGTCGTATTTTGTGCATAACATCGTTTCACATGATGCCATAATTTCGAGTCTTTTCCTGACGCAACACTGGTGTTTAGAATAAGCCCCGCAGCGTGCATCGACAAATAACCAACTTCACTCCTTCACTTTTAATGTTCAAGTTCTAATTTTGCCCAATTCAATACAAACAGGAAACCAGGCAGACCAGTTTGGCAAAATATTGCGAGATTGCTCCGGGCCCACTCCCAGTACTTGAAAGAATTAATTCATGCATCAAATTTTTAATTAGCTAGTGCACGAAAGGTGAAAAATACACTGTTCCTACTATACTTCCAGTTAAATCGCAATAAGCTTGTTTTTGCCGGAGAAATCAGCTTATGTCAAATGACCTTTTTCCCCCCAATAAGTAGCTTGTCTTATGTATAGGAAATACAACATTACTCATTGTTCCAGTACACGAATCATAGGCTGCAATTAAATTGCAGGAATTTTCGACATGATGGTTGGGTTGTGCACGTAGTCTCTTCTCTTTTGGTAAAGAACACAATTTGGATGAATCACAAAATAGACAGAAATCAGCCAGCGTGGAGGGAGGGGGGGATTCATTCCTGAAGTCTTACTTATCAAAAGACCATATCAGCAAAATTTTTCAAAGCTTTGGATACGAGTGTCCAGTTGAGAAAACATGTGGAAATACAGCATCAAGACCTCAAATTCAAGTGTAGATCAGAAGAAAACTGGCCAGAGACCCGTCCACGAGGCCTACAGCAACATGAAAGATTTGCAGCGGTTTATGTCAACTAAGAGGCAGGGCAAAAAAATAGAAAAAAAAAACAAAAACAAAACAGCACTGCAGTCTGGATAGATCTACCCAAAAGCATGTGGAATGTGTTACATCCTTGTGGGAGCAAAGCTTAATAGTTTAGAATCAGGCAGTCAGCATCGGGATTTTGCATCTTTCTCAAGCAGCCCTGATGGTAAAAATCAGCACAGGAAAGTCTTGCAAATGTAAGATTAAGGATTTTCATGGACTAACCATTGATGATGCTGTATTATTAAATCATACTTGTTGGGCTATAATAAAATGTGGGCATGAGAATATGATGACCTTGTTAAAATCACTATAATTACCGATATTTTAGTAATACCTGATGCTAAGGTTGAAATCATGAGAAACATACAATTCTATACACTATATTTCTGAAACACGGATCACGAAGCACTAACAACAGTAGAGGGGCTGATGCTGAGGCTGTGGGAATGTGCGGTGCATTGATGTTTCTAATGAAGAGTACTGAGCTCCATTGATCCACTGGGGATGAGAGCGAGCTGTCAAAAGCTATCAGGCGAGTCAAAGACCCGCTTTCGGCCCTGTGCAGCACGAGTGAGCGCGATACTGCAGCGGCTCAAGAAGGAGCTGCTGCACCTCCGCAGGCAACGTGCGGAGGAGACACACACGAGCAAATACACTTCTGATGCCACTGTGGGGTCAAGAAAGACAAAACACAGGTGTCAGATATTACAGAAGAAGTTTTTGTGATGCATTTAGGTCTGTTTGTTGTAATAACTGTCGACCAGGGGAGGCCAAACTTTTGCATAAACCAAAATTAATGGATTTGCATGTATTTGTTCATTTATCTCTTCTTCCTGTCTTCCCCCTCTTCCTCCCTCTGACCATCTGTATGATGCCGCCCCCATGTGAACTTGGTCTTCCTGTTTAAAGGTTCCTTCCTGTTGAAAGACAGTTTTCCGTTGCCACTTTGCTTCCTCAGGGGTCAGACTCTAGGTTCCTGTGAAGCACCTACAAACAATCTGAACTGACTGACTGTAACAGTTGCTGTATAAATAAAGTTGAATTGAATTCTTGATTGTTATTATTCAGTGGAGCTTTATGGCTGACACAATGTGACACAAATCATTGCAGGGACACTTAAAGTAAATGGAGGATTAAGTGGATTAAAAGAGAGCACATATGTGCACGTAGCTGGACCTCTTATAATGTACAGCACAATAGTCGAGACGCGGGAGGCTGCTTTCAAGGGGACAATAAGCAAATCAGAAGATGGAACTCTGCTTTCTGATTAAACAATAAATTGCTAGAAAGCAGCCATTGCTATGTAAAATTACTCTTGACAATAACTCAACAGATTACAGTTAATTCTGCACCAGTTCCAGAGACTGTATTAAGTGTTTCTGTGGGAAGTAGTTCCGACTATCTCATCAGGGTAACTGGGGGGTGCTGGACTCTGTCCCATCAGTCACCGGGGTGAGGAGGTCCTGCAGGTCACCAGAGGAGGTCCTGCAGGACAACCACCGTTGACTCACACCTAGAGGCCAGTTACAGTCTCTTATAAATCTAATGTGCATGCTTTTGTACTGAGAGAGTAACCGCGGAAGTGATGACACTTAAATAGCGTCTACTGATCAGTAAAATTAATGCAACTCTGTCACAGTAATAATCTGGCACAACTAGAATTGATGTGTGATGCGCACACTTGATGTGTGATGCGCACCATTAAGATGTAAATTACAGGAAGAAACAAGGAGAACCAGTAGCACTTTCTGAAGTAGAGCACCTCTGTCTTCTCTGTTTTTCAGTGCATCTATGTCAGCTCACTAGCAATTACAGCAAACTTGTAACTCCCTGCTAATACTGCACATGGTACAGGGAACTTTTAATCATGTTGCAACTGGGGAATAATCTTTCAAGCCTGTGTCGTCAAAGGTTGGCAAAAAGGGTAGCAAATCTCCTGCTTTGCATGGTCTTAAGAAAGATTATGAAACACCAAAAATGCACTGCGTCAGTCAAACTGTTTCCATCACAGCTTGCGGTTAACCTGTCCCGCTATCTCAGCAAAGCATATCTTGGCCAAAATTTGCAGCTGCATGCAATTGTATTGTTATAATAAGTGATTCTTGTCAGATAGGCATTTAAATGTAATTTAACAGATTTGAATCGATCATGATAACATACAGTAATACAATGATCATAACATACCTGAAAGCGGATATGCATGCCCACGGGAGGCTTAACAGGAAACTGTTAAAAAGTGGTTTTATTTGAAGTGTATGGTTATGGCTCTGGTGGCTGCTGAAAGTACATAAGGTTTGACATGGTGGAGAAAAAAATCCGCCTCAGACAAAAAATTTATTTAGAACAGAACTTTTTAGAGGTTGCAAAATTTGGATGTCAGCATTAGTGTTACTTTTTAGACCCTCTCATAATAATCTTTTGCATGAATTGTCTCTGACAGAGCAATTCATTTGAGTGAACGTTGCAACTTGCAAAATAAATCCAACACTTCAATTTAGAAAATGACTTACTTTCATTAATACTTGATTCAAAACGCGGTTAAAAAAACTAACAGCGACGCCTTAAAAATATTTAAAAAAAAAAAAAAAAAAAAAAAAAAAAAAA
>BJFM01001033.1:45155-61733 GCA_016586285.1 Arothron firmamentum
GAGTAAGTTTCTCACTCAACCGTTGATGATACGACCTCCGGCCGCTTTAGGTGGAATTAAAAAAAAAAAAAAAAAAAAAAAATCGCTCTTGTTTTGGTACTTTAGTGATTTAGGATTGGTCACGATCATCCAATAAGATTTTTCAACCACTGAACTCACTGACGAGTCAGTGGGGCGGCGCGCGTAATGTAGGCGTCGTCGAAATGGAACGCACACAGGCAAGAAAGTTACCGCCCCTCGGTCTTATAACATAGCTCAAAGCGAGTCGGCACAAGTGCCGTCAAAAAGTACGCTCTGAGGAGGTTATGGGAAATGTAGTTCTTTTAAACGGTGGCTTTCCTTTAATTAAACGACACCATCGTCTCTCTAAAACTACAAAATCGGTATTTACGACAGTACCGGCGCTGCTTGCATCAGCGTGTAAAAGCCACACACTGGGAAAGTTTCTACCAGTAGCCACTCGTCTTGAGTCTGTGAGTTATAATAATACTTCTGTCATTAGATAGTCCTCAGTCCAGGTTGAGCGGTGTTATACCTAGCGACCAAATGAAACTTTTCGTAAGCGAAGGCAATCCACACTGCCTGAAGGTGCTGGCTGCTCTGGAGGAGACTGGAGTTAAATGTGACGTTCAGTTTGTCAACCACGAAGGTACGAAAGCATGGTATTCTCAACATTTGTGTAAGACTAGGGAGTTTACAAACACGTCTCTTACTACTTGTTAAGTATTTACTTTGTTTTTACATTTGCTGTTAAAATGAAGCTAGCATGATTGTGGTGTGTGTTCAGGCGAACCCAATGTCTGCCAGTTGTCAATCACTCATGAATGAAGTCAACAGCTATTTGACTTTTCTGTATTTGAGCATCATCTAAAAAACTGTTTTAATGCTTATTATAACCAGGCTTTATATATACAGATTCATGTATCATTTGATTTTTTTTTACATAAACATAGTTACTATGGATCCTCCCCTTTGTTGCTAAAAAGTCATTAATTCTTAAAGAAAGAGAGCTGTTTTAATGACACATATCTTTTTTGATCTAATGTATGTTGACGACAATGCTGGGATTATTGACAACTTGGTCTGGGTGTAACCATCGAGCAATCTAAGAGAACAAAATTGTAATTGTTGATAAAATTTTTATCTCTCTAAGAGAGAAGACTTACAGACTCCTATCTCAAAACTCAAAAAACATGTTTACCCCTGAGTAACCTGTTTTGTTTTTTTTTTCCTCCCCAGAGAGAGTGGTGCCCTTCCTTAGCCGTCCAGTTCTGCCAGCACTTCTCCTCCCCAATGAGCTGCACCTATTCACTCCAAATGCTATTTGCAGGTGGGTAAAGTTCTTAAATCACAGGAATTTCTTTGAATGCCACTTCCATATTAGTTTGATCACAGAGGCTACTTAATAACAACGATTTTCTTTAAATGTCTGAGTTGTAATGTGGAATGGCTATGTGCAGCTTAGCTTAACTTGAGTTGCATGTACAATAAGTAACCCCCCGTGTTTGGAGAAAGTTTTGGCAAATATCTATCTATCTATCTATCTATCTATCTATCTATCTATCTATCTATCTATCTATCTATCTATCTATCTATCTATCTATCTATCTATCTATCTATCTTTTTCTTTTCCTTTTCCTTTTCCCCATCTATACACCCAGATATCTCTTTGAAGTGAGTGGAAAAGACTGCACTGACCTATGCAATCAATGGCTTGAATGGGAGACTGTAGATCTTCAGGTAAGGTCCACATAA
The DNA here is from genome assembly GCA_016586285.1 of Arothron firmamentum. NCBI lineage: Eukaryota > Metazoa > Chordata > Actinopteri > Tetraodontiformes > Tetraodontidae > Arothron > Arothron firmamentum. The sequence goes on from BJFM01001033.1 coordinate 46,911, forward strand.
AAAAGCTTTTGTACTCGGCAATATTGTATAAAACACATGAATGGTTCCAATTAAAATGATTAAAATAGACCAATTAAAATCGGAAAAAGAATGCATTTTTTACTTTTGTTTTGTTTTCACAGCCAGCGTTGCTACAGGCCCTCCACATGGCAGTGGTGCTGGAAAAAGGATCAGAAGTGTCCAAGGTTCTCAAGGGACCCCTGAACTACTTGGAGCAGAGCTTGAGCCAACAGAACACGGCATACCTTACCGGGGTACAGCATCAGCATCTATATTATTTGGTCAAAAGTGGAAGCTGATCAGTGCTTAACTATCCACCTCCTCAAGCAGAATTCCTCTTTCCCTCTTTCTTTTGCCAACTTTAGCTCCTGATGACGCAAGTGTTGCACTTTAATGTTAAATTACCTATCAGTAGAGGAGGTCCCCTAATGTGTCTGTGAGTGGTGGTCATGGGGTCCCAGTTCTCACGGTCATATGCAGCCCCTGTCAGTTTGATAGATACAGAAGTGTGCAAAAAAATGTGTGCAAATATATGTGAAGGAATTTGGTGCCTGATTTGGTTTGATGGAACACTGATTATGACTAGTTTTGTGTTTGAATGTCACATGTGTCCTCTAATGTCACCCCAGCAACAACAACAGTGCAAATATTAATACAATGGTGCCCTCTTTAAATAAAAGAAAAACAACTCTTCATTCAATTGCAGGAAACTGTTTCAGTTGCTGACATTGTGTTGTGGGCTGCGCTTTTCCCAGTTTTGTCTGACTCTTCAGTAACACTGGGTAAATACAAAAACCTCTACCTGGATATATTTACAGCAAATCTCTTAATTTTCATTTATCCCAACCTCTGTACTGTGTCATTTTCTGCCGCAGTAAAAAAATTACTTTACTTTTTTAGGTGAAAGGAAGTCTGTGAAGGCTTGGTTTGAGCGCGGAGCTAACTCGCACAGTTTCCAGGCTGCTGCCCAGAAAGTGCTGCAGGGAAAAGGCCTGCAGGGCATGAAGACTTACTTGCAGAGGCAAGCCATCCCTCAGAGCAACCAGTGCAGAGAGATGCAGCCATGTACCAGCAACCCTACTGAGGTATTAGATACATCACTGAAAGATATATTAGTTTTAAACCATTTACAGATCTCCAGTTACTTTGTTTGTGTGTATGCTTCCACCATACAGATAACTGACCTCTTACTCTTTATTTAAATATTTGTTCAGGCTGAAGAAAATGAGCGTGTGGTTTCAGAAGAGGAGATGGAGGCGGCTGCTATCACATGGAGTAAAGCGTTACATGACTGTCCTTTACCTCAAGACAGACAGCACCCCATGTAAGTCACCCAGCCTGTCATTTCCCACTGTAGTGCACTGAATGAAGGGGTAAAAAAAATATGATAGATGAGCATCACACCTCATGAGATCGTTGCAAACTAAATTCAAATGCAGTCGTTCACCTGCAACCAAAGTGTACTGGCTTTGCCCTTTGTTTCTCAGAGAACTGTGAGATGGATGTTAAAATCTTTCTGTGGATTTGTACTTAGTTTGCCACAGGAGGACAAGAGAAACATTCTTGTGACCAGTGCCTTGCCATACGTCAACAATGTCCCTCATTTGGGCAACATCATCGGCTGCGTCCTCAGTGCGGATGTCTTCAGCAGGTAGGAAGTGATTCACGTGGACTCTTTTCTACAAACTTGTTTTGTCCTTTAAAAAAGTGCTCATTGTGAAAACAGTACTGATTTCTGCATCTTGCGTGCCTTTTTGTGTCCATATAATCATCTAACGTCATGTGTTATCGTACCTACTGCATTTCTTCCTCAGGTACAGCCGATTGCGAGGCTGGAACGTTCTGTATTTGTGCGGGACAGATGAGTATGGCACGGCTACAGAGAACAAGGCACTAGAGGAGGGGCTGACACCACAGGAGATCTGTGACAAGTACCATGTTGTGCACTCCGCCATTTACAAGTGGTTCCAGATTGACTTTGATTTCTTTGGAAGAACCACCACCGAGAAGCAGACAGAGTAATGTGTAGTATTTTTTTTTCCTGGTAGTAGATGCATAATCTGCTGTTACGTGAGATTTCTGACCCTGGAACATCCAGGGTTAAATTTGCTGATATTGACCAGCTTTGGTTTGAAATGGGCACGTTTTCAGACAATTACTAACCAGTTACGCAACATGGGATTACTATAATCTTGCAGTAGACACTGGTGTGGATGTCTGGCCATCTGAACAAATTCTACGTACTTAATCTCAGATTACTGGACTACATGTTAGTTCTTCCTTTTCTGTTGAATAAATTCTGTAAAATGAAAAAAGGGGGGTTAAAAAAAGGGTTAGTGTTTGCACTTGAGAATTCTGTTTTCATTAAGCAAGGGTTCATCAACACCTGTCTGTTTCAATTTAAATGCTTACATTTTATTAATCTTTATACTTTGTAATTTTCTACAGGATAGCCCAGGATATTTTCTGGCGCCTGCACAGGAATGGTTTTCTACTGGAAGACACAGTGGAGCAGCTGCGTTGTGAAAACTGCCAGCGCTTCCTTGCCGACCGCTTCGTAGAAGGAACCTGTCCCAACTGCGCATACCCAGAGGCCCGTGGGGACCAGTGTGACAAATGTGGCCGACTCATCAATGCTGTAGAGCTGAAGGTGAGGTGTTAAATCCTTGAAAATAATGATTGTCACAGATCTAAATGCCTCTTTTTTCAAAATTTTTTTTATATAAAAATACTGTATGTATTCAAGACTATATTTTTCTACTAGACAAGACCCCTTTTTTTTTTTTTTTTTAAATACACTTTCATATTGTGTCATCATTGTTTTTAAACTAAATTCTTTTGAACCTCTGCAGGACCCCCAGTGTAAGGTCTGCAGAAAAACTCCCGTTATCCGCTCTTCAAAACATCTGTTCTTGGACCTGCCTAAAGTATGAGTTTGGACAATGTTGCACTTAAGTTGGTTGCAATTTTTTTGCATTTTAACTGTAACTTTAGGAACAAAGAAAGACTTGGCTTGTTTAGACAATAAAAGCGTCTAGAATGGAAGACTTCACTGTTCTGTGTACATTTCAGCTTGAGACTCAGTTGGAGCAGTGGTTGGACAAGTCAACTGGCACCGGAGACTGGACAGCAAACGCCAAACAGATCACTCGCTCCTGGCTGCGAGATGGACTCAAACCCCGCTGCATCACTAGGGACCTGAAGTGGGGAACTCCAGTTCCTCATCGTGACTTTGAAGGAAAGGTCTGCTGCTGCTGCTCCTCACTAACTAAAAGACTACACGTAACTAAAATTGTACACTGGAATACCCTGTTACTTAGCGGGGAGATTGTAGTTCTGGTGTGTCTGAAAAAGTTTGAGATGAATAATGTTTGCTGGTGATGTTTGAACCTTTTGTGTTATCCAATGAATGTCTTACGCTAATTAGATGTATTCCTGCAGGTGTTCTATGTGTGGTTTGATGCCCCCATTGGTTATCTGTCAATCACTGCCAACTACACTGACAAATGGGAAAAGTGGTGGAAGAATCCTAATCAGGTGACAAATCTTAATTAAATTTATGACTGGAGAATTTTAACTGGCTCATTTTAACCTACCTGCTTCTTGCAATTATTCTCACTGCTGATTAGTCTACTGTGGTTTGCAAAAATAACCAATTTTAGTCTTGTGAGAGTGAAATATGCTCATCACAATTTGATAGTAATAGAGAATTCACATCAGCACATTTTTATTGGTATTTTCCTATGACAACGTTGACCTGGCATCACATTCATTGATAATATAGTTGCAAGAAAGTTTCAAGGAAATTAGTTAGATAAAACATTATAAGATGGTAATATATTTGATGTCACAGCTTCTCAGTTTTGAGAGAAAATGTGTTAATTAGCTACATAGTACATTGACACAAAGTTCAGTCTTTTTAAAAAATCTTCATCACCCAGAATGAGTCATCTTCATGTGGAGTGGGTGTGTGTGTGTGTGTGTGTGTGCGCGCGCGTGCCTGTGTGAGAGGGGGAGAGAAATGGGGGTTTGGGTGAACTGATAAGTCCTCTTTGAACTGGATGATCTCATGATGATCTAACATGATGTCATCTTACAGTGCACTGTTGTTTCTGTGCCACCAGGTGGAGCTGTACAACTTTATGGCCAAAGACAACGTACCATTCCACAGTGTGGTGTTCCCCTGCTCCCTGCTGGGAGCTCAGGACAACTACACACTGGTCAACCACCTTGTTGCCACAGGTGATACTGGCATCTTTCCCAAGTTGACAATGGATTTATGTGATTTAAAATGTACACTCCATTTTATGCCATCTTCATCTATGCCATGATGTAACTTTTTCACAGAATATCTAAATTATGAGGACACAAAGTTCTCAAAGAGTCGTGGTGTAGGTGTGTTTGGAGATATGGCCAAGGACACGGACATCCCATCTGATGTGTGGCGCTTCTACCTCCTCTACGTGCGTCCAGAAGGGCAGGATTCCGTTTTCTCCTGGGCCGACTTGGCAACAAAGAATAACTCTGAGCTGCTAAACAACTTGGGCAACTTTATCAACAGGTTGGAAATTGTCCCAGACATATTGCTAGAAAAGCTGTTTGAGGTCCCTGCATTAGGCAACATCAAGTTTTGCTTGTATGTGTAAAGGAAAAACGCATCCAGGCCAGTTAAGAACTAATTTTTTCAAACATTTCGCTCATGAAAAAGTCTGTCAGAGCAGTAACTATTACAAGAGACTCACCCTACTTTTCTAAATGTGTTTGGGATGGTGTAATTTAGCCCCAATTACATTGCCTGAAATGATTTTAAAACGTTAGAGTTAAATTCCACATCAAAGATTTTCTCTGCAGCTTTTTTCAGAGTACCTTGATCTTAAAGTCCCAGGCAGCGACGTTGATGCCTAATTGGTTTGAAAATAACTCGCAGATTGCATCCAGCCTAAGGTGTTAGCTGGTAGAACTGATGCTGCATCTGAAAAGGAATTCTGTCCTCGCTTGGGTCCAGATAAAATGAATCACTACTTCATTAACAACAATAGGTTAATCTCAAGCAGATTCTTTAAATTCATAAATAATTCTGGCCTGTGGTGGTGAAGCTAATTGCTGTGCAGTGGAGACATTGAGTGTCACCTTGACAACTCCAATCAGGAACATCTTAATATTTACAAATGGCCAAGCAGCACAGACATAGTACAGTGTTTCATCAGTTGTCCAAGCATCATTTTAATTGGCTATTAAAGAATAAAATACATATGCATGGTTCATTTTCACAGTTGATCCATAGTTTATTGGTAGTTTGACCATGCCAAAAAAAATTAATAGCAGGAATTTCTTTGAATGTGGAAAGTGTAAAAGAATCTGTTGCATCAGATTTGAAAGAAGTCCTCACACTGAAGATCCTCCAGACCTACACATAGATTTCATAAGAATATTTTTAAAAAAACAACAACTGCCATCTTCACTGTATAGAACTGTAGTCTTTTATGAAGAGTTTTATGAAAAGTGCCAACAGGATTTATAATTCATGAGCAATTAGCAAGTCAAGTTCTCTGTCATTTTTCTCTGGCACCATTTCCACGTGTTTGCCTGACCCTCCGTTTCAACCCACGTTGCCTGTCTTGCCCTCAGAGCCGGCATGTTTGTCACCAAGTTCTTTGAGGGCTGTGTGCCTGCCATGGTGCTGCAGCAGGACGATAAAAAGCTCCTGGCTCTGGTGGGCTGGGAGCTGCAACAGTACATCCAGCTCATGGACAAAGTCAAGTAAGTGCACACGGTTCATAATTCTGTCCAAAGGATCATGTCGGGATTAAGACAGTTTTTTTGATTCAATTCAGAGAGATGCAATGATTCCTTGTTTTATTTACATGTAGGCTGGTTAAATTATTAGAATCAATTAACACAATTGTATAATCTTAATGTTGTATGCAACATCTTAATATCAAAAGCGCTATAATCACTGGATTATAGTTTATACTTATCATTTAATTCCTTTTTTTTTTTTACATGTTTCATCAGAATCCGGGATTCTCTGAGACACATCCTTAACATCTCTCGCCATGGCAACCAGTACATTCAGATCAATGAGCCCTGGAAAATGATAAAGGGAGGAGACGCAGATAGGTGAATCGACCTTGGCCAGTTCAACGTAGTCCTCACCTTTGTAGTTCTATTCACAATTTGATGGATCTGTGTCGCCCAACTACAGGCAGCGCGCGGCCACGGTGACGGGTGTGTCTGTTAATATCGCCTGCTTGCTCTCGGTGATGCTGTATCCATACATGCCCACTGTCAGCCAAACCATCAGGGATCAGCTCAACTGCCCTCAAACTGTCCTCTCTACAATGCTGCTGGGCAGCGGCAGCTTTGTGTGCACCCTGGGTGCTGGCCACCGTGTTGGCACAGTGAGTACGACCCCAAACACCACCTGTGTGTGGATCCCAGGTGATATAATAAGAGTGCAACAGTCCATCAGTGTGTCAGATAATCACAAACACAGGTCTGAGAATAATAGTCTATTTAGCAAACACCTCTCAGGGCACCTGTCCCTTCAGGCTGAAGTGTGTGTGTGTGTGTGTGTGTGTGTGTGTGTGTGTGTGTGTGTGTGTGTGTGTGTGTGTGTGTGTGTGTGTGTGTGTGTGTGTGTGTGTGTGTGTGTGTGTACAACAAGCGATAACGCATCTAGCATTCAGTCTCTCCAGATGTCATAATCTAACGAGTGAGTTCTGAAGACAGCCAGACTAATGCACACAGCTTTTCTGATGGATTCCATCTGTTCTGAAAATTATAATTCTGCACCAGCGGTGACGAAGACAGACGGCACCTCCAGGGTCCATCATCCAGCACCGCTGGCCTGAGGCCCCTTTCACATTAACTAACTTTTATAAATATTTGTGTGCTTTTTAAAAATGTTTCTGCTATTCCCAGGTCAGTCCATTGTTCCAAAAATTGGAGATGGACCAGATTGAGGCTTTGAAGAAGAGATTTAGCGGACAGCAGGTATTTGATGTTGATGATATCCAGGGGTTTATGCAGGGGTTCATTCGGTTTCTGAATAATAAAATAAAGAATTAACGATGCCCGGCCAGCCACAGCCCTCTGTCAGACTACGGCCATGAACAGGAAATTGTACATTGGTGTTATCTGTCATTCTGAAAAACAGTGAATGCTTCTATTATATAATCCTTCCATAATATAGATAAAAATAATCCCTCTCTAAACCTCCTCTTCAACTGCCTGCCTCTAGCCTGAAGAAGAGCCACCTAAAAAAAAGGTATCATTTGGTAATTGTGCATGTGCACTCACACTAATGTCGTGTCAGTGTAGATTAGCGCACGCCTTCCACTAACACCAGCACTCCATCTAACAGTTTTTATTTTTTATCCATCCCCACGTGTGACTCACTGTCCATCACATGCAGAATTAAATCCTGTTGACGCTGTTGAGTGAGAAGCGTTGTCTGAAACGAAATAAGTCGTGTTCGGAAATAAAAACCATCCAAACACTTCAAGTCATCTGTCTGTTTCCTCCCACAGACAACGGCTCAGAAGGCCGCCAGCAGTCAGGCTGCCACCAAGCCGGCTCCTGCCGCTCCTGCCGCGGCGACTGCGGCGGACCCGGAACGAGCCAAACAGCTGTCACAGGCTGTGGCTGAACAGGTGAGAACGTTGGTTGGAATTTTTTTAATCTATTTTAAAATGAAATACGTGAAATCAGTGGTGGGTGAAATTCACAGTGTTCTTTTAAAAGCCATATTTTCATAAAGGTTATATTTAGTTGTTTCTTTGGATCTTACATAACTCCATTTTTATTGTTTCTTGGTATTTTCAAACATTCCAGGGTCACAGAAATTGTAACAAAAAAAATCAATTCCTTTCAGCGTTTTGAACAGCATTTCTATTAAAACCTCTTTTTTTTTTTGTCACAGGGAGAAAAAGTTCGAAATCTCAAAGCCCAGAAGGCAGAGAAGACGCTGATCACAGCAGAGGTGAATATGCTGTTGGACCTAAAGCATCAGCTATCACTGGCAGAGGGGAAGAGCCCAGAGCCTGCACCTCAAAAGGGCAAGAAAAAGTGAGCTGGGAAGGGAATGGCATTAAAAAAGTAAAAGAGGAATCATGCAGGGAAGAATAGTTTGAGGTGTGATACTGGAGAATGGGAACAAGATGTACACTAACTCAGAGATGAGGGTATTAGCTTAAGGCAAAGCCGTGACAGGATCTAAGACAATGTGGTATTGGCAACGAGGACTAATGAAATGCTGGATAGGCTGACGGGGGAACGAAAACACACAAAGCCAGAGTCAAATGAATACAGCTACAGAATAGAGGGATTTCTCCAAATCCCTCCACCAAAAGAAACTGATATTATACTCTCCCTGTGATAAAGTCAGCATACCCTATTCACATTTGAAGGTGTTGTGCATTTAAATGTTATTTTTCCTCATATCCTCTTTAAAACTGTTTTGCCATTTGCTACAAATACTCTTTCCGAATCCCTAAAATCTAATTATTTAACATAAATGGTGATCAATCTTCTCACTTAACAGTTGCATTACTTATGTACCAGGCGTTTAAAAAATAAATCAAATGCCAATAAAGGGAATAAAAGACAGGGAATTACACATTTTCTTTTATTGCAAATTAAGGGTTACAATGAAAGATAAAATAACATGTTAAAATACATGTATGATGCCATCAGTGGCATAAGCCATGCATATTGTACAATTTTGGTAACTACAATGAGAAAATGGGCATATTACAGTACACTGTGTGTGTGTGTATATATAGTACAGTAGTATATAAAAATAGTAAATTAATGTAGAACAGTTAATATAGTTCTACCACAAATTTCCCAGACATAAAAAAGGTCATCTTAGAAAGTATAGCCGGCTTCTACATTATTTTTCTAAACGCACATACACACAAGCTAAGGTTATATAAAAGTAAGAAAGGGTGTGAATTCACAAAAAAAATGACTCATACTCACACTTAACTGGGCACTTTCAGACATTTTCCTGAGCTCCTAAACTCTCCACAGGTTGGGGCAAATAATCTCTGCTAGCTGGATTGCAGCCCTTAACGAAGGAGTTACAATTATTGCAAAAATGGTGGGAATAGGTGGCAATGAAGTGAACTGTCTGATTCAAGCTCTCCTCGAACTAACATACAAACCATCAAACGTTTTTCTGTCCATCTAATTTAGTAAAACAGGCGATTTCTTCAAAATTGAGTGAAACATTCGTCAACGCCATTGCGCATCATTCGCTTCCTTTTCCTTCACACGTGCTGTGTCTTTTTGCCGCAATGCTGTTGCAGCTCCTCCCTGTGCCTTTTCTCATCCTGACTTTCATCACTTTCTTGCTTCTTGCCTTCTAAAGCCCTCATCCTTGCCAAAATGTAGCAGAATATGTCTTTGGTTTTCTAACCTTTTCTGTGTGCTAGGCATTCCTGGACTACAACATTACACCTTGACCCAACATTGCCTTTTTTTTTCTCCTAATTCTGCGAGACCTGTCACCTTTTACTTCTGCCTCTTTTCCCCTCATTTTCTGGTGTTGACTAGTCTCTCTATCAGGGCTCTACGCGTCCTCTGTACTTCCTCTCCCAGCCTTTCAATCTCTGCCTTCAGACGCTCATTCTGCTCCGTCAGCTCCTGCACCTTTCTCTCGTTCTCCTGCTCTCGTTCTTTGCGACTCTTTTTGGCTGAGGTGTAGGAGGAGGACGTACGTTGGGCAGAGGCGAAAGAGGACAAGGCACTGTTGGCACTCTCGCTGGTGATCCTCTTGCGTTTGCCCAAGCGGTACGATGGACAGACCGAGGGAGAGGAGACGGGTGAGGAAGGGGAAGAACAATTCTGGGATGGAGACTGAGAAGATGAGGAGGAGCAGGATGGAGAATCAGGGACGCAGGGCAGCTCCTCCTCACTGGCTGATGGAGATGCGGGTTGGGCGTTAATAGCCTGGTGGTGTTGATGATGTTGGAAGTAGTAGCCACTGCCGATCACTGCTCCGCTTGAATCCACCATTCCTACTCCCCCTTCGCTTAGCAACTCAAAGAACTCGGGGGGCAGTAGATCACCACTGCCTCCTGTAGCTCTATCGACATCTCGCCCGCTCTCGGCCGCCACCCGTCGCTCTTCTGCGAGAGCCGGACTCATGCAGGAGGAGGAGGAAGAGGAGGATGATGAAGTGTGATGCACAGGTTGAGTACTGTGGGTCTCCTCTGTTGTCCTCTGCACACCTTCTCCCCAGGTTTGGGTGCCGTCCGTCAGCCAGGTCAGAGAACAACTCTCCAGAACGTCCAGAAATTCCGGCTCCTTCTGTTGAAACATACCAGAAATATTCAAATCTTCTTCAAATATAACCAATCACTTCATGCATCCCACTCAACTTTGAAATAATGCTGCTGACCTCAGTGCACGTAGGGGCTCGCGCCACTTTTGCCCCTCCTGCATCGGAGCCCAGAATATCCTGCAGGTCCTCATACCACGCCTCCAATTCTGCACCACACAAAGGCCCCACACCAGGGGGGTACGGCGGGGGCAGGTGTAGCCACTCGGCAGTCATCTCGCCAGTCAGTCACAACTCAAAGGTACACGGCCACACAGTTCACACTGGACCTGAAGAGAGGGTGGAAGACCATGTGAAACGACAGATAACGCTGCACAAATAGGTACATTACATGGCCGACACATCACAAAGACCCTGCCTCAACTATTCTGGAAGAGGCTGAGTTGTGTGTGGGAAAGCAGAGGAAAACCATTACATGCCTCATTACTACAAATTCCAAGAGAAACCTGTAGAGCTAGTACAACCATTAGACAACAAGTACAAAGTAAATTAAATTAATTTAAATGATATTGTCATTAATCAAGTAAAACAAAAGAATAACAGACACTAAATGTTAAAAGTATCAGATATAAATTTACCTTTTTAAAACAGTCTCTGCTAATCAGGTTTGCAGATTTTTTTGAAGTTGTTTGTCCCAATCCTAAAGAAAAATAAATGACCCATATGTTAGTTAAAACCCTTTTTTGACTGAATATTGGATTTAAAATGATATTAAGCAGTAAAAAGAGAACAAAAGGCATTTTGCATTAAAAATTAATGACAACTTAGACCCCATTCAATTTTTAAAAAGCACATGAAATCTCAAGAACTGTCAATGTGGTTACAACAATAGATAAAAAATTATATTTTAACTTAATTCTCGTAAACAAAGAACAGGCTCTTCTATTGCGCCCCCTGCGTTCTACTGTCGTCAAAACACGCTGAGATCGATAAACATGTACAGTACATGCTTATAGTGATCGTTCTACTCCGCCATTCAGTTATCCGTTGAGTTACGGGTTTAGGAATGTAATAAAAATATATTTGTACACGAACGCGGTGGATATTTCAGACGATCCAAAATGTTACATAAAATACGGATTGCCGTCTGGAACATTAAGTGCCAGGTTAAAACATGTTATCAGCGCTAATTTTAACCTGAAATTTTTTTATTCATTGATCAGGCCAAGTGTTAATAATAAAAAAAAATAGCCCATCTATGCAAAATGCTTTAAATTGAGCTATACGTCAACTTTGAGCCAAGACAATTACGTCATGGAAATGAAGTCCAGCAGGAGGAATGGGCGAAACAAAAGACAACCTACAGAGGGGAAAAGAGTGGACTGGAAAGGACAAAAACGTCCATTCATTCATGTCAAAGTTTCACTTTCAGCGTGTTTGACAAACGCAGCAAAGAGGGGTCGAGCTGTCAAACGAAAAAAATAAAGAAAGAAAAAAAGACATGTCGAGGCATGGTCCTGCTCGTCAGAGATCGGACCAGGCTTAAGTCCATAAAGTGATCAAAGCGTGACAATATAAATATATTTATACATCTATATTACAAAAAAGACATTTCAAAAATATTCTATCGTTCTTTTTTTTAAAAAAAAAAGAGAAAAGGAGGAAACAAGAAAATAATTGTCTTAAAAATTGTTGACACGCGCAGCAGCCGAAACCGTCAAAGTTTCAGGATTTAACTTCTTGACAGTGACAACTTGTCATACAAAACAAAACCTAACGTGCATTTAAAACATATGTTAAAGGAAAGTAATAGTGATATTAATGTTTCTACAAAGAAATACTTAGATTTGCGTTTTTAAAAATCAGGACAGCTGACCGTGGCGTGAAACAAAAAAAAAAACAACTACAAACGACAAGTGTGACTCACCTTTTTCCTTCGATTCGTTCGTCTTCTCGACTGTCTTGAGTTAGAATGTTGATATTTTAGTAAAAAATTGTGATAGCTCATGTTAACCATTGTTCACTCTTGACGGCTGAGTGTGATTTTTATGGAAACTCCCGGTGGTGTCTTATATAGAGTGACAATTCAACCGAACTATGCCTGTGAAAGTAGATTTTTCACCCGTTGACGGTCTGCTGTCTGAAAACCAATCCGACCAATCAGAATAATGAAATTAATTTATTTTCCTTGACAACATCCAATTGGCGGTCGCTAAATGGTGAATGAGGCGGGGTTTAAAGGTGTCCCGCCTGGGTGTTTTCTGCCGCTACAGCTCGTATAGTTTGTACGAGCAGCAATTGTGATGCAGTCATAAGACGGCCAGGACGAATTTGGGGCGTATGGGAGTCACATGAAAGGAATGATGCAATGCTTGGCAACCAATTTCTAGCTGGGGATAACACCAGCAGAAACAGAACATGTTTTATTAAACAGTGTTGGCTCTAACTAAAATCTAAAAATATACATATATGCATGGATATGTTATGTCGAAGAATTAGATTGTTCCTGCAAAAGAAAGAGCTGAATCGACTTATCTCGCAGGTCGTTTCAATGTAATTATAATGTCGTTTCTATTTACAGGAATCATCATGGTTGGTGATTCTAGATCGGCGTAATTTTAGCTTTCGTTTAAAAATGGTTTGGCGAAGTTGGCGACCTTAATGACACCTACTCCATCCGGGAAGGAGAAAAATAGGTCCACGCCTTGAAATGGAACCTTGGCCATACTGTCGGACCAGGTGTTTGTTATGTAGGACGACGAAGACGCCCACGTGAACGCTGGTGTCGTATTCTCATTCATTTCATACCGCGCGCTCTGGCGTTGCTGCGCGAGATGTGAAAACACGCTCGGGTCGTCTGGGTGTGTTAGGACTGCGCACTGAACGGATCTAGGATCAGTTAATGGTGATTAAATTCATCCTTCATTAGTCATTAGTTTTTTGTTTTTTTTTACCCCATTATTATTATTATTATTATTAAAAAAAATAGGCAAAAAATTGTGGTTAGTTAAAGGTGAAAAGAAGTATGACACGCTAATTACATAACATGTCAGCATTATATAAATTAGACTAATATCGAGCAACACAATAAAAATGTAAAATTTCTAAAAACGCAAGTTCACTAATTGTCTAGAGTTGGCCATATGATGCCATTTTAAGCAGCTTTATTGACGAAAAACAACAGTCAATTAACTCAAAATACAACCACAAACTCCTGCCTGTCAATGTCATTCTGAATTCACTGATCATATATTCTGATAGATGATCATCTATCAGAACATTTATAAGATTGTGGAAAGTTAACCAGGAACATACATGTAAGAGGCATCGGGACAAAGTTCAACAAGGTCACGTAATCACGCGAATACTATAGGTTTGTGACGGAAGACGGTCATCATTGAGGTAAACAATAACAACAACAACTCAAAACACGCTCCATCCATGCCAGACTACACACACACACACACACACACACACACACACACACACACACACACACACACACACACACACACACACACACACACACACACTGTTTTCCATGCTCAGTGTGCGCGACTCCACATGCACAGCCCCATAGCAACAGCGCCAAGCAGCGAATAGAAAGCCCAAATACTGTCTCTAAGAGCCGGGTTAAAGCGCTGCAGGAAGCGCCGCGCACACGTCACGACTTGAGTGGCTGTTGCTGAGTAGTTCTGCATACTTTCTCTGCACCCCCACCTCCCTCCCTCCCTCCCTCCCGCCCCCATCCCCATCCCCATCCCCATCCCTGCCGTCTGTTTGTTCTGTCAGAGCCGTTGTCTGCGCCCTGTTCAATGAAACACTGTTTACACTCCACACACGCTGGCTGCCCCTTCTCATTGTTTAAGGGTGTCCAAAAATGGCTCAACTCTTTGCTGATATTTTTGTCTTTTAATTTCCAATAACTTAAAAAAGTTGAACAAACAAACAAAAAAAATTACCATGTCACTGCTGTATTTCTAAAAAGTGCATTAAATGTTAGATTTTAGATCATTTTTCATTGCAGATAAAGAACACACACACACACACTCACTCACACACACACGTCTGCTGTTGTTTCAATGCTGCTTGAGAGTCTGTCCCATATAAAACACAATGCTTTATCATATAGAATCAGGTAAGATTTACAATAATTGCAGCTTGATAACCATTTAACTAATTGATATTAAAATGTATTTAAATGACACTTTTTTGACAGATCATTTGGACTAATATTCAATTAAATCGACAATCAGAGGAGAGACAAATCAGTTTAGAAAAACAAAAATGTCAATGAATGGTTTAGTTGTTTTTATCTCTCCAAAATCACTTTAGGATGTTGTTTTTCTTTGTATTATAGACATAAAGGATTTCTGTTCTGACCATGTGCCCTTGGTCAAATCTCCACACCCAGTCCTCACACGCGCACACACACACACACACACACACAGACACACCCACACACACACACACACACACACACACACACACACACACACACACACACACACACACACACACACACACACACACAC
>BJFM01001033.1:62689-73897 GCA_016586285.1 Arothron firmamentum
AAAGGTATAAAACCAAGTCCTGGGAAGGGATTGTAAGGCATTAAACTTTAAAAGGCTGCCTGAACAGGTGGGTGCACAGGCCAGACCCTCACTCCAGGCTCTCAGTTCATCTTTTTTCTTCCTCTCTTCCTCCTCTTATTTCTCCCTGCTCAGCACCAGAAACAGGAGAATTGTTTTCTCAGGGATCGGTGCTCCCCTGTAGCCGCTCTGCACACTCCAAACAATCATGGTGTGAAGGCTGGAGTGGAGAACTGAAGCCATAAGGTTTTGTTTCAGTTATTTTCACGTTCTTGTCCACATTCAGGGTGAGGCAGTTGCTGATGCTGGTGCTATACAGATGTTTTTCTCTTGATAATTGTGGCCTTTTTTTGTGAGTCAGTGTGTAACAGGTGAAGCTGGGCTTATCCATATCTGGCACATCAGGAATAGAAGCTTAAATAGTGTACAGTACAGCGTCATATATAGACCTCAGTTACGTCTCTGCGCTCATCCAGTGGCAGCATTCCCTTCTAAGGTGGCTATGTGGCTCCAGTTCCCTGCATATGTTCTGACCCAATACTGATGTTCCCTCGGCTCTGAGACAGGCAGCAGATGCAATGAAAACCCAGGTAAATTCACTGACTGAGTAACTCCAGTTTAACATTATACTCAACCCTGCTCCCTGGACTATGTCTGGATGACTCAACAGAAAAATATGAACCTTCAACCGTCACCTTTGCCTGTGATACGTTTTGCTACCCTTAAATGACCTCAGATATTCTGTGATAGTTTAAAGAGATCCCTTTAGCAAGTGTTAAGTAGGGCTGTTAAGTATTCGATAGTTAATAAATAAACTTCCCCGTTTTAGGCCATCATTTTAAATAAGATTGAATGAAAATGTACTTCCAGGTGGAAACATGCACGTTACCAGCGTTGGCACAATGAAACGATATTAACACTTTGGTGCCACCTAGTGTTCACAAGTAGACCCGCAACGTCTTGGCAGTGACGTTAATAAAGGTGTTCCGTCTTTAAACAAGGTGTTCGTTTAGAAATGAAATCGTTTTAATGTCCACTGTCGCCTAAAGTCACGTTTGTATAGCAGAAATATCATGTCGGTTCTGTTTAATACCATTATGGGGCTGATGACAACACAGCCTGTAATCTTACATCATGCCTACGTCCGTTTTCCTTGTTCAGGCAGGTCTGCAAGTGTCCAAACATTTACCACAACATCCGTTTCAACATTGCTATTAAGGTTCAAATTAACCCATGAATCTAGTTTCTTTTTTCAATGGGTTGACAATTAGCTCTGCAAATAAGAGGCCAGGTTTTATTTGATTTTGTTTTATTGTTTTTTGCGTGACCACATATGAACAATACAGCTGAGTTCTTTGCAGTGACAAAGCAGATTAAAAGTCTTGTCCGTGGTGTCTGCTCTCAGTCATAATATTATAGTTACAAGCGACTGAGCATGAAGAAACAATGGCAGGCATATTTACAAGCTTTCCTTCAGTGACATGAGCCCCGGTCAGTCCTCCCACAACACAAGATCCCGACACAAAAGTGTCATCCATCAAACCCAACATGATAATTTTCCATTATGTGACCAAACTACTAAAGACACAACCTCTATTAAGGTTCCATGGAAAATGGGGGATTTTTTTCTAATTAATTCTATTAATTATAAAAACAATCAAGTCTAAAAATCAGAATCATAACTGTTGTTAATGGAGCGGTGCGTTTGGGGGCAGTTTGATGCAAGGAAAGGGAAAAGGAAGAGTGGACAAGAACATTTGGTCACTTTTTTTGTTTTTTTTTTATCGTTTCCAACGTTCTAAACATTCCACTTGGTGAAAAAAAAGGCAGAAGCAAAATAGAGAGCAACAGAGGAATGGAGACCACAGGTTCGTTGCTCTCTACATTTTGTCCATTTTCTCCACCCTTTTGGTGGAGCCAAACTCTGCCCTCTGTTTATTTAGAAACCTTCTTCATTCTCTCATCTAGAGCAGAAAAGTTTTCTTCTATAGCGTGCAGGTTTTCCTTCATCGTCTGCTGGACCTGGGGGGATAAGAAATGAAATATGACCAAAAATAAGCCTAATTAGTGCAGACGGTTCACACCTATAAGGAAAGTAAGTGTGAAGGTGTGATGGGTCACAAGATCTGATTTCTCTGTTTGTTTTAAGCCCACTGATCTCACTAAGCTCATTCGTCAGAACTTTGAATTTCCCATCTGGGCTGAGGTCATGACCCCCAAACCCTCCCAAAAGCCGCTGTTATACTGTCACTGCAGTGTCATCTGGCTGCGGGACCAGCGGTGTTCCAGGTGTGATGCTGGACTTCCTACCTGTGCTAAGAGGGTGTTGTTATCCTTCAGAGTGTTGTTGATCATCTGCTGAGTGGTGTCCAGGTGGGTCAGCAGCTGGCCAAACTGCATGGCTACAGAAAGGCAGACAGACGGAGAAAGACCGAGTGAGCATTGTGGCGCAGAACTTCAGTCTCGTCTCCAATCTTAACTGCTGACTGGGACAACAGTAATTATAAAGGAGATAAATTTCTCTTTTTTACAGTTTTTAGTTGCTTTCATCTGTGCAGAAGGATCAAAAGAGAAACAAAGCCAGCTCGTGGCAGAGTGTGACAGATTGGCACAGAGAGCCTGGATGATAAACGACTTCTCGGAGCTCTCAGGATATTTTATCAATATAATCTGCTTTCATGTGTTAAATAATAGAAAAAGATGATAAAGTGATATACACATATCATGCATCTCTTTCTCCCCAAGGCAGCATTTTGCACTCCATAAAGACAGATTTATCCTAATTGTGTTATCATGTCGGGGCTCTGTAGTGATGATCTTTTGGTCCTGCTATGACAGAATGGCAACGTTTTGACTAATTCTATTATCCACTTGAAATCCATTTCAGCTTAACATCTATCTTTCATGCCTCACATACAGATGTTCCAAAGATTTAGAAAAGGCTAATTACAGGACAAGAATACATTGGGAGCCCAGCTACTGTCTGATCTGGCTTCACACCCTATAATGTCCTACATATTCTGAATATTAAATGCTGGTAGCCTACCCCCTCCCCCGACCTACATCCATTCTCTCCTTGAACTCTCAAGGGTGTTATTTCAAGGTTCTTTACCTGAGAAAGAATAAATTATCTTGAGATTTTATTGTTATACTAACTGGAATTATATATGCCGCTCAGGCATAACATTATGATGTCTGCCTCATGTTGTGTTGGTCTGCTTTTTTGTAGTCGGACCTGTCCTGTCGAGGCCGGGACTGCACCAGACCCCTGAAGGTGTGCCGTGGTATCTGTAAGTTGCGAGGTGGAACCTCCATGAATTAGATTTTTTTTTTTTTGGAGGTCAAGTCAAGCTGTTGTGCTCCTCAAAACGGTCCTGAACCATTCTAGCTTTGCGTCAGGCCACATTTACCTGCTGTCAGGTATGTCAGCTTTACCTTGCTCATGCAACTCCTTGACAGCAACAAGCCTCTGCACCACCTGAGGCACAGAAGTTGACATGGCATCCCACTTCTGCACCACATCATACAGCTGAGAAACCTGAGGACAAACAATTTTACAATTATTGTACTCGTGGCTATAAAAACACTCATATTTAATATATTAAATTATATATAATATTAATATATTATATAATATAAAATATATAATATATTAAATTATATATAATATATATATAATATTTCAGTAGTGCGCATATCAGTGACCAAGTTGTTGCAAGATTGTTCATTTACATCTGTGTTTAATCATCTTACATTACACGCAGTTTCAAAATAATGAATGATTCAATACATCATGAGGTCAGATAATCCCTTTTTTAAATCAATCATTCAATATAACTAAAGACTGCCCTCTACTGGCAACAGAAATCCCAACATTTTAGCTTAATTCACAAGTAAACAGTCTTGCAAACCGCTATGGCAACAGAGATATTAAATACTGCCAACATTTAGTGTACTTCCTTTGACAGCTACAACCTAGCAGCATTAACTTGCATTTCTTTAGCAATTTCTCAGATAACTAAATTCTGGGTGGACTGTTGGATGCACAGGTGTTACAACCTTATTTTGTGTATCAGCATCCTCAATAGCTGCCTTGTGTTTGGCAATCTCATTCATCTTCCCAAGGACACTCTAAATGGAAGGGGGGAAATAATTAGAGAAATTATTTAAAAAATTGACCATTCTATGAGACATTCAGACATATACAGGACTAATGGACTTAAGCTAGCATGTCACTAAAATGTCAGGAAAGGAACCTTACCTGCAGTCTGGCCTCGACTTGGTCAAGCATAGTAGAGTCCAGTGCACTGACTCGTGCCTGCAGGAGTTCTATCGTGTCCTGACACAGACACAGACACACAGACAGACAGACAGACACACACACACACACACAAACACAAATGTTAAAGTTTGCATTCTCTCTCTCTCCAGCAAATGGCAAAAAAACAACACAAAAACAAAAACTGGTGTGATCTGTGACATCATTGTCATTTCTCCAGTGACACAAGACAGAGACTCATGAACACAGACATTCTGGGCTTTCCGTCTTACCATCAGACTGGTTCCTTGTACACCAGTGCTCAAAGGTCCCTGCAAACATAAACACAAAGCAACTAAGCCACTACTCTGACTTTTCTTTCTGCTTAAGTTGCACAGCAATGATGTTGATGATAGCATTAAAAATGGGTTTGTGCAAGATTAAGAACATTGTGGTGAATTAATTAGAGAAGCTGTGAGTTTATGGGAAGACTGTGTACCTGTTTGTCTGATCCAGAGCCAACTGAAATCTCCAGCTCTGCAAGACGCTTCTCCAACTCTGCAATCTACCGAGACGGAACACAACAAACAACATTGCTCCATCAGACCCACACACACACATCACACACCTTTCCCGTTTTGCTTCCCTTCGTTAGTGAGCCTAACATTTCTCTCATGAGATGAAAAGGAAACATGTCAGGAAATAAATGCAAGTGAAATCAGCTGAGACGTTGATCCTCTGTACCTTGGCGGACTCGGTGAACTTCTCCTGCTCTGGCCTGCTGTGCAGCTCGTACAGCACCACTCCGTCCGGACCTTTAGCAGATGCTGGCTTGCCGTCTCCGACAGCGCCACCACGGCTGCCCTTGGCCACCTCTAGCTGGGTAAGCAGACGCCTGCAGGTAAACAGGATCAGCCTCAGGTACGGCTGCAGACTCATTCTTTGCTGGCTCTGCTGCTGCACTCGCACCCTTGTGATTAATGGCTGTTTTCAAACTTCTTTTCACATTTTAGCCATTTCTCTTCGAATATTATGTTTCACAACAGAGAACTATTCTCTATTGGTCCTTGACTATTTGGCATTTTTCATTTCCAGCAGTCATACAGATTAATGTTACTGTTCTGTGAAAAACACAGGGACTACATTCCATTAACCAGTTTATGCGACTCACAAATGAAGATGGAATGGCAAAAAATATAATTGAAACTGTCGAGAGACGCTTTAAACTAATGCAAAAGGAGTTAAGGTGCACAAAAAGAGATTGAAACATTTACCAATTACAGCTGTAGCAAAGGCTGAACTGATTTACTGACCATTTACTGACATATTCATCTTGTTCCTGATAACTGTGCATGTCGTCAACAAGCAATTGAAAATAACTATTTTATACCACTTCTCACTTTCTTTGGACTGTGGTCTAATGCAGCTTGTATGGTTGATCTACTCTTAACTACTATTTTTTATTTTAACCCAACTTTAGACGGAGTTCCAAGCTCTTCCACCTTTGAGACACATTTGGCAGTAATGAAAACACCAACATTTTCACTGGATGAAAGGTATGATGAGATACGTTACAAAGTTCCACTAAAAACACAGATATTTATCTTTAACCAGCATATGTTAGAATTTGCTAATTACTGTACAAGCAGAGGAGATCTTATACCCGAATAACAAGAGTCTGCGCTATGTTTAACTATTAACCAAGGGCGGCTCGGTAACTGGAGTCACATGCTGCTGTGCTCTATGTCACACCTCTTTGTGATTGCACCTCGTCTGCATTCACACTGCTGCGGGGTGTTTTGACACCCTTCCCTGTGTCTTGTTTGAATAGAAATGTAGAGAGAAAAGGCCCATTGTCTAAAAGTCCTGTCATCTTCTAGGCTCACCTGGCCAGAGCTCCATCTGGGTCGGCCAGGTTGATGTGTGCCTGCGGGCCCAACAACGAGTCCAGATGGGCAGAAACCAGCTGCTGTTTGAGTTGGGCTGCCTGCTGGGCCAGGACCACTGGGGTCAGCCGTTCCTCTGCGTTGCTTTCCTTGGTTGCAGTCTGAAAGCAGAACATCAGGTGAGGATCGCACCACACCACACAGCAACAACAAAACATAAATCAATAACATATGCAAACAGATGGGAGTGGAACCTTTGGAAACTGGGCAAATATGCTAAGACACACTGAATTACCCCAACGCCAGCTCACCTGGATGGCATCGACTTCCTGAGTGAGCTCCTGGATTTCGTTCACCAGACGTTGGTACTTCTGCTGCGGTGTCTCTTTCACTCCACAACCTTCTCCAAGCTAGACAGTGTTCAAGGAAATTGTATGAATATCACACATATGCTGCTGAACTGTGCTATTTCAAATGAATGTACTTACAATTTCATAGTCTCCTGACTCGTAGCCAACCCTTCTGCTCCGACTGATGCGGTCTGAGAAGTCTGGAAATAGGTCATGTGTTGGAGGTTTATATAAAACACGGTTCTGGGTGACAGCAACAATTAGCTACGGCACTAAAAGTAACTGACTCTAACTTTAGCAAAAGCAATACAGCTTCACAAAAAAAGAACAACAATAACTGTACAGTACATTTGCAGTTTGAACTGACCGAGTCCTTTGGTGCCAACATGTTTGTCTTTGAACTTGTCGTAGGCTGCATTGGGGTTGACCACGATCCTCTCCACGCTGTCGCTGCAGAGCTCCTCCTGTGATTCAAACACCGCTGTTAGATGGAATCAAGGCAAAGACTCTACACACACAGCAAATCACCCGTTTCTTACTGACCCAGTCAACCAAATCCCAAAGATAACACGATACATGGTCAATGGCCTCAATGTGTTCTTAAGGACAAAATATGTTATGATTTAATTAATGTTGATTACTAGGGAATTAGTCACAGAAGCCATTGATTAATGATTTAAAAATAATAAATACATTATACACAAGACATTTCCAAGTAAAGATGTATTGAGACCCGATTAGTGATTAAAACCGTTAAAATAAAATGGACATCAATGCAGCCAGGTTTACTAAGGTAAAATCAACACTACATGACAGAGGATGGCAGATCCGACACTTAAAACCAAAAATTGTCTTCTAAATTTCTAAAATTATATCTTTTTAATTAAAGAAATTAATTTTTTAAGGTGGAGACTGAAATTAAAACACCAGGATCACATAAACATAGATGAGTCTGGACACACATTAAAAACAAGAAAACACACACAGCATTTTTTTTTTTCCACAAATGTAGGGAGCAGGGACGATGAGGAGTCAGGAGTTAGTTAGGCTCTTACCAGCTCCTTGGGTTTCCAAAGAGAGTTAGAGAAAGTTAACGGAGGAGCAGGGGGAGAGAAAAGAGTCAGGGGGAGAGAGAGAGACAAGACAGATTAATATGGTTATCACATGCCATGCACGCAACAGGAACATTCGGCTGGGGTTTGGAAAAGATAACAGGGGAAAGTAGTGTTCCAAGAGTCGCTTCTTCAGAACCCTCCAGACACACTGGTCAAATGCCTCAATGATGACAGTTCTCTCTCTTTTCCCCAGTTTTACTACAGTAGCAGACAAAGATCTGGTTCATTTCTGCCATGACTGATCAGTGCAAAACCACTGAAACGTTGCATAAAAAATGGAACACATTGGTTAAAAGTTACTTTCTCAATATTTAAAATGGATACTGTGTTCTTATTTCTTGCTGTGATCTTTTGGGAGGATCTTACAAAGCAAACATGCAATATAATATGACATATAGTCTATATTGGTGTCAACAAATCAATCTTCATGATTGACAGTTTGAGAAAGGTAAGTAAAACCAAATCATGACCAAGAAAAAGATGGGATTGAAGTGTCTGAAACCCTAATTATTCCCATAAAATCACAGACAAGAAGAAGAGAAAGTCATTTTCATTTCCCAGCAAAGAAAACAGAAAAATTACAGGAGATGTTTGTCACTGGATCAACCTATTTCTCAATTCTTCATTCCAAACGACAGAGGCAGGAAAAAAACTATCCACTGTCAGAAGCATGCATTTAAGAAGCATGGTGTTCATCTTGGAGAGTAAAACAGAGCCAGTCTTACTTGTACAAACTAGGTTCCGGGCAGGGGTGGGAAAGGGTAAACACAAGGTGGGACACAAGGAAGGGGAAATGCTGATTAGGACTCAGCTGATCAGTGAACAGCCTGGACACATTCAGAATTATTACTGGACCAGCACTCCTTAAAGTTACCTGCAGTCGCTGAGTTTGGATGGCTTGTTAATATTACAGTAAGAATGCAGTAAGAACAGACGTCTGAATTTAGTTAAAAACACAAATAGTATATTTTAATACATTGTGATATTTAATTTGGACAGGTTTCCTCTAAATGCTTAAGCGTCTTCTCAATGATAATCCATTTAGAGTTACGCACACCACGAAAATGATCCTGTGGAAAAAATATCAACTAGGTGTTAATTCACCTGACCCGTATTGGCTAAAGCATATTTCGACTAATAAATTTGTAATAGCTACCATTTGGCAAAACAGACGCTTCCCATCAACGTAAACGCTTGTTAGCTACTTGTGTTATATTGACGCTAACTGGAGAAGCTTGCGTCGGTAAAACGACCACTTACCGACTCAAACTGAGCTTGGTCATCTTCTGGAAGGTCCCCGGTCTCATACACGTCCGGCTCGTTAAAAGCCTATTAAAAGATATACAGAACAATTCACCATGAAGACTAAGCTTTGTATGGCCAACGCCCCGGCCTGTGCCACAGTTGCTCATGGGTGCCAAGTTTCTCGATAAATAACTACCAAACTGAAATTTGAAGATCATTAGAGTTTAGCCCCAAAATTACGAATTGTCATTAAATAAGAATGAAAAACTTTACGAAGACAATATATTAAGAGACAAAATGGTTAGCTAAATTAGCCGTTTTAGCCTGCAGCTAACGCTGTCAAAGAGAAATTGCTAGGCGGTGAGTCTACTTACGATTCCTGGTAGATTCGCGTATTTAGGATCAGCCATTATCAACAAGTTAAATCCAGATCAGGAAACTACAGCTAAATGCAAAAGGTGCTCTTAAATTTCGCAAATTCTCGATTTGCTGGAGTAAATTGAAACAACAGCAACTGTTCAATGGTCAGGACCGGCAGAGGTTTACAGTCTGATGTGGTTGCTTTGCTTGAGTCTGACAGTGGGTGTGTTTGCAATATGTGAAAGCAAAAGGCGAATGAGCGGTGATTTGTTTGTTACAGCAATAATAGTCTCTCCGGCTCACAAAATGTCACAAAACAAACGTACTCGGATGAGCGCAACGCTTATGCGCAGGCGTAACGTCTGACCAATACGAACTAGTCTCATCTTTTTGTTTTAACATTATTTGTAATTTAGTCTTTTCGATTAGAGCATCTTGCGATCGCATTTTGCTAACCCAATTTATTAAAAAAAAAAAAGGGAGAAAAAATAGGGAAATGTGCTTACTATGTATGGTTTAGTTGAAATGCAGCATTGTGTCATACGGTGGCGCTAAAGGAACGTAGGTCCATGTGCCACTCACTCGACGTGCCAAAGATAATCAATTCAGTAATTGTTATTGAGCTTTTTGCAGAATCATTCGTTTTATTTCATCCAAGACATTGT
Source organism: Arothron firmamentum (assembly GCA_016586285.1). NCBI lineage: Eukaryota > Metazoa > Chordata > Actinopteri > Tetraodontiformes > Tetraodontidae > Arothron > Arothron firmamentum. The sequence goes on from BJFM01001033.1 coordinate 72,587, forward strand.
TATAAGGTTAGACAAAATAGTAGTAAACAAGTAGATTCAACAAAACGAAACAATCAATCGGTCACTTACTACGTAGTTTTGATTAAATTAAAGTTCTTGAAATCAGGGGGCGGAGGAGCGCAAAAGCAAACATTAGAATATGGATTGATGCAAAATAAGTTGAATGAATTCTCAGAGGGGAAAGGATTCATCATGTAAATAGTTTTCCATATACGTATATTATTTCACTTGGCAAACTACCTGGTAGTGTAATTGGTATGTTTATTTTTCTGTGTTAATGGGGCTAGTTTTAGAAATTAAGGTTGCAGCTATCTTCAAGCATGCATTCACGGATCAGGTGCCTCAAGGAGAAAGCTTGAAGGTTGGAAGGGAGGTGGTGTTCTTCCTAACGTCTAGCCTGGAAGGATGTCTTTTACCTCATATATAGGCCCTTTGTGAGGCCAGAGCTGGCTTTTATTCTATAATTGAATAAAACCAGAACAACCCAAGGTTTTTCTCCATCCTCCCCTTTATCTCTAATATTCTTGAGATTGTAGTGGTGACACAATTACTCGACCGCCTGGAGCGAAACAGTTTGAAATGTTTTGGTCAGGATTTCTGATGTTTGATCTCAATAGCTCCACTTTTCCAACGGAAGGGATGTGCTTCTCTCTCTCTCTCTCTCTCTCTCTCTCTCTCTCTCTCTCTCTCTCTCTCTCTCTCTCTCTCTCTCTCTCTCAGGGGCCTGGTCCTGCTCGGGTTCCTTCCTGAAGTTTTTTTTTTTTTTTTTTTGGCCCCTGATGCTTGATGGCGGTCAGGCTTTGGGTTAGGTTTGTCTGCTGTGCCTCTATTGCACAACAGGCTTATAGATAAGGTTGAATTATGTAATAAAGAAGGCTGAAAAGAAATACCCCAGGGTGACAATTAAAGGCAAGAATTCGTGATATTTCAGTTCAGCATCAGTTGGTCATTCCAGAACCTTGTTAAATGCCATGGCAAAAATGAACAAGCCCTGCTGTTCACTGGCTTGGATGACAGGATTTCCATGGTTACAAATGTGGTGGAAGACATTTAAGCAAATAATAACACATGTCGCACAAAATGCCACTTTCAGCTTCAGATAAGCGTCACTAAAGGGAACTTGTCTCTGGTCAGTCAGTGCAGTGGGGCGGTTGTGTGGTTGCAGATGCAGAGTTCCGGCTCTATCTCGGTCCCAGTGCCCGGCGGTGCTGATGGGAGCAACGAGGTCGAGCATGCTCCGCCTCCAGAGAGAGAGAGAGAGAGAGAGAGAGAGAGAGAGAGAGAGAGAGAGAGAGAGAGAGAGAGAGAGAG
>BJFM01001033.1:78505-103844 GCA_016586285.1 Arothron firmamentum
GTGTGTGTGTGTGTGTGTGTGTGTGTGTGTGTGTGTGTGTGTGTGCGTGTGTGTGTCTGTGTCTGTGTCTGTGAGGGGGGTCCTATCATAAGGAATCAAAGGGGTTTTTGGGAGGTGAAAATGGAAAATCAGCATTCTAAGCTGTGAATTTTAAGGACCAAACGTTTTTGTCTACCGCCATCAACGTCTAACCTCTGTTATATAACTCACATTTCCCTTAATATTAACATTACACTGACCCCATTTGCAGCAGCAGTCACACTCCACAGCATTTGCTGCCAGTTCCTTCAGCTTGTCTTTATTTTTGCTCAGCGTACACACGCGCCAGGGATAGATAAGCATGTGCCAGTCTGTCAACATTTTGCCCGTCCATGTCGTTCCCTCTCCGACTGCAATGGCCTGTGACTGCTGCACTTTTAGCTTCAGGGAGTGTTAATGAAGCATCTTCTCTTCATTAGCCACAGCTCTGCCTGTGATGCTGCCTGGTCCCCCATGTCTGCCCCTGGCGTCTGTGGGCAGTGTAACTAAACGTGCATGTTCACACACGTGCATGTACACCCCAGGACCCCTGAGCAATTCCTGCTAATTTAGCATGGTAAAAAGACAGCTAGGAAGTCCCAAAGAGACGAAAGCTTCCCTGGCCTTCTTCAGTTCCCATGAATTAATTGCAGTTTAGTTTATTGATCTGACACTTGAGGACATTGATATCCACCTCATAGGTCACCATTTCCCCCTTTCTCAGAGGATCAGTGTTTTTAAGCTTACTACTATTTTCACCCCTGTTAATCAAGTTAATCATGATTATTTTCAGGTTTTTAAGCTTGCTGCATTGCTCTTTTGATGCAGAGGAGAAAACCAGTTTTAATTGAATTTTCAACCAAAACATAAATTGCTCCGTGCTTGATTTTTTTTCTTAGATTTTTCCCTCTAAGTTTAAGGGTTCACAATTCATCGATAAGTGTCCTTTTAATAATTTATTTGATTTTTATGGCATGCCCCATTCTGTTATGGTCTTATTTATAATTTATTGTTCATTCTCTGGATCATGCAGTTATTACCAGGACTGATACGATTCAGTGCCCAGACATGTACTGTGAGAGCTTTCTCTGTATATGCAGCATATCCTCTTATAGCAAAGTTTCCAAATAACTCCTAAACTCTCCTTTTAACCCTGTGACATTCATTATTTTTTCCTGATTAAGTCTGTTTTTATAGCCATACTTGAATTTGAATAGATTGCTGGGGAAGCGTAGATTTGAAGCACATACATTCTTTAAATGGAAGCTTGACCTTCTTCCATCTTTTTCCCTACATTTAGTCTGGACATCTTGACTATGCAGTCACTGTAGATTGGAGTATGAACCTTCAGATGAACAGAATAAACAGAATTTTTTGTAAATTCACCACCTGAAAAGGAGAAGAGATTTCCTTTTCATCAAATACTGAGCATGTTCTGCACAGAGCTGCTGTCAGGGTCCTCTGAGAATTAGATTTGGCTGGATTTCACTTAAGCAGATTGCTTTAAATGCAGGTGGTTGTGGGTAACAGCTTCCTTAATACCTGAGATATTTCCTTTGAAATAAAATATTCCCCTTCAGACTAAGGACTTGCTGTCCTCCAGCCCAAACTGGGCTCTTAGGCACTGTTGACCAAAGCGCTTTGCACCAGCTTGAGGTCGCTGAACACCGTTTAACTAAATTCTCCAGCGTGATTATGATTGGATGTGGTGTTACTATGAATGGGCAACATTGACAAGCTGAATGCGAGTGATGGAGGGAGTCTGGATCTAATGTGATGTTGCTGGCTGACATTAGAACAGTCAAAGTGTCACTTAGGTGAGGAGGTGTCTTTGACAAGTCCTGTCCTCTCTCTCCTCGTGTTTCCATCTCTTTTCCTCCCCATCTGTGTAGCAGAGTTTGCTTCTCTATTTGAACTGTATTTTCTCTGACAAAGATTGTTTTGTTATGAACGCAGAATAAGGAGAAAGTTTATATCCCTGCAGACACAAGTTGCTTAGAAAATACTCCGTCATTATTAATATTTGACTGTTTTCCCTACAACATTGTTCAATTGTTTTTGTTGAAATCTTTTACATTTTTAAATATGTAATACATCGATACAGTTGGTTTCTTCATCCTGTTATTGCAGATGAAAATAATTCATGGCCGCCAAGTTGAACCATGTGATTTTGCTGCCAAAGGCTACATCATTTGACACTTGACATACTGAAATTTGTAAAAAGGTGATGAGTGCACGCATGTTTAATATTTATGTTTTAGGCAATAACTCACACTACGGATATGAGTGCCCTGGTAATATGTGGGACATTTTAGTTTAGAATAGCGGATTGCCATGTAATTATTTTCAAATTAAATATTTATATAGCTGTGTGAAAAAAGAAGAACGTTTTGGCTAGCAGCCAGCATTATAAGCAAGGCTAATTTGCCTGCAAACAGGCATTCGCAGGCAGCAAAGTGTTGTGAGTCGCACTGCAGCAGCAGCAGAGTCTTGCCAGCCTTTTGTGCAACCTGCCTCTTCCTAAAAACCTAGAAATTTTAGATTTTATAAGTACCTTAATGACATTACAGGTTTAGTAATATGTAATACTAGAAGAGCTGCAGGAATAATAAAAGTCTTTACTTAAATTTTTCTGAAAAAGGACTAATCAAAGTTCTCCCAAATGGTGATCCTCCATGAGCTTAATCTTCGACACAGCTCACCGTCCAGCCCTACTACCAAAGCTCTGCTTGATTATAAAAGTTCTGAGAACATTTTTGGCTGCTGTAACGGGCAGTTTTTCTTTCTCTCCATCAATAAAGCTCCCAAAAACCACCTTGCGGCAACGACTCGGCACCAAATGGTGGGTAGAGCTGTGAGCACAAACAAGGCTGCAGCAGCTAAATGGTTCCTGGAAATGGCCCTGTTGGTTTGATAGAGTTTAAACACAGATGAAAAGCTGAACATTATTTTTCAGGTCACTGTAAACATGACTCTAAATGGATAAATTAGATTTAAAAAGCGTTTCAATTTAGCCTAATTCTAGATTATTAAAAGCAACCCCATTCCCTGCTCATTTCCAGAGGTTCAACGTTTCTCATTTGTGAGTGGAGAGCAAACTAAAGAGAGATTTACTGTAATTTCCTGCCTGCTATCTCCATCCTTTTGTGGTGGATGTCTCAGGCAGTTATTCTCTATCTCAGTTTCATCAAATGGAGTTAGAAGGAGCTCCCTCCTTTTTTATCTCTCCACTAATTTCCATCGAGAGTTTGATGTTGCTCCTCTTTTCCAGTCCAAAACTTTAATCCTCCCCTTCCCTTGGTCTTCCTGCTCCTTGGTCTCCTGCTTCTCTCGCTCATCTTAGTAAATTATGCACAGCGTTCCACTTCGATGGGGGATTAATTGTTGAAATTCTACGTGTGGATCTTTGAAAGAAAACCGTCAAGGCAGACGAGTGAAATTATGGAGTGTACTGATGAGTGTTAACAATCTGCTCTTTAACATTTGCTCCCTGAATGTTGACGTTATACAGACATTTGAGGGAAAGCTTTGATATGTGGAAAATAGCTGCAAAACAACTCAGAAATACACCACCCCCTCCCTGGGATCTCAGTCGTTCCTGAGACGATTTGTCCTGAAGGCAGCACCAGTCATCTCCGTTTGCTCTTGGTGGGAGGGTGAATCAGGAATAATTTTGTGTGACTGGCGGTTTTGCTAAGGGGGGGCTTTTCTGTTCTTGATAGGAATCATTGATGGCGTCATTATCCGGGACTCCATGTCCGATTAGCTTGACGGATTACGCAGACATCAGCTGGGTGAACTCCTTCTCCTTTCAGTGCACGAGGAGGAGATTTTTTTTTTTTTTTTTTTTACATTTTTTTAATATAGAGGCTGGCAGTGACACTCCCGCACAATGTTTGTTAACAAAAAAACACGGCCCCCTTCTCCTTTTCAACCTCTGTCGTCAATCCGTACCGCCTCTCACATCAACACCGAACCGCTGCAGAGGAGCCGTGGAGCAGAAAATGAGCAGCCGCCTGCCTGTCAGCACCCCCAAACATGTAGGAGGAGGAGGAACACATGGAGGATCTCATCATCGTGTCCAGCTCTTATTTTATAAAATGTTCGGCTATACTGTATATCTCCTTGCAACTGGAAGAGATGATGTGATATGGAACCAGAAGGAGAGGAAGGATGTGAGGGGAATGAAACCTCGGTAATTGCGTACCTGCATGTGCCAGAAAGTCGTGTCAGCAGCAGAGCAGCAGAGTTAGTTGTGGCCTTGGTGAACCTCCTTGTCTGGATGCGGTGTATGGAACCCCGCCAGATAAATAAAAGTATTCGTCGACAGTTTATCTGATGAACGATGCGATAACGTTTCCTGATCAGTTTTATGAGAAGCAGATACAGCAGCAGGTATCAGCTTGTGAGGCTGTGAGGATTTTACAGGGGTAGAAGGTTGTGGTTGATTCAGTGACCTGTCACTGCCAAATGAAGGTAAGGGAAGGGGGTTATATTTCATGGGGGCACATATTAAGATAAAGTGGTCATTATTTTGCTATTTTCCACAAAAATATACAGAAAAGAATATAATAGATGAGGCAAAAATGTACAATTGCATAAAAGACACTTTAACGTTGAACTTTTGCCCGGACCTGTGTGAACATCAGATTTGTTTTTAAAGGTTAAAGTGGGATTTGAAGTGAGTTCATTAACCCCGTGGATGAAGGAAGATCTTTTTTGGGCTTTGAATCCTGTTATCAGCTGGAAGACCTCCATCTCTCAAAATCTGCTGCTTAATCCTTTACATTTTTCCCCGTTGTGTATTCTCTTGATCTCCATTCCTTGTCCTCACTTTCCCTGTATTCTGCTGTCTCTTATTTATTGCTCGTGGTTGTTGAAATTACTTCATTTTTCAACTTTCATCCTTTCTCTGCTCTGATTACAGGCTATTACTGACACACAGACCCTTTTCACCGGCGATTTTAGCATACTAGCAAATAATTCCTCCAATGCAGTTTGTATTAGACTTTAATTTTCTCTTTTTTTCCAGCCTGTAACTCAACATCTCTTTGTCTCTTGGCAGACAGCACATTGTTAGCTGGACAGGGCATGTGGCTGTTTGTAATGATACCTAAAGCTAAGGGCTACATATAAGATCAGGTCATAAAACACAGACAAACACACATACAACAATGGGGACATAATGCACAAACTCTCAATGCATTCACAGGAAGAGTGCACCCAATTTAACATGCACCTATTAAACTAAATAGCCGAACAAGTAATAAGTGGTTCCACCCTGGACTGGACCAGTAAGCTGAGAAGTGGTCCAGCATTGTCGTTCGGAATATTTATGCTATTATCATGTTTACACAGCACAGGGGATTAGTGCATTAACAATGGAGCCAATAGAACACATGATTAGTAAAAGCTTGTTTTTCATAACTGATTCATTTTATTCAGCCCATTGAAGAGTAAATCATAATTATGCTCACCCTGTTCTGCACACACGTGCAGACCTATAATGTTGCAAATGTCTTTTTGGAAACGTGATTGGAGCTTTGTTTTTTTTTTCTGTACGTGTAATTACAGCCCTCATGCCAAACCATTCAAAATAAAAGGAAAATAAATACAAAAACTTCAACCCATCCTCACTTTCTATCAGTTATTTTATGTAAAGCTGCAAGTGTGAGGCCATTGGAAGTGGTTTTGGCTCAGCGTCTTACAATAATGCTGCCTGACTTCCCACTAAAGCTCTTGGGAAATGACAAATTGCATCAGGCCTTTGTAGGTTTCTGTTATAAAGTAGGTTGGAATAGAAGCACTTAGATCTCAGAGGAAAAACACATGGAACCTCTCCTCTGACTGAAATAATCCTTTTGGCTTTTTCGTTTCAGTTTGTCATAGCATTAGTCTGGTCAGTGACCTTGATCTGATGCAGCACGAGTTTTTTATTCAAAAAAGCATTAAATGATTTATAGTGAATATGCTCTAAGTCTATTTGATGAACTCTCAATGTTTAAAAGAAAAGCTTATGCCATGGAAGTATAACACAGGCACCTGCAATTGATTCTTATTCAAATTCAGTAGATTAAGCCCTCAAATGTTTTTTTGTTTTTTTTTAAATACAATTTATTGCAGCAGAGCTTACCTAAAAAACCCCAGACTTGTTTTTTACCCCCTTTGGTTTCTCTTCTGTGAAATGTTTGCCTTTAACATCATTCATGGGATGTGAACTCCCGACAGAGATGGAAAGTGTTGTGAACTGACAAATAAGAAAAGGCAAAGTGTTGAAATTTCCAAATGCAACTCGAAAGCCTTAACAACATAATGAATGTGTTTGTAAACCAAAAGGGAATTTGATAAGTTAAAGTGGGAAAATGAGCCATCCCTGAATATCTGAAGAAGATTTATAATTCAGCCAATGCTGAATTTAGAAGCGCCGGGGTTTCGTCTTTAAGTTGTTGTTGAATGTATTATTTAGAGGGATGAGAGCACGTTATACATGGAGGTGAAGGGGATTATGGGTGTATTTTATCTCACGCTGCTGGTGCAGAGAGATAATCATGGTTTAGACCGTCCCCCTGAGTTGTGTGAGTTCGAATGTACTGACTGAAATGTCATTTTCTCTGCAGCAGATTATAGAAGACCATAAAGTGGGAGACGGGAGCGTTGGAACCGATCTAAAATATTGTGACAGCTAGCACACCACGTGTAGCAGCAGCTCTAATTTACTTTACTTATTTTCATGCATAAACAGCCTAGCTTCCCTGGTTTTCACTTCCATGGTCTCATGAAAACTCGTATGGATGGACTGTCTTGTGCTCACCATACAACCCTCTGGGCAGCAGTAAAGCTGTTAGTATGGCAGTGAAACTGTATCTATTTGAGTACAGTTCAGAGACCATTACTGTGAGATCACAAGATAAAAATACCTTTGTTTGCAGACTAGAAAGCCAAATAGTCTCTTTTTAAGTTTAATATGAAATGAAGACCCCAACTTGAGCATCATGTTCGATTAGAAACACTTTTGAAAACAGGAATTAAATTGTGATCGTTGCACCGTGACCTCATATCTACTCCTGTTAAAATCATCCATCCATCTTTTACGCATCAGGGTCACAACAGTCGACTCACTTATCCAGCGAATGCATGTCTGTGGACTGTGAGAGCGGCTGGAGCAACCTGGAACCATCTTGCTCTCAGGCAACAGTGCTAATTACTGCAGCATTGCTTAAAAAATAAAGATTGTCTTGAGGCGCTTTGCAGAACCCAGAGCCTGCAGGCAGGCTGGTGAGGCCAGCACCATAGATGACGATCCAGCAGGTCAAACACATGGATCTCCAGGGTTACTAAAATACCGCACCATGCTAGCATGTGATCACTAGTGAAGATGAAGGTATAGATCAAGTATCTCCTTCCCATTCTAGTTCAAAGAATAGAATCTTTATCCTCATTATTATGCCACTATACACTGCCTAATCAGCCCATGGAAAGAAACTGTTCCTTTGAAACTCCAGGAACCACAAGTAAACCTGCACTTTCAAGTCACTTTCCAGCAAAATGCCTTATTCCAGTGCAATCACACTTTAAAATAAGAATGAGCTTGCCCATCGAGGATTCTGCGAACAAGGAGAAAGATTTTAAAATGTATTGATTTTACAGACAGCTGATAAAGGAAGCAGTTTGGAGAAGTATTTAACAATGAATTACAGTTGTCCAGCCTTGAAGTAACAAATGTGTTACTGACCTATATTTTTCAGCATGACCTTGAGAGAGATTGTTTGGGATTCTAACAATATCGCATAGGTGAAAGAAGATGGTCCGCTGTCCTTTCATGTGGGATTTAAAGGACATATCATGGTCAAATATGACCCCAAAAGCACCTCCTCAATGCAGCGCTGGTCAGTAAGTCTCTGAATGCTGTCATAGCACAAATCCCTTTGAATAGAAAAGTGACAGCTGCCCAGTCTTCTTTCCGGCAAGAATAAAGAAAATGAGAAGTCCATTCAACCTTCATATTTACTTTTTCTACTGTCCCAAATATCTCTGGTTCTGGGTCATCCACTTCCTCCTGCACTCTTTGCATTTTTACTCGTCGGCTTTATTTCCTCCTTCCACTCCATCACTTTACGCTACAAGTCATCCAGTGCAGCCTCTAATGGCTTCATCCCAGACCTGATTCCTCTCTCTCTCTCTCTCTCTCTCTCTCTCTCTCTCTCTCTCTTTCTCTCTCTTTCTCTCTCTCTCTTTCTCTACCTCTGCTTATCTCACTTGTTTAGGTTGTCGGGGTCATCCAGAATTTTGCCGACTGCTTCATGATGCACTGCACTCAGTCAAACCAGCCATTGTCTGTAGAGCACACAGAAATTTGAGTCCCACTGGGGATGCACACGTTTCATAAAAGACTTCTTTTTTGATTTATGGGCTGCTGTTCGTTCCTGACAGACGGACGCAGAGTCTCTAAAGCACGTGCGCAGTGTGCAAGCGTGATTGTCATTTAATGGTCTGCTTTTGCTGTTTGCAGGGGAAGCCGTACGTTTTCGACCGAGTGTTTCCCACTAACACCACCCAGGAAGAAGTCTACAACACCTCCGCTAAGCAGATTGTCAGGGGTAAGTTACAGCTTTAGTGTTGGTCAAAGATGCACTAACACAAAATCTTTCAGTTTCCTGTAAAGTTTCCAGTTTCGAGCTGTGTAGTAATCATGTTATGACATGCAGTGATGCGCACAACCTCCAGCTAAAGCCAAGGTCTCTGTTTCAGCATATAATTGCAGATTAGGACGGTCAGAATTGGTGCATCCACATCAAAGGGCACAAATAGCCTTGAGAATCAAATCTTCCTTGTCCATTTGCTCCTCCCCTCGTCTCTAATCCTTTCTCACCCCTGCAAAGGATTTTTTTTGTACCACCTACAAAGTGTGCTTGTGTGAACTCCCACTGAACTAGTTTTATATGAAGCGTGAAGAGTTTAAGTAGACCTTTTCAGGATGAAAAAGATTACACTGTAGTTTGAAAGGAAGAGAAATGGCAAGAAAAGATGAATGGCGCTGCGGGCTTGCAGCGTTTCAAATTGCTTTAGTGAAGTTATGAAATGAGATGAAGCATGAGATTTGAAAAGTGTCTGGGAGAAAGTTATCCCGCTGACTGTTCTCTCCTTTTCTTTTGCTGAGTTTCTCTTTACTCTTGTCACTGTCATGCTCTTGACCTCATCTCCCACCTCTGTTGTTTTCCTCCAAAATTTTCACAGAGGTGTTTGCTGCTGTCTGTTGTCATTTTTATATTTGGCTGGTTTTTACCTTTTACCAACCATTTTTCATCCTCTCGTACCACGCTGCGTGTGTGTGTGTGTGTGTGTGTGTGTGTGTGTGTGTGTGTGTGTGTGTGTGTGTGTGTGTGTGTGTGTGTGTGTGTCAGGTTTTTTCTTTTAACCATGTATGCCGTCCAGGGTGACATTCAATTCTGATGCTTTTTTGGTCTCCTCTGGTGGCTTCTGGCAGACCGATTGGAGAAATTATATATATATATATATATATATATATATATATATATATATATATATATATATATATGCTTGCTTTATATTTTCCCGAGTGACTTATGGTGGTTTTAAGACATCAGGTAGGTGTTATTTATTGTGCAGAGCTGCAGTGGTTGTTCACTAAGTTGTTCACATTGTTTTTCAGTGTGGGTACAGGCTTCTGGGGCACAGCCTGATCGATCTTTAGAGTAAAGGTCAAAAATGTTTGTCATCGCCTGTTTTCTCTTCCGTCACTCCCTTCTTTTGTTCAGATGTAAGATGAATGACAGAAAGTGCCCAAAATCGGAAAATTGAGCTTCAAACTCTGCTGGTGACAGAATAAGCCTTGTCCCTCCTGTTATTTCTAGCTGTAGTCAGGTTTCTTACCAAGCTGGTGTATATTCTGTAGCAACTAATGACAGCTGTCAACAATTTACAGTTTTTAATATTTTCCTTTTTTGCCCTTATTTTATCAATGTAGATGTGCTGGGTGGATACAATGGGACCATATTTGCTTATGGACAGACTTCCTCTGGAAAAACACACACCATGGAGGTACAGTACATTGCTAAATGATTCAAAAGGTCAATGTATTGTATAATAGACAGAGACTGCTCTATAGATAGACTAGCTGTTCATCTTCACAGCAGCCCTCTGCTTCACTTTAATTGTTATCTTCCTTCATAAGCCTTCTGTAGGAACAAGCCTCTGTTATGAGCTTCTTTGGGGAACGGCCTTTCTTTTTCAGCATTCCTACACTTAAGGCATTTATCCTACTTTCCCTCTTACGTCTTTGTTCTCATAGGGGAACCTTCACGATTCCCAAGGGATGGGAGTCATACCCCGGATCTCAGAGGATATCTTTGAGCACATATTTGCCATGGATGAGAACCTAGAATTTCACATAAAGGTTAGTCTGAATTGCCTCATTTGTCAGTTGTTGTAGCAGCTGCACAGTTTTATTCAGTTTAAATGGTCAAAATGTTAGGGTGGAGGTGCAGATGATGGGATGGGCCAAATATCAGACTTTGTTTTTGAAGCATTAAAGTTATAAAGTTCTCCAGCAGGTCACATTCCTGAGGCTGTTGACAGCAGCAGCAACTCTAAAATAGGTCATGTATGTGCAAGAATAAGCCCACGGTGTTTATCATGTTTCTTTATTTAATGCCAGTCTCCTAATAGAGGATAAGAATAAGAACACATCATTAACAACGAGCGTGGGCGGACCAGAGCAGCATCAATGACAACCTTTACATCACATCTTCAGTGTGACTCCCTCCTCCTTTTAATGTCAACCTGCAGGTCTCTTACTTTGAAATCTACATGGACAAAATCCGGGACCTGCTGGATGGTGCGTACCTGCGCTCTCATCTGTGTCTGTAGACATAATGTGGTGTCTGTAGCTCTTTCTGCTAACAACAGACCATAAACATGCCATTAAACAATTTAAAATGAATTGAGAATGTAGTTAACATTATTTACAACGGCAATAATGCCAGAACTGAAATACTGTAACTGTAATAGCAGTAAAGTGAAAAATGCTAAGTAAACAGTAGTCATACTGGGCAAGCTCAGCACTTGGTTAAATCAGCTTCTATTAACGTCTCCAAACATCATTTCATTTGTGCTCTTCTGTTGTATGTTCTGGATTTAGCACGAAAGAAGGATCACTAAATTGAAGCTGATAATTAAATCACTGGGAGAGCCCAGGCAGCGTTCCCTATGATTAGGTCCTTCAAACAGTTCCACAACAGCGATACAAATGCTCAATCTGTATGCAGAGAAGCTCACAGTAGTTGAAGAACACTTAGATCACTGGGATCTATGCTGATGAAAAAGCATTTAAGAACAATTTCTCCAACACAATCTGGAGCAGTATAATCACAGCTGACTGGATGTTCACATGCAGCAAATGGTGTGAATGAATCACTCCGCTTCTGTTGGTAGCAGAGCCATCCTCCTCCTAGCGAGGGAAAGGGGAGACAATGAATTTTGAGCACACTTAAACCAGGTGGACATTGGTCTGGACAGCACAATTTAACTTGTGTTTAATAATTCATTTACCCACATGATGTCTGACCTTTACCCCCTCACTCTCAACAGTAACAAAAACCAATCTGTCAGTGCATGAAGACAAATACAGAGTTCCTTATGTGAAGGTGAGTCATTGGCAGTCTGGCCTGATTCTCTCTGACTTTGGTCCCTTAGAATTTCAGATTGTTGTATGCATATAAATATACAGCAGATTGGATAGATGTGTGCAGATTTGGATCCATAACCCGCAGGAAATGTGCATATGGAAGGGGTTTTGTGCAGATTGATGCAGTGTGTTGTGTGTATTTAGGTTACATATGTTCGTTTCTTTTCCTCGGGATGAATGAGTATTTGTGCTTCGTTTTTAATAAGGGCTGCACAGAGCGATTTGTCACAAGCCCTGAGGAAGTTATGGATGTGATAGATGAGGGCAAGGTGAACCGCCATGTTGCCGTTACCAGTGAGTCACGCTTTTGGTTCTGCAAGGTTCTGCACTCACCTGTTGTTGTTTTTTTTTTTTTTTTTAATCTCAGTTCAATTCTTATTAAGATGCATGGATGAGAAAAATGCAATGAGGTCAAATGATTTGTTCAAGGAGTGTTAATGCCATGCTTGTTTCTCCTTTAGACATGAATGAGCACAGTTCCCGAAGTCACAGCATCTTCCTGATAAACATCAAGCAAGAAAACGTGGAGACGGAGCAGAAACTGTGTGGAAAGCTCTACCTCGTTGACCTCGCTGGCAGCGAAAAGGTAAGCAGCTTTTTATTTCTTTATAAATATTTAAATTCACTGCCAGCGAAGAGGCTTAAAATAAAACATTTCAATGAAAGGAATCTAGAGATAAGCTTGAATTTTCCCCTTAAATCACTTTCTAGTGTGAGTGTAAAAATTAAAAAAAAAACCCTCACAGCAGACTCTCATGTTTGAGTGGAATACCCTGGCTTCTGGCATTCTGGTAGATGTTATTTGGCTCATAAAAACTCACCCAAGCACAGGACTTGTTGTCCTTCCGTACTACAGCAATGACACAAGCTCTGAGAAAGAGCTTGTTGCCGATCTAATTCCCCACATCCCAGATCAGTTGAACAACTGGCAGCATGTCCATTCCAAGACTGAACAATAGGACTTCCTCACCAACATCCTGGTGGTAGATACAGTACCTCAGATCTCCTCCCCGAGGACACGTGTCGGAGTCTGTAGGAGCCAAGGCTGATTAACCGCAGGCTCTCCGTGGATCTTCATGTTTCTGGTATCTTCCATGGGCCCTTAATTAGATTTCTTCGATTCTTGCGTTTCCAGACAGGTTCTGAGCGGTGGCCTGCCGGGTGAGCTAAGTTCAATGAATATCAATGCTAGGTTCTGCTGTTCCAGCTCTGTGGGGTGGAAATAGTTACTTACAAACAACCCCCACATTACATTCCTTGGTTTTTAGATAGATAGATTTTAGAACACGTTTCAGTCCAGATCATTAAACTGAGTCACAAAGAACTTATTCTTCTCCTATGTCAAGAATTTCAAGAGTAACCTCAGTCGTCTCACCTCATTATTCTGCCTTTTTTGCTGGACGAGCTATAGGTTGCCTCTGAAAGGCAGACAGAAAGCACATCTGAACAGCAGCCATTCCACTGTAACACAGACACACAATTAAATGTGCTAAGAGTGAAACGGTAATAGAGCGTTGACAGAAGCTGGAATCCTTGGATTGCAACAAAGTGCCGATGCTGTATTCTTAAGTGTGGATCATCCCTGCAGGGGTGGGAAGAGAGGAGGGAACGGACTACCGCAACTTCTTAGATGTTTCGGCTAAGCATTGTTTAACAGAAGGCCCTTGCATGTAACAAAGGGCTTTGATATCAGCTTGCTCTCATCTATAATTAAGCTCGTCATTATCTAACTGTAAATAATTGTATCCCAGGACAACTATAAGGCGGTCTGTTGTGCCTTTCTTATTAAAACGTGATGCCTTGCCTCTCCAAACAAGACTATCTGTACAAGCTACTTATGACTAATACAAACACAGCACGTGCTGAAATGCTATTTTTATATGTTTGTACTTTCCTGGAAAGATACAGGCCATGCACGCTGAGGAGGTAATCTGTTTTTGTTTTTGCACTAATTGGGTTTGCCTGCTTGTGTTGAGTTTCTCGGCAGGTGTCGGGGATTTTACTGGAAACAAGAGCAACATTTAAATAAATTTAGTATTCATTTACTGCGTGTTCAAAGCTTTCTGCTCCGGATATATGGAATCTGTTCACGTAGGGACCGTGGCACCAGTAATAGTGGAAAAACTTGTTTATTTCTGATTTTTGGTACATTGGATAAATTAAGTGTTCAGTTAAAAGTATTGTTTTCATTTAAAAGAGTTTCAAATCAGCAGTTGTGTGACTCATTGCTCTTATGTGTGTATGTGTGTCAGGTCAGTAAGACGGGTGCAGAGGGAGCGCTGCTGGATGAGGCCAAAAACATCAACAAGTCTCTGTCCGCCCTGGGGAACGTGATCTCAGCCTTGGCTGAGGGAACGGTACAGTGGAGCCATGCTCTAGCATGTCGGATAGTGTCGCAGTGCTTTTTCTGTAGGATCTATTTGCTTTGAACAGATGGTTGATGCGTTTCTCACAGCAACATATTAAGCAAATTGGAATCCAGCATTCTGTCCCAGCACCAAATGAAGCGGAAACTGTTTTCTTGTCCTAAAATCTGAATGTTGTGGATGATACACAGGTATATTTAGTGTCCAGTTTTCTGACCGTAAGTGTTTTGAATTCGATTTTTAAATTACATTGAACTGCATCTTACTTGTCGAGCACAAATTTCGTTAAAAAGACAACAAAAATATTAGATTGTTGGCGGATTGAACCCACGCTGTGGCTCAAGATAATCCTGGGCTTTTACTCAATCCCTTACATATTGATGTTCAGTTTTGAAACTGGATGAGATGAATCTACAGGGACATGTAATATTTTTGGTCCCCTCACCCACAATCTACATCATTATTACAGTGTGTTACCTGAATAAACCAGTAAAATTGGCCAGTCAGCCCAGGATTATTCTTTGACAACCTTTTCTTATTGTAAAGCGTCACAAATTCCACACAATAACAGTCATGAACTATCAACACCCCACATTTTCTTTGTTTTTCTTCAGGTTCAAGGTTGTTGAAAAATGATGTTCTTTGCTTGATGCTCACTCTCATTATTTTTAATTTTCCCAAAAATGAAATGTTTTTTTGTCATGGTGCAACCATTCCGATTGTTCGCCTCAATCTTTTAAGCCTCTTTTGATTTCTTGCTGCCCGTCACTGCCTCCCTCTTTCCCACCCACTCTGTATTTGTCGCTTCGCAGAAATCCCACGTCCCGTACCGTGACAGCAAAATGACCCGCATCTTACAAGACTCTCTGGGTGGGAACTGCCGCACCACCATGTTCATCTGTTGTTCTCCCTCCAGCTACAATGACGTGGAGACCAAATCAACCTTAATGTTCGGCCAACGGCAAGTCGCTCCCATGCAAAATACCACTGACAGCTGCATGATAAATGGATAGATAGATAGATAGATAGACAGACAGCTAGATAGATAGAAAGATTAGGGCCTGAGGCTGTTTAGGGTCTGTTTTACTGTTTAGGCACACTACACGAGTGATCTTGGTGCTGTGATGGGACTTTAAATATTACTGTTTGTGTTGCTAATGTCAGGGAATAAATTAGGTGTTTTCTTAGTGGAGTGTGAAATTAAGTCGTAGTCGCTAATGCAAAATTCACAGTCGGAGTTAAGTGCAGCAGCTGTAGCGGCATAAATGTTTCAGCTCTGATGGGGCAGATTTACGTCATCGTTTAGCAATAATTTATAGTCACAGACTAGAACCTGGTGATTTTTAATATCTCGTAAAAATGTTTTAGGAGGTTTTGTGTTTGGATTTTTTTCTTTGCATGAAACAAAGAGGCAGATGTCCCTCCCTATTCATGCACCATCAAGCACAACTGGCACCCGTCCAATTTACATAGAAATTAATGAGTTGCAAGCCCATTTCCATTGAGAAGCCAGTATGTTTTTTTGACAGTCCTATTCTCTCCTCGTCTCTCTCTTTTGTCATTTCCTGCATCTTGCTTCACCCCATCCCTCCTTTCCACTCCGCCTGCCCTCCCCCCTCCATCCCTCCAATTAGAGCCAAGACCATTCGAAACACTGTCACAGTGAACTTGGAGCTGACCGCAGAGCAGTGGAAGAAGAAATACGAGAAGGAAAAAGAGAAGAACAGGTCAATGAAGGAGACCATTCAGAGACTGGAGGCTGAGCTGGAGCAGTGGAGGAGCGGTAATACTCCCACCATTACCAGGCTCGTCGCGAAAATGATGAGAATGGAAGAGAGGAGGAGAAAATTACTGCACAGCCTTTTCACTGGTTTAAAATGTGTTATAACTCCTTAATTAATACCGCAGGTTAAACAAATTCACACAACAATGAACGTTTTCGTAAATAAATATCAGTAAAAATTAAAATTATTATTCATTTCTTTGAGGAACATTTGTAGCAGTGAGCAGTTTTATGTAAATTAGCAAATGTCAAGAGGCACCAGAGGGTCCCTCATAAAACCAGCCACAGTCTCCATGTTCCAGTCATTGTTCATGCATGGAGGAGCATTTACTGCCAATATTGAAATATTTAACAGCCCAGTACCCAGAGGACATTGTTCTCAGAACAATGTGCAGATTTAAACTCTTCTGGTACCACCAAAATGCAAGCAAGTGGTGGTCTTAGAGGAGCAGCCAAAATCGCTAGCTGGACTCAGGCCCAAATCACTTACAACATCCTTTTTTTTTTTTCTTGAGGCCTGTTGCATTTTTCCATCATTCAGACTTTCACGCATTGATTTGATTGTGCTCACATTGTGCTGAGGCAAAAAAGTGTTGTGCTGAAGGCTATTCTTGATTAATCCCTGTGTACTCACACCCGAGCACACGCATGTGCATAAACCTGTGCACACTTGCTCTTTCACCCACATCCTCATGACTGCCGTTATTGGTTGACATTTAAGCTTTGTAATGAATCCCATGGCTTGTTCTTTTTTCTTTGTCCTCAGCGGTTGAGCTAAATTCTAAAACTGCCCCAACACCTCTCTATTGAGCACCTTTCAGCAGAATCGTTCCCGGTCTTGCATCAGTCCCCTCAGTTATTCTCCAAACAACACAATCGCCACTCTTCCATCTCAGCATCTGCTCTTTCCTTCCGATTCTCTCACAATTTAGTGGCTATAATTCCCTAATGGATCATTTTGACAACACTGTTACCCCCAATCACCCCTCACTGCCCCCAATATAACTTACTCTCCCCGGGTCAGCCCTCATTGACCTCCACCTCAGACCAAATGATTTGACTCTTTAGTGAAGAATGACCCACAGGGTGACAAACGGTTTTTCTATCTTATCTTGTCTTTTCTCCTTAGACAATTGCGTTTGCATGCTGTGTTGTATTTGAATTCAGCAGCCTTTATTGATTAGAAAATCCGCTAAAAATTACGCCGTGTACATTTTATTTGCAGAGTTGCAGTTTCTTGCAGGTGGTTCAGTGCTACAGAATATTTACTGTATCAGCTTCTCATTTGATCTGAGTCTGATTAATGTCATGGTAGACCTTCTGATGCCACCTGAGGGGCTTGTAATGGAGTCAGTGCTTGTAGTTTTGCGCAATTAGCATACTGAAAAGACCCGCTTTAGTGCCTTCGAGGCCAAATTCTTCATCAAATCTTGAAGCAGGTTGGAGAAAAGCCAGTAGCCTGAAAGAGATACAGTAGTTCTGCTAACTGGGTCCATTGTTGTCAGGTGAATGTGTTGAAGTGGAAGATGAATATAACACCAAACCCCCCCCCCCCCCAAAAAAACCAGCACATAGATATTTTCATAAGTAAGAAAAGGACACATGTTTAAGGATAATATGTTTATCCCTTCTTAGCTATCAATCCTATGATTTTTTATAAATGAAAACATCACTGTTTTGCCCCTTCAGGTGAGGATGTTGTGTTGGAGCATCTGCACTCAGAATCGAAGGAAGACCCCCTGGTGCCAGCTGAATCCGAGGAGCCGCTGCTTGACATCTGCAGCCCCTGCAGCTCTTGTTCGCTAGCCTCCTCCATAGTGGTTCACATCTCTGAGGAGGAGCGGCAGAAATACGAGGAGGAGATCCGGAAGCTCTACAAACAGCTGGACGATAAGGTGATGAACCGAGGGGTGTTTGTGAACATGGATGCACATCTGCATCCACACACGTAACACAAGTACATGGAGCGAAACACATGCATTATTTATGTTAATGAATTCAAGATCAGCTTCATAATTTAGCTCCTTCGTGTAGATAGAATTCATGAAAGCATACACACATATGCTGTGCTCCGAAACGCTAGAACGGCAAAATGTACTGCTTAATTAAGGCAATTATGCAAATTGAAACAGTGATGTGTCTAATATTTACCATGATTTTGATAAAATGTCTTTGTTTTTTTCCACATGCATAGGCCTATAAAGATTTATGCTAATGTTGACTACTAATTCTTACTCTAATTATGCATCATTTTGTAAATCATATATTACATGTTTTTTAATACAAAGCATATGCACGTTGGCTTGTAAAAAAGCTGCTTTGTTAGTTGAGCATTTCACACAAAGTGCTTAATGAATGAATTCATCTTTAACAATCTTTAATTAAAAAACTCACCATATCATCACTTTTTAGCACCAGAGCTCAGAAATTTTGAAGCTGAAATGTCAACAGTCACGACTGAAAATGTAACCAAAAGTAAACAAGTTGACATTGTGGATTTTACCGGTATGGGTAATACATAACACTAACAATGAACTGCTGACATTCCATGTGTCTCTCTTTCACCGAAGGATGACGAGATCAACCACCAGAGCCAGATGGTTGAGAAGCTGAAGGAGCAGATGCTCAAACAGGAGGAGGTACGAGAATTCTGTTCTACAACATTTGGTGGTTTGACTGAATGGCACCCAGTATTGCTGCAATCACAAATGTGGCAACCCAGAGCACACTAATAGAATACTTACTAGGTGCAGTTTACAAACCGATCGAACAGTAACTAAGCCTTTGGTTTCAACGACCAAAAGCATTACTGATACTGCTATGCAAAAGAAACATCCCAGAATGGGCCTGCTGAGTGTGAAATGGGCTGGACTGATGCTTTCTCGTATCTCTGTGCTGGTGTTGGTCAGGCTGGAGGCATTACCACCGTAGGTGGACTCGTCACTGCCAGTCCCCTAAAGAAGAGATTCTCTTCAAGGTTTGCACAAATGTTCGGTGTTCAGCCCTTTTGTGTGAAGGGGGACTTTCTTTAAGTTTGATGTTAAATCCATTTTCTACTCAAGCATGACAAGAGCCCATTTTAAAGGTTAAAGGTCAGTGCTACCTCATAAGGCATTCACATCCGTTAAGTTGTTCTGTATCAGAAATCCTCCGAAAAAAACATCGCAAAAAAGGAACAAGCAATCCAGCCCCTCGCAGCACCGCACTGTTGCTGTCCAATAATTTGCAAATATTAGAAACAACTCTGTTTTGTTCAGTAAATGGTTGCGGGTACAGGATTTGGTGGAGAGATCGTTACAGCCATTATGTAAACATTGACAGCATAGACTCTGCTGTTCTGTGCCTCCCTCAGCTTCTGGCCTCATCGCGGGGTGACAGCGAGAGGGTGCAGTCAGAGCTCTGCAGGCTGCAGACCGAGAACGATTCGGCTAAGACTGAGGTGAAGGAAGTTCTCCAAGCCCTGGAGGAGCTGGCGCTAAACTATGACCAGAAGAGCCTGGAGGTGGAGGAGAAGAGCGTCCAGAACAAGCTGCTGGCAGAAGAGCTTGCAAAGAAAATGGTGGGTTTGAGTGGAAGAAAGGAAAATGTAAGAGCAGCAAGAGAAGGTGAATCTGTTTAGGATTGGTTGAGGTTTAGTAAAAACTAAAAAGGGATGAATAAGAAGGCCTCCCTTAGTAAATCTGGCTAAAAAAAAAAAATAACAGATGTAAGTACTCGAGTCAAACTGCTGCATGGAAAGAAAGGTTCATGGGAAAATGCAGATAAGTGCAAATATAAACATTTCCCTCTGAGACGTAAAATCACAAAAGATCGGAAGTACGAGACGTAGATGCTATTAACCTGAGACAATACATCACACATACTCTACAGCCAGAAGCATTTCCTTTATAGCTTGATGTCTTTGCTGTTTCACAGACTGAGGTTCTGAGCGAGACTCAGCTGTACATAATTCAATCAGATATGCCACGTCTTTACATTTTAGTTGATCGTTTTATTTTTTTTCTATATCAGATTGGTTCTTTTATTGTGCAGCGCTACTTACTAGGCACATTCATCTCTGCGGAAGAAAACTTTTCACTCACAAAAGTCACATTTTTGCATTTAGCATGATTCAAAAATGCGTGTCTCCACAGCAGAATTAGCCAGCTGGATCAGATAGATGTATGTTTTTAATGTTCAGCATTTCTGTTCCACAATCGCAAAGCTGAAAAGGTAAAAGAAAAGAAATCACTATTCAAGTTCTGTTCTTTTCGTTTGCTCAATGGAATGTTCAATTCACCTTCTCGCTGTCTTTTCAGCACAGACAAACTCATTTTAACGAGCTCGAGCTGTCTGTCTCGTTCAGAAGGTGTTCCAGTCACGGAAAGATTTGACATCTTATCTTAGCATTGATTTAGCCGACTTAAGTCAGCAAAATGTTTCTGTTCCCCCATCCTCACAGCTCACCTCCACATTTCTCCACCTCTGCAGTTTGTGCTGTCGTGACCTCTGAACTCCTACAAAAACCTCCGGAGGATCTGGCGCTCTGATATTACGTGACTGGGAAGAAATCACACCGCGCTAAAAAAGCTCCGTCATTCCAGCCTGTCACGGCTCTTTTCAGCCTTTTTGATTTTAGAATTCTGCTGCATCCCAGCTGTCGCGTTCATGTGCAGAGTTTCGACATGTTCCGCTCTGATACCAAAGCAGAACAGATGATTTTGAAAAAGAGCCCAGTGGTGTATAATTAATCAGTGCTTCCTGATTCACCTCTGCGCCCAGGCCGTGTCATTGCTGACAGTCCCTGCTGTTCTTTTTCTCCTTTTAGCAACATCAGTCCATCCTTTCAGTGTAAGTGCTCATCATTAACTTTAGCCTTTTCAGTGGTTTTCTTATTATCCTCCATTCTCAATCAGATTCCTTCATTAATTATTCTGTTTCAATATAGTTAAATATTTACAAGCTAAAGGACAGTGAGTAATCAAGACGATTAGGGACACTTTCAGTTGACTGATGAGTCATTGTGACAGCAACTAAAATACACCTTTAAAAATAGCGCTCAAGTGTTTAATTCATGTGACAAAATAAAGCACTCCGACTTCCTGTAGCACCACATATGAAAAACACCAGCACTCCAACAGCCTTCTTTCAATTCATATCTAACCTATAGGGGCTTTAGATGCTGCCTGCTGTGCAGAATAGAGAAGGATAAAATAAACTCCGCGTGCTTTTAGATGCTTTCATTTCCTGCACCTGCAAGCCCTCAGACCCTCTCTCAGTAGATTATTGATTTCTAATTTGCTGGCTGTTACATTTTGCTGCTCGGATTCCTCAGATGAGAACAAGGTTGAGTCAATGTCTTGCAGGTTAAATGACTCAGTCGCTCCCTCTCAGAGCTCTGCTATACATTTTGCCCCCTCATTATGCCCTTTGTTGCATCATGTCTACCTGTCTTTTCTCTCTTTTTAATCATTTTTCTCCTCCCTTTTCTTCTCTTATGCTCTCTGCACACAGACACACCTCGTGGCTTTGGAGGTGGAGCTGTCCCGTATCCAGGAAGTGAGCGGCCACCAAAGGAAACGCATCGCTGAGATTCTCAATGGGATGATGAGGGACCTGAGTGAGTTCAGCACCATTGTTGGAAACAGAGACATCAAGCTGGTGAGTGGGAAAGGAGTGATACACATTTTAACCCACATGTGTCATCAAATCAGAGAAACCGTTGAACTGCATGACAACTGATAATTTTGCAAAAGGTCAGATTCGAAATGTTTCCACTGCTCTAGCTTAAAGGTCAGTGTTTTGAATCTGCATAGATTTTGCATATTACAGTGGTGGAGAATTATAACCGCTCTGTAAATAATTCCTTTTTGGAGTTTGCATATTCTCCTTGTGTCCATATACTGTAGGTTCTCTCTGGAGGCTCCTCTTATAGATACTGTAGACAGAATAGGCAGAGCTAGACATTCCATAGATTATTCCAACTATCAGTGTGGTTATTTCGGAAAGGTTCATTGGATCACACATTATGTTCTTACATCACCATATCTTTGCAAAGTAGTTTGCCAAAACATGATAAGAGGAGATACCAGGAGACAGCCCAGTTTAGCAGGGCAGGAGGGGCTGTAGGAAGGTAACAACCCAGCAGTCTGGAGATGCTGTAGAGAACCGTCTGCTGCCTGTAATGCCCTCCAGCATCACTGATGGCTTTAGAGATACCCTGAATGCTGTTAGGTACGTGGATTAGGTTCTATGAGCCATTGCCAAACCGACCTGTAATCCTGTTTGTCCACTTTGATAATGATTATGATTCTAGATCCTCAGTGGAGTAATCACTTGAGTTATCCTTGATTTTGTTCTCAACGAATTGCACTTTGTAATCAGTAAATATTTCTCTCATCAACATCTGGGACATTTCACTCATTCAATATACCGTACACAGCTTTGTTGTCAGCAAGACAAAAAAAGTTGTGTATATTGTACACACACACACACACACACACACACACACACACACACACACACACACACACACACACACACACACACACACACACACACACACACACACACACACACACACATCCATACTCAATCTTAACAATGCATTTCTGCTGACCTCCCACTGTTCCTCCTCCTCATTTATCTCCAGCCCGTGGAGATCACTGGTGCGATCGAGGAGGAGTTCACTGTCGCCCGTCTCTACATCAACAAGATAAAGTCAGAGGTGAAATCCATGGTGAAGCGCTGCAACCACCTGGAAACCCTTCAGCTGGAGTGTCACCGCAAGATGGAGGAGACGGGCAGAGAGCTGTCTTCATGTCACCTGCTCATTTCACAGGTGCAAAAGCAGAGGAGTGAGGGGAAATATGAGGAGTGCGTTTTGTAGTGGTCCTCTTACTCAAGAACTTAAGAAATGTTGATTTGTAATTGCGATGGTGCTTAAGTCTCCTTCAATCTGACTCTTCCATGTTTTTTTTCAAGTTCTTTGCGTTGGTTTATTCATTACCCTAATTTACAAATTAGCCTATTTACTTCAGACTAGAGTATATTTATACAACAGATTTTTCTCTTTCTCTAAAAGGGCTCCTCTTCATCAGCTAATGCATCTGCAATGCTGCGTTTCTACTTTCAGCACGAGGCAAAGATTCGATCACTGACTGAGTACACGCACAATGTGGAGCTGAAGAAGAGACACTTGGAGGAAAGCTACGACTTCCTGAGTGAAGAGCTGGCCAAATCACAAGCACAAGGTAGAACGATGTGCAAAGAGTTAGACTTCTTTGAAGTCTCAGAATGTGGAATAATTAAAGTACGGCAGCAAGTTTCACAGAATATTATGTAAATCACCCGACAGACAAGAATAAATCAGATGACAAGAGATTCCCAAAAGTGAAGTCAAAGCATTTGTCACCCTCTGGTGGTGGGCTGCAGCAGCAGCAAGGTAATGAGCCCCTCATGCCCTTATTATTTTAGACAGGAAACTGAAAATTAATTTTTTCCTAGAGATTTTCAATAAAGCACCATTATAATCACCAATGTGATTACAATTGCAAAAACAATGTGAATCATTGTTTTTTGGTGTTTAGAGCAAAACTGTCAACATTTTTCACACATAAGTGAAAAGAACATTTATTCACCATCTAACATAGCTTCAAATATATTGATGGCAGATGATTTATGGTTTGAAGTATGCAGGTACTGGAGCGGATCCCATCAATAATTTCCAATGGAGATGTTAAAAAAAAGAAAGAAACTACAGTTTAAAAGATTCTTTTCCTCCTACCACCAGGAACTCCTATTCATATTCTGTGGACAGGAACAACAAATGCACCATTTTTTGCTGCACGGTTAACATTTTACATCTTTCCAAAATTGCAGATTTTAGATTCCTGTATGAATTTCAAGAGTATGGTTTGCATAATATAAGAAAATAGCATTTTTGCTGACTATCAAAAGGTGTCTATGCTTTTCAGCTCCACTTCACAAGAAGGTGACTCCTCGCTTTCAGCAATTTTTCAGGTTTCAATAGTTTGTAGGCTGCTTGAACTGCTGCAAAAAGAAGAATAAATCAACGGGAAAAAAATCCAGTCAGTGGCTCCTCACAGGCTCATAAACACCTCATGGCACCAGCAGGAATATATGAATAATAGATTACATTTTAAGTTGAAATTAATTAAATGACTTTATTTTGAATTAAGGTAACTGCTATTATACTGAACCACTCTAACTCAGACTGAAGCTCCTTTTCCCTGAGGTATTAACTAACCTGTGGCTTTAAAGGCAGGTAAATCAATCAGACATACTGTAGTCTCTCTCCAGTCAGTCTTCCAGTCATTAGAGGAGTGGATTTATACAGAGAGCTGCAGGTCGTATTGATCCCAGAGTTTGATGTGAGGTGGGGGAGCTTGTTAATTTAATTATGAGATGCCAGGAACAGCAGTGTGTTAACAGTAGATCACATTAGCGTGACACAAAAGCCACCATTGTCAGTAATAGATAACAGTACACCCAAGGCGCCGCTCAGAACACACTGACCACGCTGTCAGGAGTAAGGTCACACTCACCTCTTTTCACTTCAGGGACACACTCTGCTTGGCTCTGTTGTTCCATTTCTACTTCATGTTCTCTCTATTTCTTTACATGTATGTGTGTGTTTAGAGAGCATGTCAGCGCTAACAAAAGGAAAGAATCATCCAACTGTCCAGGAATCCTGTGATATAAAGGTAATTATGGCTGCAAAACAATTTCATTTTTATTTCTTTATCACACCAGCTCATTGCTGATCTATGCTAGAGTGTGTTGAGGTTTCTGTTTTGCTTACACAAAGATGCAGGAACGACAACAGACAGAAGCGAACATTCAATCCAATGCCCATCATGTGCATGCAGTTGCATGCTGTGATAGTGTGTTAAAAGCAAGGTTAATGGGCCAGTGAGATGGTTTTATAGTTCATTGTTATGAAAATCGTTTAAACCGGTTAGATCACCATGGTAACCTGGTCCGCTGATTATAATTCCCTGTGAGATGCTTTGAACGCTAACTGGAAGAAGTTATGAATAATAATACCTCACCTTAAACTGTAAATGCCAGTTTCTGACTGATTACATTATTATTAGTATTTATTCTTGTTTTTGTTATCCATATTTTCCTAATTTGTTATGAGTATTTGCTGCTATTAGAAGTTGGTATGTTGACTTTTGGAGGAGTTAACTTAGCTTAGGTAACTGGAAAAGTATAGTTCTGATGATTTGCTTGTGTTTGTGCATGTTTATTTTGCATGTGAGTGACTGTCATGCTTCGCTTCCACTTCCACACCTTTAACTGGGTGCACTCAGCAGCTGTCTGCATCCAGGCCCCCGTGGGTCTGTATGCCCACAGGTGCATCGGTGTGTGCAAATGGAAACGCTTGTTATTTAGTCATTTTGTCTTCCCTTTGTTCCCACCACTGGGTACCACCTCTCTCTCTCTCTCTCTCTCTCTCTCTCT
>BJFM01001033.1:103869-134372 GCA_016586285.1 Arothron firmamentum
CTCTCTCTCTCTCTCTCTCTCTCTCTCTCTCTCTCTCTCTCTCTCTCTCTCTCTCTCCATCCTGCACTCATTTCATATGCATGCCTTTCTCTTCCCGTCTCGATGTCTGCGCCTCAGAGGGCTCTGGAGCAGCAGATGGAGTTGCACCGTGAGGCGCACAGCAAACAGCTTGGCCGCCTGCGAGACGAGATCAATGAGAAGCAGAAGATCATTGATGACTTAACTGAGTCAGTACTTCATTGTAATTCTTCACCTGTTCTGATGTACAGTACATTAGTCAGTCCAATCCTCACTTTGTGCGTGAGTAAAGACAATTACAGCTGTATGTTGAAGCGAAACGTGTCGGGGGGGTGATATTTTTTCTTTCTATTTTCCTTTTTGGAATAGTGTTGGCTGTGTCTGTCATGCTAAATTTATAATGTATTTACAAAAGAGCGAACACACTGCTGTGATTTACCACCCTGTGGCAGATGTCTTTGGGTTCTAATCTCTAAATTCAACTGTATCCACATGAGCCAACTGGAAATGCTGCCTTTATGAATACACAGTCATGGCAGTTGAGCTCCAAAGTCCAATTCTAGCTGCAGGAGATTTTAAACCAGAGCGTGTGAGTCTTATGTGATGTGTAAACTGCAGCAGGACAGATTCAAGCTGCTGCTGCTGAACCACACAGTGGAAAAGCCACCATGCTTGTTGGAATTTTGAAGACTTTGCTGTGCAAAATGCCTGGAGGAGAGTGCAGGGCCAACTTCTTCAGGGATTAAAGTACACTTCCCCGTTGGTCTAGAGCTGTCTGAAGCCTCTTAAGCGTGCCAGACGACTGGAAAAAAGTTTAAAAAAAACCCAAAAACAACTTATGCTGTTAGTGTTTAACTCTATTTTCATGACCATCCAAAGTTTCACAGGTTGTGCTTTAAATCATTGAACAGTCTTGTTTTGATTCCAGCTGTAACCAGAGGCAGCGGCTGGAGCTGCAGCAGCTGCACTCTGACTACGAACATCTCAGGACGCAAGAGCGTCACAAGAGTCGACAGCTGGAGGATTTGACGTGAGTCTTGGCCAGCTTTCAAACGTTTCCCTGAGTCGGGGCCTGAGGCCAAGCTGCCTCATCTCTTTTCAGGCTCACTGTCATTTCTCCTGTTTTTCTAAGTATTGGGAGCCCTTGATTTCTAGGCAATACGTGCTACGACATAAGGCCAACCTGTTTATAATTCTGGTTTCAGATGAGCTAGCAGCTGGCTGCTGGTGCATGTCTCTGTATGACCCTTTCAGTGCGTTGCATCAGATATGCAGATAACTGCTTACAATTTCAGCATCAGAGATTTTTCTGCGCTCTTCATCCCTCAAGTGTGAATATATGCAAATTTTTAAGACCCACTATGGTTGAACTGACCGTCTTCCTCTACGTACACAGATACCTCCATGAGCGACATGAGCAGTCAAAGCAGGACCTCAAAGGACTGGAAGAAACTGTGGTAAGATGATATTTGCTGTTTACACTTCATTTGGTGCTAATGCTACTAATGCCTCAATTACAGTGCTTTAAATGTACTGGTCAACCCCTAATTCACCACACTCTGCCTCTCTGTTGATATTGAAGGCTCGTGAGCTCCACACCCTCCACAACCTTCGCAAGCTTTTCGTTCAAGACCTCACCATTCGAGTTAGAAAAGTAATTTGCACCTTCAACGACGCCTGGCCTCGCTGATTCTTGACAACATTTGTGCAAAATCTTCTCCACTGTTGTGTCGGCAGAATGCAGGGATGGAGCCAGATGACAGCGGAGGGTATATCATCCAGAAACAAAAGATTTCCTTCCTTGAAAACAACCTGGAGCAGCTTACTAAAGTGCACAAACAGGTAACAACACAAAAAAAAATGATATGTAAATTATTAGTGGAAGGAAAAAAAAGGGAAGAATTGTCAGACAAAATTAAAATACAGAGCACCGTGGTTCATTGCACTCGTGGGTGAAAAATATCCTGGTGCCATCAATCTTCTCTGCAGAGCAAATTTACAGGAAGGTCTCTGAAACCAGAGCGGAAGGTGAAGTCAAACCGAGCTGCCTTCAGTGAATAGCAAACCACCCATTCGCATCTGATAAACAATGAATTCAGCATGCAGGCGCACACCAAAATCTCCTTCCTTCTCTCTCTCTTGCACACACTCAAAAAAATTAAACACACAGCTGGGTAACATCTGTCTTCAATACTCATGGAAGGGCTACAGTAGGGGGCTTTGGGGACGGTGTTGCACAAGCGTCTTCTGACTGGCTCGTAGGCTCATGTTGGCAGATTGGTTTCACAGCGTAGCGGTTTGCCAGGAGGGAAACCAATCCTAATGTGGCTGCTGGAGACTCCATCCCATCCACCACATGCTGATATTGCAGGTAGCAAGTTAGAAGTCATGGTCATAAATCAGCAAGCCCCGCTGGAAACAGAGCAGTGAGAGTAGACATGAATTCCTCAGCTCCTGCACTGTTATACAAATACGTCTCCATGCATCAGTTAGCTTCTGTGCTAATTCACCACATTTTGTTAAGCACTTCTTTGTAGGATACTATGGATGTAGTGGTATAGTACAAATCAGGATGATGGGTAATGTCAACAGGTTACAAAAGCAGCAGAATTCAGTGGTCATATGGCAAAAGACTTCTGCCCACGAAAACAAAAAACAAATATCTGTAAAACTCAAGTTTCTCAACAGATTATATTTAGAAAGTATATAAAATGGCCTATATATTTGATTATGGTAATAACTATGGTAAAGGCATGTATTACATAGTTAAAAATCATATAGTCATATACACGCGCACCTGTGTTTGACAGCTGGTACGTGACAATGCAGACCTGCGATGTGAGCTTCCCAAACTGGAGAAACGTCTCCGGTCTACAGCAGAACGGGTCAAGGCCCTGGAGGGCGCGCTGAAGGAGGCGAAGGAAGGAGCCATGCAGGATCGGCATCGCTACCAGCAGGAAGTGGAGCGCATCAAAGATGTGATGAGGGCTTGCAATGCTTTCCGTCGTCCCCACGCCGCACAGATAGGTACAGACACAGCTTTTCCAGTGGAACTGCAAAACTGTCAGCAGGGACCTCCATGTCACGTGGGTGCATGTTTCATTCCCGTAAAAGCCTCATAATCAGATAAGAAGATGACAGCAAATTAATTTCTGCTAACCTTTAGATCATAATCCTCTATATTCTGTCATCAGAGTGTAATATGTAAGTAAACATCACTGTTTATTTCCCAGATAGCAGTGGAGAGTGTTTTTATCAGGCGCATATCTGCATCATTTATCTGACACATTGCCTATAGAATCCACTATGAACGATACAGCGCAGCCATTTTCGGATTTCTTGGTTCAGACATTTTCCTTCCCAAATCATTCATCTCATCTTACAAGTTGCCAACTCTGATGAGGTAACTGATACTCAGGGTCACAACATCAGCGCAGACTGCGAAAACCTAAAATCAGAATATGTCAGCTTGTCTAAATTGTCACATCAATTATTGAGACGCGCAAGTATCAACAAAAGACTCTAAAATGAGTTCTAAAAAATACTATTTATTCCATTTTACTCGCCATGACTCATTTTTGCCCCTACTTAAAAAAAAAAAAAAAGTGGGAATGATGGATGTGCAGCAGTATTCTGCTGTGTGAAAATGAGTTATTGATGCAAGTGGCTCTGAAATAATGATTTTCATATCAGGATAAGACAGAGGAAGCATGAAGGTCTATCTTCGGTTCCAAGTGAAATCACATTTAATCCCTTACCCGTTCCAGTTTTAGCACTTGAAAGGAATTTACATAGCAATGAAATAATTCATGAAATGAGGCTTTTGTTTGAATAAGACACCAGCACTCAAATAAGTGTGCCGTTTGAACGGCTCACATTTGGAAATGTTTAATTTTATGATATTTAGAGCGGTATTCTGGAGATATGTGGACACTCCAGGTTTAAACACGCTTGACAGCAACTGACGCTGATGGCAAAAAGCTGCGGTGCAACATTGGATTTTAATCACATGCTTAACTTTTCTCTCAAGTGTAAATAATTGTGTTGATCGCTGCTCGGTTTGGTTAATTTTTTTCTATCCCCTTCAGCCAAACCCGTTCGTCCTGGCCACTTCTCTGCCTTCTCTCCTGCCAACCCCTCCTTCCTCCGAGGCTACAGCGATCACCCCATTGCCTTCCACAAAGCTGGTTTTCCCAGCAGCAACAAACAGGAAGCGCCAGCTCCCACATCACCGGAGGGTCGGTCCAGTTTAAATGAAACCAATGGTAACCGGGAGAGCTCAGACGAAACCAGCGGGCCCCCCGATTACAATTTCCAGGACGACGTTCAGGACAACACGTGAGTACTCGCTTAAAACAAGTGATGTGGATTATTATGATTTCCCATTTGGAATTTTGATCGCATGATCTAACCTCATCTTAAAGGCTGGAATACTGTCTGTGGACAATATCTGTAACAACTGGAGACATAAATATGTTGGAGTTTTGTGTTGTTCTGTTTTTGCTGCTTGCAGACTTCCAACTGAAATGCAAAGTCAAGCCGATAAGTGCGCAGCTGAGTTCCTCGATTCCAAAAACGGTGAGCTTTGATCAGATGAAGCCCATTTACACAGTGAGATGTAACATGATCAGCCCAGCTGGGGGACAGCTGCTTTTCCAATGGTTATCCTCATTCTTTTTAAATGGCCATTATGTTTTTACACATTTTAAAAAGTGGTGGCTATAAACCGGTGATTGCCTTTATGAAAGCAACGAAAGTCTGTTTCTGCAGGCTTGAACTGACCAGCGATGCCCAAGCAGGACAACTTTAGCATCTGTGGAGAGACATCTGTAAATTTGTCCACTACAGCCTGTTATTCTATAACTCAGGCTGGAAATTGTCTGCGGTGGTCACAGGATGATGCTGTTATACTCCAGGAAGCCTGGTCTGCTCCTATCAGACTCTGGAGAAGAAAGATTAGGCTGCTGCTGTCATTACTCAGACAGACAGAATGGCGAGCCCGCTGAGTGTCCACCTCAGCCTGGGAACCAATGATGAGAGTTGTAGAGTTGAGGGACAAGGCTGATCCTCTTTGATTCTCTGGCGGTATCGAAAAATCCGATTCTACAGCCAACGCATCGATCTGGCTGGCAGCTGCTTGCTTTGCATCAGCAGATGTGGCCTGAACCTCAGTAAACATGCCAAGACCCACAGCATTTCTGCACTGATTCGGAAATATCCACACTCCAGCAGAATTAGATTGTGCCAGTTTGATTTTGACTCTTTCCCAAACATGGAATGCAGCATTTTGGAATCCGGCTGTCTGTAATGCTGTTTTCCCTGGTGGTCCATCAGTAGCAAGCTTTTCCTCTGGGACGTTACTCGACTAAGAGATATGAATTTTAATGAGCTCTCCAAGGAACATACCCGGGGAAAGTTTTTTCCTCCAGCAGTTTCAGTTATTGGAGTTTAGCCCTGATAAGTCCCTGCACAGATAAGGCTTCTCCTAAGTTTTGTCTTTTCTTTTCAAATTAAAAAGCCACAATAATCAAATGAAGTGCAGGATTCCTTCAACAAAGCTGCCTCATCAAACTGAACTTTTCGTTACAGCGTAAATACATTCAGTTATCAAACAGGTTTGTTTTTTTTTCCTCCAGGCTGTTATGAAGCAACAGCGGAAAAGACACGTGAATTTTTTGAGAGGTGGATGTTTCAGGTGTTCTTTGGTAGTGGTGGTGCCCTTGTGTTTAGAAATGTTTGTTGAATAGGAGGAATCCCAGTGTCCTCTTCAGAACAAAGGTCAGAAATGTTTGTTTGCTCTGT
This sequence comes from Arothron firmamentum, assembly GCA_016586285.1. Taxonomy (NCBI): domain Eukaryota; kingdom Metazoa; phylum Chordata; class Actinopteri; order Tetraodontiformes; family Tetraodontidae; genus Arothron; species Arothron firmamentum. Next base: position 109,690 of record BJFM01001033.1, read on the forward strand.
GTGAGGGGTCCAGCTTCAGGTGTGTGTGTGTGTGGGGGGGGGGGACATCGATCTGACCAGGATCTTGTTCTCTTGTTCTTTATGACCAGTCACAGAATAGCACACTATGCAGCTGCTTGTTTCCAAAGTCATCTGTCTTTCCTGATGCTTTTGGCCTGTTTGTGTGTCTAACTCCCCCATTTTTACACACCAACACGCTCCCCTCACCTCACCGTGCACCTTTCTGTCTCCTTATGCACCTCTCTCTGTCTGCAGGGAACGCCACAGATATCAATGACAACAGGTAAGACCGTCAAACACTCGCTGCCTTCAGTCATCTCAGTGCAAACCACATCACTGTTCCTGAGCTGAATAATTTCCTCTGGTGTCATCAGTTTGCATGCATCTAAGATCCCCCATTGTTTTTTTTTTTTGCTGTCAATTTATTGCCACACAACTGGGTTTCTTCCCCTCTCTCTCTGCTTTGTCGCTGCACCTGCCATGGCGTCGCCTCCCCTGCTCCCGCCGCTGCGTTCGCCAATGTTTATAAATGTGGTGACGGTGCTTCGGACGCCCTTCCCCAGCACGCATCTGAATGTGAATTCTGTGTCTAGAACCGGTGTCTGTGACAATCAGGACCCAGCCAAACTCTACAGTCTGCAGACAGACGTGTTAAACAGCTATTAGCCCCAAACAGGTATGAAAACAGGATATCCGTCAGTCCTGCACTTACTTGCACTTAATATGTAAAACTAAAGTCTTATTTTAGTGAGGCAGAATTTAGTTGCATTTATTTGTGCAGTACCCCACCAAACTCTGTGGGCTGAATAAAGAAGTCTACATTAAGGTGAAAACCAACTGTTTAAAGAAATAGTTAAAAATTCCACCTTGAGACGGCTGTCAGATTGATTCAAAAATGACTGTATTTCTTGTAAGTTCTCAACAGTGAAGATTAGACGATATTTAGAGGAAAATTACTGTTTGTGTTCCAAAAGGCCAAAATGTTAGCATGAAATGTCAGCGGTCCCACGCAGCTTTTGTTAATGTCCATCCTGAGAGCATCTAGCTGCTGCCGCTGCCCGAGTCTAGACTGGACTGACTGGATCGCAGATAAAGGTGCAGATCCTGGAGAGCAAACATGGGTGGATCCATTCATTAGGCTTAATAAAAAAGAACATACCGGTAATTAGAGGTTGACACGTTGGCCACAGCTTTTCATTACATTGCCGTGCTGAATGCAGCATCAATGCTGTTTTATAACAGCAGAGGCACTTCCTTGTTGCTATTGGTAACGACTTCATTTGCGATGTTGTAAATATTGGCTCCAACAGTTTCATAACTCATTTCTTCTTGACTAATGTGAGGGATCAGCTCTGCATTGTGTGTTTTTATTTTATAAATCCAGGATAAAAGAGTAAACACAACTAGAGGGAAGATAATCTTTACTTCATCCCTCTGTTTTTTTATCGCTCAACTTAAGAATACTTAGGTTTAAGTTAATTTACCCCTTTTACACATCTAATCCATTTTTATTTAAAAATGATTACGTGGACATCACATATGGCCAGTTTTTTTGCTCCGAGCTGGAGATTCCTATGTCCTATAAAGTGCATATTTGGTCCCAGACCTCTCCCTGAAAATAACTCCCTGTGAGACTCCAAAATGAAAACGCATTGATTTGTTTTCAGTATGAGCATGACTCACTGGCAGTTGTCTACTGTTTTCTGCCATTCTTGGCTCATTCTCAACATCCTCTCAGAGGTATCTGACTTCGGCTCTTCTCTTTTTCTTCTCTTCTGTCTCCTCTCCAGGCAGACATTGTTTTACTCTGCATGCAGCTGATCACTCCTTATCCAACCTTTCCTCCCCCGTCCTCACCTTCCCCTTTTCCTCACCTCTGCTTGCTCTTCTCCAGTCCCTCTCTCCTCCCTGTGTACTGCTGTGGAGTGTTTGTGGGTATTAGTAGGATCCCCGGCAAGCACTGCATCTCAGATCCCTGGACTGGCAGCTTTACACACAGGCTACCGCACGCACGCCACCCGTCACCACAGTCAGAAAGGTGGGGGTAAAAAAAAAAGGTGCAGTACTTTAGTGAACCACCAGGATGTGCTATCTGTCTCAGTTAGGCAGTTACTATAAAGATTATCATTTGACGTGCGTATGTAGCTGAAAAATCAACATGGAAACTGTGAAAAACTGTAATTATACACTTGATTGTGCATGGTTGATGGTCAATTTTGTGTTTGATAAAGAAAGAAAAAAGTTACTGATGCAACAAATGTTAAAATGTTTCAGCCTATAAACACCATTGCAGGGCAGCTTGGGTACATAGATGGAAAGATTAGTCTCAGAAGTTGGGCCTATTTGACTAAGGTTAAGTGCCCAGGTGTTTGTTGAACATTTGACCCTTCTGTCCTGTGCTGATATTTAGCGGGCTGAAAACCTTTACCTGAAAGCTACGGTGTCATTGTAAAGATAATTTCAATCTTACTCTCACTCTGCCTGTCAGGGACCGATATTCAATCACTGTCGTGTCGACAAAAAAAGAAAGGATGGCGGGATGATTATTTAAAAAAAGAGTGTAGCAACTATTTTTATAATGCTAGTTACAGTTGAAAAAAACTCTATATTAATATAATTTGCTCTATTTTTAATTGTTTCTGTTGGCTATTTTTTAATTCATAGCTATAAGTCAGGAATGCGAAGCAGATTGATGGGTACGCTTAATGTGTTGCCGTAGTTGCGGAATTCCTCACAGAATGAATGTGTGCTCATGAGCTGCTGCTGTTCCGATATGAGTTTGTGGAAACAGCGCTTGTCTGGGCCATGTCATACCAAAAGGCTGCAAAGATGATTAACTCAGATGAGGTCATGATCAAAGGTTTGTGTAGGCCATCCGGAACTGATAACAGCCCTGACTTATTGCTCCAGCACACTTTTAGATATAATGGCTCAACAACCACTGAGAATTTTAACCTTCGACCCCAGAATACTGATAAAATGACATGTCCTGCATTTTCTAAGTCTGAGCAGATCAGTGGGACGACTCTAGGTGTGCTGACAGTAAATCCACCCCTCACATTTGCTCGCGGTGTTGACCTCCTGATCAGCCAGTCAGGGAGAGGCTGTCGAGTGTAAGTGTGTGTAAGTCTGTCCATCCATCTTCAGGCAAGTATCGCTTCAGCTTACAGCCTAAAAAAGATCATGGAAGTATCTTGGGCTTTTAGGCAAATATATACTTGGTTCCAATCAAAAGAGCAGGTCATAAATATGAGCTTTAATTTGCACTTTAATTATATTGCAGTCACAACTCATTGATAATTACTAGCAGCGGATTGGCCATCAAATGGATACCAGAGGAGCAAAAAGCTCCTTAGATTAAAATTTAGGTCTTTTAATCACGTTTTTATGGCATTTTATAGCAGGACTACGTGAAATGCTCTTGTTTTCTTTATTATGGTTTATTCCAAAACACTAAGCATTCATCTGCTGCTCTTATTAATGTTTGTGAAATGTGTTTTGGGGTTTTCTCTTTTCAGTCTTTTTATGTATCCCATAAAAATGAACACAGGTGTTATTTAAATTCCGTGGGGCTGTAAGCTAAAGTACTGTCAACAGATGTCCAGACTGTATCACGTTGCAGCTAATTAAAAATGCAAAAAGGATTTCATCACGTTATTTTGTCTGTGCTGCGTTTCAGTCAGTCATTCAGCTGAACCCTCTCCAAAAGGGTAAAATAAGTCATTGAACCCACCTTTATCAGTGCAGCCATGTGTGTTTACTTACCCTATAGAAACCATGAATTGAATGTGACTGATGTTTTTTTTTTTCCTCTCTCTGACATGCACTGTGATGGTATATGTTTGATGATCATTGGATTTATTTTTGGTCTTACATTCAGTTTTTCTTTAAATTATTGTAACCAATTTGAAAACATTCTGGCAAGCTAAACATTGTGTTTGAAACCGTAGCCTACTTATGCAAAAATAAAAGAGCAGCAAAGTGGTTTATAAAAAGAAGAACACAAAGGCGAAATTGTTTGTTTTGTGTGTTGGTTTGTTTTTGGCGTGTGCATGCAGTACTTCTTCATCTGTAGCTGCTGAGAAACGTTATTATCTCATGAGTCTTCAATAAAGGTAATCCTGTGTACAGATCAGTATTACTGTTTTGCATTTGGTGCTAATCACATGGCTTATTTTCTTCTCAAAGCACCTTTCCAACTCAATTACACTTGTGTTTTGTTCTTTTTTTAATTTTAAAATGAATGTTTATACAGCTGAGGAAGACATTAAGCCAGACAGAATAGCATCTGCTTGACATTCCCACATTATTTTCTGTCATAATTTTCATTTTTCATTGTTTAATTTCTTATGTAATAGGGCAACTTTGTGTATATGTAGATATCCCTTGACATTAATATGAAGGTCTTTGTACTGGTGAAGGCCTGGTTTGGGTTAAAGCCTGTCCTGTCTTATGAGCACCGATTGATCACCACTGGATCAACCCCTTCCTCAAGTACACTGGCAGGGCACACTGATCCACGCTCTGCACATCCCCAAACATCCACCATTTACCCGCAGAGACCCTGAATGGCCAGACTGCCCTCATAACATCTGCCCTGGGCCGTAGGGCTAGCAGCCTCAGCAGGGAGCATATTTCCGAGGCATCCAGGATCTATCCTGTCCAGATGCCCGAAGAAACAAGAGTAGCGGCTCAACTTTGAGCTCCTCTTGGATCATTCTCTGCTGACTCTATAGGTCATTAATTAATTTAACCACCACATAGGTGGAGGATTAGTCCTTTTAAAGAAAACCTCATCTTTAAGATAATCAGAGGTTTTTAAATAATGCTAGCAGGAAGAGCAACAGAACACATCCACCACCAGTGATTTTGAGCCAAAACAGATCAATATGTTGCAGGGGACAAATGAGGGCCAAGCCGGTCATTGCCCTACTTCCAATGTCGGATTTTCATGGATTTTAATCTAATGTGTTTTAAACTCATGCATAAATGTGTCTCATCTGTCTCTTTGATGTTAGACATTATTCATGTTTAATGCATAATTAGATTTTTTTTTTTAAGGTAAAAGTGGATTGATGTAATAATATTCCAGTTGTAAAATTGGAAGGCTACCTGGAATCTTCCTGACTGGGCTGACCACAGCATCAAACATATCGGAACATTAAGTCAACAGTCAAGTGCTTCATGAAAGGTTACCTCATGTGTCCCGATGGCGGGGGTGAAGCTGAGAGCTGTCCTGCCAGGAGCCCAAGAGGGCAAAGTGCAGATCAGCAGATGACGAAAGGAGAGGCAGAGATCACAAGAACCATGACACACACTTATTTAACCACGCTTGAACAGCCCTCACTCTGCACACCTCGCTGACCAAGCTCGAGGCTCAAGTCTGAGTGAGTATAATCTCATTTATCGGTGATTTATGTCAGTTTCACACATGGTGCAGATTTTTGAAATTAAACGAGGGAGATGATTGAATAAAAAGTGAGTAAACAAGATTAAATGACAGAGAACGGAAAACTTTCCCTGGGATGGTGTTATTCTCTTGTCTCTTCTATTCAGGTCAAAAGAGGTCGAGGTGGTACTTAAAAAGGGTCCCAAAAGGGGAATAGAAACTTAATTAGTGCATTAATTACAGTTGTGTTTGTGTCACATCAATACTCCTGCTGTGAATGACGTCTATTGATTTAATTAAAAATTCAAGTCAATAGAATTGGAGGCAATGAAAAACTCCAAAATGAGTTAGTGCTCACAAACAGAAATGTGTTGATTGTTCGGCCTTTACAGTGCCCCCTCACATGTAAACTTGAGATATTTAGCATTCCGTTTACACGTGAACCAGAGAGAGAGAGAGAAAAAACAGAAATCCTGAAAGTATCGGTTGATCTCATCAACATGTGCTCATCAGATGGACATCTGAGGTGATCAAACAGCACAGAGAAGCAAATGAGGTCTCTCTAGGAACAAGACTCGTCTTTGTGCTTCGTCTCCAGTGTGTGAACCTCCACAGGGCCAGTTCAATTAGCCTTGTCGTCTGTTTACCTTGTTTAACTTGAGCTACGGCAACTGGTGATAACACTTGCAATGGGAAAGAGCTGTAGGTAACTAGAATTCAGGATCTCTCACCCACATGTTTCTGCATTCAGAGCAGGTTTTCTGCACTTTTTATCACTTCACTTCACTGAAACTTCCAGGATATTAATGCTCGTCCTCAGGAATATAAATTTACTCTTTACTCTGTATGTGACATAACGTTCTGTGTCTTGGCCCATCGGCAGCCATGAGGTCATCCACCAGCGTGTACCACCGGAACGTTAAAGCTCGTCCAGGCCAGACCTCTGGTAACAGCGTCACGTTTTATCTATTTTTTTGTAAAGATGCTTCTGCTCTGGTACTTGAATTTTCCTCTTTTTTGCAGGTGCGGATGATAATTCTGCGCATGAGGAGGAATTAAAGCAGTGGCAAAAACATGCAAAGGTGACACTCAAACGTTTTAAAGACTGTCCCTCCTCATTCTGATTCATCGTGGAGTGTAGCTGATAAGGGCTGAAATTACATTTCCAAGTTTCAAAAGGCTCTTTTCCCCACTTCTTCTTCTTCTTGCAGGAGGTGAAGGTGAAGGTTTTGGAGCAGGTTCAGGATCAGCTCAATGACATATTAGAAAAAGCTTTGATTGAAAACAACCCTTTTATCCAAAAGCAGCTGTCAAAAAATGGAACAACAGCACAGCCATCATCCAGGTCAGGAGGAGCCGTTTACTATCATTATTGTTGTTTGCAGCGATGCAGTTTCCTCCCATTAACACCATTAAAATGTTTGTGTCCATTACGGTCCCACTATAGATCCCAGAGAATGGACAATGACAAAGATTTTATGGCTAGGCCGTCGGTTTTGGAGTAAGTAGGAAGAATAATATGAAATTTATTCTTTCGACTGCATTTTCAAGCCCAATATACTGTATGTGCAAATTAATCTGAATATATTAGAGAGTAAATTCAGCATTTGATAATATATTGCAAGCTTAATAGTTAGTTATACTATATTTGTAATTCCTACATTTGCATGATAGATGATAAAATCCATTAATGCACTGAAACAGTGAAACAAAATTCCTCCTCATGTTCTCTCCTTTATCAGTGAACTGTTTGAGATCAGCCACATCAGGACCATCTACCACATGTTCATAGCTGTGCTGCTTATCTTCTGTCTGAGCACGCTGACTGTGGACTACATTGACCAGGGCAGGTCTGTGTGTGTGTGTGTGTGTGTGTGTGTGTGTGTGTGTGTGTGTGTGTTGAAGCATAGAGTCAGAAGATTATACCTGGAATATCTAATACTGCTAATAAAGCTCAAAGAGGCCACAATTAATGATGTTCTTATTCCTAATTATCTCCTCATCACTTGTACATTTTTGATGCAAATCTCAGGTTGGTCCTGGAGTTTGACCTGCTGTTCTACGCCTTTGGAAAGCTGGGCACTGTCACCTGGGCTTGGATCATCATGTTTGCCTACACCCTGCTTGTTCCCTACTATGCCATGCTGCTCTGGGGATCTTTGTACCACCGCTTTCCACAGTCTAAGCTGGGACTGGCTCTCAGCACAGGCCTGCTTCTGTCTGCAGTGCAGTTCTGTGTCCTGGGACAGTTCCCCGTGCACGTGGTTGTACACTACCAGTTGCCGCCAGCCTCAAGATTCATTGTGATACTGGAACAGGTCAGTGTGATGATGTTTGTCTGCTCCAGATCATTTCAAATTTGTTCCTCAGTAGAGAAGGAAGCATTTACAACTGGGGCACTGCTTTTCATTTAATAGTCATTAATTTAAAAAGGTAATATAATGTGATTTAATCAGAGGAAATTGTTGATTATTAATCAAACAATAACTAGAATGGTCCATCAGGACCATGTTAGTGTTTGCATCATTTTAGCTCCAAGAAACAGGTCCACTTCCTCCTGTGGTGGGGTATTATTTTGGTTTGTATAGCAAACTGAACTGAAATTAGCCCATCACATCTGCTCATATGTGTTTGATCTTATCCAGATGAAAAAAAAAAAAAGAAGAGGCAAACAAATGAATGAAACATCACCATGTTGACTGTGTCAACAACACAGCTTCACGATGGTGGACAGGGTTATTACCAACTGACGAACTCTTATTAATAATTCATATCAAGTGTGTGTTGTTCCCTCAGATTCGATTCGTGATGAAGAGCTACTCCTTCATTAGAGAGACAGCTCCGCTTGTGATGAAGAATCCACCAAAAGAAGGTACTAATGTCAGTACTAATGTCAGAGAGTCTTATGGGATCTGAACAATATCTCTCAGCTGTTTGTTTCTTTTAAGGAGAAAGTCTCAGATTCCCATCGTTGTCCAGCTACCTGTACTTCCTCTTCTTCCCAACGTTGATCTACAGGGAGTCATATCCTCGGTAGGATTTCACGTGACACACACCAGGACCCCCAGTGTGCGTGATTCATTGCCTCATATTGATCACTTAATCCCAAAGAACGTGTCTGCTGCTGACACAAACCAGAGTGGATTTGATGGAGGGATGTGAAAGAAATTAGGTGTTTTCGTTCCAAATGTGAGATGCAATTAGAAGCCAGAAACTGCATGTCACATGCTGCATTACAGCTAGACCGCAGGTGCAGGTAGAACATTAATAAGGGTTGGAATCCATTCAGACCCTGGCTCAGCAGCCGATCCGTCACTGTCACAGCACAGCTGTCGATAACAACTACGGTTTTATGATCCTACTAAGGTTACTGTGTCAACATTCAGAGTGCAAAGCTATTTTCACTTTATTTATCACCACCTGCAGAATCTAGACTGTCAAATCAATGGTGTGACAGCGTAATTTATCGACGATAGGTGCATGAAACATTGATGTTTTCTGTCAACTCTTTTCAGAAATTCCCACATAAGGTGGAAGTATGTTTTTGTCACAGTGGCCATGGTAAGAACATATTTTTTATTTGATCTGTGCTTGAACAAAGTGGCCTGTCCAGGTAAGAGAAGGTCAATGCAGGCCAATGACAGAGTAAACATGAATGAATGTGTTTTTAGTGTGTTTTTGAATGCGTTTTAAAAATGATTATTGTGAAGTTCTCTTTTAGTTAAGTCTGCTAACTGACTCTCTTTTCCTGACGCTCCATTTTAGCTCCTGGCATGTCTGTTTTATGCCTACTTCATCCTGGTCCGCCTGTGCATGCCCCTGTTCACGCCAGAGACAAACCAGCCGTTCACTACAAGATCGTTGGTTCTGGCCGTGTTTAATTCAATCTTACCAGGTATTACCAGGCAGCCCTTTCACGGCCTTGTGTCTGCTTCTGCATATCTGTTTTATCTGCATGGCGGACAGAAAACGGTGTTTTCAACCGTGTGATGAGATCGACGCGCTTGTTCCGCAGCCATGGAGCTCCCTCATCAGCCCTCTCCATGCGTCTGTTGCAGGAATCATGCTTCTTCTGCTGTGTTTCTTTGCCTTCCTGCATTGCTGGCTCAACCTCTTCGCCGAGCTGCTGCGCTTCGCTGACAGGATGTTTTATAAGGTGCGTGATTTGGCTGGCGGCGTGTTGATATGAGCGTCTCTGTAAATGACCACGCATTGATCCCCTGTGATGGACATTTAGTAGCTTATTACCAGGTACAACAGCACAATCCTGTTTACATGATGCTTATTTTGTGTCGCATCTGACACACACACACACACACACACACACACACGCACGCACGCACGCACGGAATCAATCTGGCGCGTCACCAAAGCTTCGCGCTTTCGAGCCATGTTTGTTGATGTGTTGAAAGAGTCTGGCAGGTCATTTGTTTTATTTTCTTCATCCAAAAAACATTACAAAACACGAGAAAACAGTAACTCTGAAACCTTGTTGACTTATTCAGTGTATATTTTTTTTAAAATCAGCTCTAGATTGTTGACCCTGAAACCGGCTTTTGAAACCGTCCTCGTCAAAATCGTTGCGCTCTTCAACTTTCTCTACCATTTTTGTCCTTTGCTTGTCTTTTCTTCTGTTCATTCCTCGTTTTGTTTTTGCAGGACTGGTGGAATTCTACGTCTTTCACCAACTATTACCGCACTTGGAATATCGTGGTTCACGACTGGCTGTTTTACTACGGATACCGAGACTTTCTGTGGGTGAGCAGATCGGGGCGAACTGAAAGCTGCTGGAACGACAAACATCCAGGATCACTCACACATGAGGGCTCAGAACGCTACAGTCACTTCATTCAGATATCATTTCTATAAATACCTGCTGACAGCGTAATGGAGTTAATTGGATAATTATAGTTTGGATGTTACACAAGCAGGAGCTCCAAAAGGTTCTGATAAATGCATGAGTGCATATTTGATGTATTTTAAACACATCTGCACAACTGTGCCTATAGTTGCTCCCTGTTGTCATCTAAGCCCTGATCTCTGCAGCAGACCCTCTCTTCTTCTTTGTCTAATCCCTCCAGCTGTCCAACAGGAGATTCAGAACAGCTGCCATGCTGTCCGTGTTCATCGTCTCCGCCATCGTGCATGAGTACGCCCTGACCATCGGCCTCGGCTTCTTCTATCCTGTCATGTTCTGCCTGTTTGCTGTGATCGGAGGTGAATTGGTTTTAGATTTCACTTCTATGGTGTGTCCGTACATATAATTTAATTTTTTTTAATTTTTATTTATTTTATTTTTTTTTTGGGGGGGTACAAAATGTGACAGAAATAAGCACTCAACCCTGAAGATATTTGATTTAATTATAGTATTTATGAGCAGATTACACATGATTCACGATGAGCTTCACAGCGATTTTTTTTATATATATTAACAGGAATTTTTGCTTTTTTCCCCTCCAAACTTAATAATAGAATAATCATAACTCAACATTTAAAACTAAAATCTGAATTGCAATTTTGTCACGAGTAAAACTGATGTTGCTGCAGACTTTTTTCTTTCGAATCAAGCAAACCAATATTTGTTTTTAAAAAGTTTACTGGTTCTACATTCTTCCTCAGTGGTCTTCAACTTCACCCTGAATGACAACCGCCAGAGCCCCGTGTTCAACGTCATCATGTGGGCGTGTCTCTTCGTGGGCCAGGGCGTCCAGGTGTGTCTGTACTGTCAGGAGTGGTACGCCCAGACCCGCTGCCCTCGCACAGGGGTACGTCCCAAACCTGCCTCAATGCTTTGATAACAGTTAAATCACTGAAAAGAATTCAAATAGCACTGCCAAGACTTAGAAACAACAAAAAAGACTCCATCAGAGTATTACGCAACTGGTGCCAGAGTACTTTGACGTCATACAGATTCCATGACTGTTTCATCATCCTGGCTTTGTCATCTGTTCCTTTTCTGTAATCCCTCACGAACGTCGGTCAACACGTGTGACAACACCTTTAACAAATATGAGAACGCACTGATGATTGGACAACCAAGAGTCAATGTAAATGTAAAAATCGGACGCATGTTTGACCCGGAAACTCAGCCAGTGTCTGAAATCCCAGATGTGAGGGATTTGTGCGACAGATGTGCACAGATACTTAACATACTTATTCCACTATGGACTACTGAATCTCCACGTATCCACCAGTACACACACACACACACACACACTGGATGAACTCAGATGGCGTCTAATAATAGGAGCGCCATCCATGAAGTGTATCACATGATAATGAACGAATAAAAATGGAAAAAAAGATTAGAGATGGTGAGGAGTGTAATGTGTGAGATGATGTGCGCTAATATGATCCTACTCCATCCCAGCAGAACACGTTCCTGGAGATGGTGACACCTCGCTCCTGGACCTGCAGCTGAGCAAACACCCAGGGAGGACGGAACTCTGTAGGAAACAACTGGAAATTGTAAATGTTGGACTTCAGCTGCCTAAAAACAGCTTTAAGTTACTGTAATTAACTGAAACAAATGTGCTGCAAAATATTCTTTAGTGACAACAGAATTTCCATTTTATCTTTGCTTCTATTTATAATAAAGCTTTCTTAGATTAAAGCCATTCCTATTATCTTGTGTGTGTGTGTGTGTGTGTGTGTGTGGAGTGGGGGGTTTCACGGCTTGTACCAGTCATAGTGAGGGTTTGTTTCTGAGTAGCAGGTAGGCTGAACACACATCTCTGCCACGTCCCGGTGAAGTCAGGATTACTGAAACCTTAGTAAGTCTTTGTGTGACGCAATGCTTCATGTTCTGATTCATTCTAGTACCACAGAGGTTCTGAGGCCCAGCATGAGAAATGGAGAATGACACTCATGCAGCAATTTTGTAAAACGTCTCTAAGAAATGCTTTAATGGGCTTTATTTCTCCCCTCATGGAAAAAATCAAAATCAAAGCCAGTGATCTGATTGTGCTGCCCATGATCTTAAACTCTATTTAGGCCTGACTGAATGTAGAATAACCTTTATGTGAGAGGCTGCCTCTTATCCTCAAATTCTGAAGGGGAAATTCAGAGTTCTTCTGGGCTGACACTGCAACATGGAAAACAATAAACCACAAAATTATAAACATGATTTCTTTTTCCAAACTAAAGATGGAAAACTGTGCTTTACCAGCAGAGATACGTGCACGAGGTCCTGCGACAGCTCAGCTTTCTCAGCCTTCTGAGACCAACAAATTCAAAAAGCAGAAATTTGTCTTGGCTGATGATAGTTTGGAATAATAACTGGGGGGGGAAAAAAAACCAAAAGTCAAGACAGAGTGATTTATTGGTTTGTCAACTGGCAGTCCTGCCAAAGCACCATAGGAACCAAAGTGAACAATAACCCACCATCATGTGTCAAGAGAGATGCGTTCAAGAACAGTGGTTTTAAAGCAGGAGGAAACATTCCAAACAAAATAAAATCCTCAAAAATGGGTTTAACACAAGCATAAATTAGACAGCATCTTTAGTAAATTACATTCCTGTTTATTTATTTATTTTTTAACAGTGGGTTATAACTCATGTTGAAAAGATTGAAAGAGGAGCCGTGCGGGGTGGGTGGGGGCATAAAAAGGGATTAGAGATGAACGCCCAGATTCTATCCTCCATCCGATACGGCAGCCAATGCCGTGCCACTGCTGTGCGCACGTGCATTGGTGTGCCGTGTTGGTGGGTACATCTGAGGGGGAAACAAATCAGCTTTGAGTGGTTGATCTGGAACAAAGTGGCTCAGGATGGAAGCAGAGCTGTGATTTTATTCCCTAAAGTCCGCGGATGACGCCGATAATCGGGGTTTAGTCAGCACAGGTTAGGGAGGACAGGCGGATTTAGAGGGACTGTCACCCTGGTAACCAGCATGGATAGACAGCAAAATGCTCAGAGAGGCTTCTGAAAGACAGGTAACATCAAGGACCGACTCAGTCGCTCCTGTGACCAAAACCTTCTGCGTGTGTGTTAATTTCAAGTGCGCAGATGCAGAGCTCTGTCAACAGATTTCTGCAGAGGACCGGTGGGGGCAATAAGCCCTGGCAGCGGGGACATGTGGCAAAACTGTGATGCTAAACCTCTGGGTCATGTGACCGCATCTCCGAGAGGATATTCCACCTCAGGAACATCTGAACAGTGCAACAACTGTTTCTCAATTTAATGACTCATGCTGTGTCACGGTGCATTTTTTTTTTTACCCATCTCACTTTGCAAAAGTAAACATTAATTACACACAAAAAAAAAACACTCAATTCAGGAAAAACTGGACTGTTCACCTGGTAAAAAAACAAAAGTACTTTGAAGAGAGCATTTGACGAGTGGGATAATAAACACAGGTACAACATTCTTACTTAAATTAGGTAAAAATATAACAGAGATTTCATATTTAAGCTTCAGTGCAATCAGGAACATCTCCTCTCTTTGCTGAATGTACACAGTTCCCGTGAGGAACGTGTCAGGAGGGCAGGTTTGACACACACTTGGAGGCAGAGGCTCAACCATTCTAGAGGTGTCTGCTTCAGGAAAATGAGGAAAAACATGCATTCTGAGGAAAGAAAGACATGCAAACCATCTGTGGCAGGAGAATATCATGTCTGGCAATAGGAGCAGTGCTCTCTTTCAATCCAGCATCGCACTCAAAGGTTCCTGGAACCTTCAACCGAAACAGTTTAACAGAGATTCTCACACTGAGAGGATCAGACCTTGTCAGGGTTAAAGGGAGGATTAAAAAGATAGGTTAGCCTAAAGTGTCAACAAGAAGCTAAACAGATATGGCTCACTGGGGGACTGTTTCAACCCTGGTTATTACATTCTACTGGTGATGCTGCCATGACTCACATAATGCTCTTAGAGAAGGTTTGGATTTAAAAAAAAAAAAAAAAAAAATACAACAGCGTACAAAAAACTTTTGGCATTGAGTGGTCAAGAGTCTAAACACATGATCCCGACACATATTCCACCAAAGTCACCGTCCGCTGTCTCCTGTTTGGCTAGTTGTGCCTCTATACAAACACGGGCGCCTATTTGCGAGCGCGCTGCCTCGCCAGACGCTTCATGAAGCAACAGGTGACTGCAGCGATGATGACGATGCCCACGAACAAGGCAGAGGACACCCCGATGACCAGGGGGAGGAGGAGCAGGTCGGCAACTGGAGACGGAATCCAGAGATGTATGGTAAGGTTTCAGAATAACGATTACAGAGTAAAAGACTTTTCTCCGCTTATATTGCGGGTTAGTAGTATTTACAAACGACTTCCCAAAATCACAAATGCGGCAATGTTTTGACCTCAGGCTGGTTCTTTCATAGCGAAATAACTTTTGCAAATGATGATGTTGCGCTGCAACAGCCAGTGCTGTTTCTAAGCAACGGTTAACCTTGTCAACTGCGTCTTATCTTAACACACATGTACACGATATGTAAACATCATTTTGATCCTGTGGCTGTCCTTCACACCAATCTTTAAAAAGGTGGAACAGTTGGGTTTTTACTGGATTGTAATTTTTTTTTTTCTTGATTTAAGACTCATAAATTATATTTTTTGATGCATAACCACTTTCTTAATGCTCTTGCATGATGCAAATATTGTAAATTTGCATCATGGTAAGCTGCTGCGATGATGCTAACACATCTCAGCTGGCTATCGCCAGCCAGCCTGCTCCGCTGTCAGCAATGTCTGCTGGTTTCCAACACCAACATGAGGATTTATCTTTCCAGGCAGTTCTGTGCCAAACAAAACCAAAGTGTACTGCTCAGTGGAACAGCAGCTTTAGTTTAAACACATTATTCGCAGTCAAGTATTTTGTGGTATGTGTTGAATATTTAAATGCCAGTGGAGTGAGACGTAAATTGACCCAAAGCAAATTTCATTCAATATGCTATAAAATTAGGTTATTGTTGAGAGCGATTTAACAAATTTGCAGGATGAATTCATTAGAAACCAGGCTAGTTTTTAATAAAATATAAGATTGAAAGATTGACGTGAAGTGTCATGTGAACACGTACCTCTGGCGTACAGATAAACCGTCACTTTAGCCGACTCCGCTCTGGCTCCGGTGTTGTACCAGCCTCCGTGAGGGTCCTGGCCCCACGCCTCAGCATGACAAGCGTACAGGCCCTGATCATCCACGGTGGCCGTGTGTACCCTCAGCCTGTAGCTGACGGCGGACAGACGGTCGACGCTCACCTCGCTGCTGCTGCTGTTGGCGTTGCTGTTTGCGACACCGTCGTACATGAGCGTGGCGATCACTGTTGGTTCCGCGTTAGCGGAGGACTCGGTCGTGACGCCGGACCCCGGGCCCTTTCCCGTCTTTGTGACTGGGAGTGGCCACCGCAGCCACTGCACCTGCACCTGGGCGGGGCCTGTGGTGGTCACGGTGGTGTTGCAGATCAGGGTGATGGTGCTACCTCTTTTCAAAAGGGGGCCGCGGGGGAGCTCCGCCCTCGCTGAAACAAGCACATCTGTGAAAAGGAGTGGTACGTTAGTGTGTTAGATCACGGAAGGTGAACAGGACACGAGCGGCTGTCACGGACGAGAGAAGCCGAGTGGAGATTTACACGTAGCTTTCAAGATAATTGAAAAGTTCAGACATCATTTTTCAGCGCAACTTTGTAGTTTTAATTAAGTCAGGAATTATTTACAATACCCACATTTTGATATACGGACAGCCCAGAGGAACGTCAACCAATCATTAACTATTAATCGGTATATGTCACATTAAAGCACCTTATTCTTCAGCTGAACAGTCAACGTTTGATCAGCGTGGTCAAACGCATTCAGAGCGCTGAGAATAATCAATCCATGAAGCTACATGATGTCAAGAGCAGTCAGATATTGTTAATTGCGTACACAATTATTAATTAATTTTACGCCTATTATACATTGTTTTGAAACTACGTGGCGTCTTATTCACAGATTTGACGTCAGCTGCACCAGTGCCTGCTTTCACCTTTGCTCTTGAGGTTGACGATGACTCCCTCAGACCTCTGGGTGAGCGTTGCAGGAGCGGAGGGGCCGGGGTTTCTTCTACCAGCGTACACACTCACCACACAGCGATACACCCCTGAGTCTAAGGGCTGCGCCGAGAACAACTTCAGAGAGTACTTCCCCGCGCTCACTTTCTCCATGGAGCCCCCCATGGACCGACTGAGGTCATCCCCCCAGGTTACGACACCGTCTGGGTTCATCTGGGCCACCTCCACCTTTATGAAACACACAACTTTCAGTGAATGATTAGTATTTGTATATATGTGTGGTGCAAAAAAAAAAAAAAAAAAAGGTGTGACTACACAGATTAGCACTTGCTGCTAAAGCTTATTGATGAAGAAAATGTACTGGTAGGATACAAGAAAGAGTGTTGACAGTATTTTTGCACTCATGTACCTCGACTCCATCGCTGCTCACAGATCCCCTCCTCATCCACTGGACCAGCAGGCCCGAGCTGACTTCAGACGGCAGGCCCTGCACCTCACAGGTCAGGATGAGCAGCGACCCGACCTGCAGGGTCACCTCCCCGCTGGGTGAGGACTTAATGCTGAGAGACTCCGCTGTAAAACGAGAGGCGGGGAGGACACAACTTTAAAGGGTTGTCAGCGGGCACAGTATGACGGTAGGAGAACAAGTGCAGATAAATGTTTGCAACTCTGTTTCGTCGATGAAAAATCTTTCCACTCTTGAAACGCAGACAGCGCCGAAAACAACAGAAACGTTATTCATGTGGGCATAAAGGGGACGGCTGTGACTACTCTATCAGTCATGTAACAAAGGTCAGATCTCACACAAATAGACTGTCTGTGTTTAAGAGCACTGGCTAAAACCAGTGCGATATGACCAGAGTTTCAGGTTAGGTGACATGTTTCTGTGTGGTTTCGTTTCAGATTTACGTCAACAGGAGTTGACCGTCGCCCTGCCGACGAGCAGGTTTTAAAACTTCCTTCTGAAAACTGTACAGACAGCAGTCTGACACAAAAGGTCTTTGTGACCTACGAGAGGCCAAAGTGGGACAAAAGATGACTTTATCTGTGAGTATGTAAACAAGAGCTTAGCAAAAGCTCTTCAAAATGTGAAAACAGCCGAGCAGAAGAGCAGCAGGCAGCTGCATGACGAGCCAGCGACTGACTGGCAGATCCAGCAGCTCCTTATCCGGGGAGCGCAAGGTCAATGATGTCTGCAGGAGATCGTGGGACAACATTTTCCTTCGCTTACGTAAAAACAAAGGGAAACCAGGCGCCATTGCTCACCTAGCTGTCGAACAGTCAGGTTGCCAATCTCCATCGTCCTCTGGGCGATCTTCTGCCATGATCGGTCCGGGTCGCGGATCCACTGTGAGGCCTCGCAGAAATATGAGCCCACGTCGTCTGGCTGCAGCGCTTTCATCCTCATCACGTACACGCCCAGTCCAGCCTCTCCGTTCCTCTTCTCCAGCGTGATCTCGCCGCCGTCGTAGCGCTTCCGGTACGAGCGTCCCGGAACGACAGTCAGCGTCTTGTCGATGGAGATGATCTCCCTCACTGTGCTGACCTCTTCTGCTCCGCTCCCCGTGGCCTCTCTGCCGCCACGCTTCCCAAACATGATGGACAGATGAGTGAGCTGCTCGGACTGGATGCCCGCCGAGCAGCTCAGCGTGAGTTCGGCTCCCTCAGGCACCGGCTGGCTGGTGAGAGAGCGGGAAAAGCTGATCTGGAGTGTGTCCGGTATCACTGGAAACAGACAATTATAAGTACAGTCAACAAAAACCACACATATTATAGCTGATGAACAAACAGCATCCTACTGATTGTTATTTTTTTCTTTTTCTTTTATTTTGAATAATGTGCGTTGCTTCAGAATAGTTTTCTTTCTTCAGCAGAGCCGAAACTGAAATCTTTGTGTTTGTTGGCAAACTGAGACAAAAAGTTCAATTTCTCCCTTCTCGGAGCTGGCTCAGCTAAAGAAATGAGCTCCTGCGGAGAATAAATCCCTCAAATTACTGTAGAATCACACTTCTCTCCCCAGGATTCCATATTATACATTTTTCTGCCCGCAGGTTGATCTCTGCATGAGCACATTTGGTGGAAGTGACTTATAAATCAATAAATATTCATGAAACTTCCAAGAGCATTAAGAAAGTGGGCAGAAATATGTAGAAAAACTTTTAAAACTACAGAATTGGAATTGGAAAGTGATGGTCAAATGAATGTTTCCTGAACGCAGCATCACTTTAATTTTCTCATGTTGTTGCAGAAGTTCATTTGAATTCTGAAAGATGGGTAGAGAGCAGGAAGGTCCTGGGTTTAATTCCAGCCCAGAGGCTTTTTTGCATGGGTTTTCAGGTACTCCACTTTTCACCCACGGTCCCAAATCATGCACATTAACTTGACTGGACACTCTAGATTGGCGCCAACCTGTCCAGGGTGTATCCCTGCCCTCAGAAGAACACAGGCACTCCAGCTGGCTAATTGAACTCTTGCCAGGACACTGTGAGAAATGCTGAGATCTTGGTGCTTGTGGCAGCGAGGTTTAAGTTAAAGGCTCTTGTCTGTCCGTCAGTACCAAGCCCTCGATCATTCGCTCCCACTCTGGGCTGAGATGAGCAGTGTGAAATCTGTCGGATCTCAGCTCGGCTAAGCAGAGCCTGATGAGATACAGCCTGTCTGCAGCTGCTCGCACAACATGATTAGAGGATCAGGAGAGGAGAGGGGAGGGGGATCGCAACCATAGTTTAAAAAAAAAAACAAAAAAAACATGTACAGTTCACCAAAAATGTGAAGAAACAGCATGACTGCAGGTACGGCCAACCTGAAGGGGACTGACTGCTGTTGATAGTATGCTTGAGACAGATTTGCAAAAATAGCTGTGCAGCTCTATAAATGGTCTGCTGTTTCACCCCCTCTCTCAGCATGGAGGTTCACATGTTACCATGGTTACAAATATTTATATCATTACACATATGCTGTACCTTTAACAGTCACGATGGCGCTGTAGTTTCCCTGGTAGGTGCTGTCAGTGCTGGGTGTGTAACACTCGTATCTCCCCTGGTCCTCCGACCGGAGCCTCTGGATGGCCAGCCGGACCTTATCGTCCGAGTCCCTCTCCACCCTCACCTCGCCGTTCTTCACCCGGGGCAGAAACGGGGCGTAAGGGAAGCCCTTGTCCCTGGTGGACACCACTCCCATCTGCCTGCCCAAGGAATCGTCTCTGTACAGAAACCACTCGAAGTCTTGCGTGCGGGGGCCTTCGTACCCCGAGACAGAGCAGGGCAGGGAGAGGGGGAAGCCTGCGACGCGGTACAGGGGTCCGACTGGAACCGTCACGTCCCGACACTTGGCAAACTGAAGCACTGAAAAAAAAAAGAAGAGAGAGAAGCAGTGAGGGAAAGGGAGTGGTGGAAACAGTGTCGGCTTCTGTGGGTCACTTCAATCACAGCAAGTTTGATGCAACAGCCAATATCCTGAGCTGATGACTGGCTAACAGGGAATCAATACGTTAAATAGCTTAGGAGGAAAAACAACCACCAGGGCCGAGGCTGGATGCAGCCTTTTTTTTAGGACTCACTTCTTAGAAAAGGGAAGCTCAAACGAGCCCATAGGTAGCTAACTTCTCTCTGAAGCTGCCCTGAAGTTCCTAAAGCAGCTGTGGCCTTCAGCTTTGAAAAGGACGCTGCTGTCCACTTTTGAGCTGGAGCTGATGTGACCAAACTGAAAATCAACTCTGTCACTGTTTAACAGAAACCGGCGGATATTCGGAGGCCTCGGTCCGCACACAAATCCTCCGCCTGACGGCCTCGGGCGTCCAGGGTCGAGCGTCATTGTATCACACTCATTGTCTAGCTGCATGCCCGGTTTATTGTAGAAACTCCCATAGAGACAAAACTTGATTATCTAAATACCAAAACCATTTTTAAGCTGCAGACACCAAAACTATTCTCATGCAAAGAGCGCACAGAAACGATCACATGCTAATCATGAGGGAGATAGAAGATAATGTGATAAAGCTCTAACATGACACGACATGTCGTAAAATTACATTGAAAAACAACAGTTTTAATACACTTTGAAGACTTTCAATAATCTGAGTGACTTCCACATGGATTGGCAGTGAACCTCAAAACAATAAACAATACCATCCCTGTGACGGGAAGAGAGTCAAAAAAAAAAAAAAAAACAGCAAAAAATAAATCTTATATCAACACGCCTGTTTAAGAGCAGCTGAGGGTGATGACTACCTGCACAACTAGAAATACTTGAAAGGTGTCTGGCGGCACTCCCCTATGTATTTACGTGTGTGTCTGTGTGTGCGTGTGTGTGTGTGTGCACGCGTGTGAGTGTGAGCATCAGGCCTAAAACAACAGGAGGGTTCTCACAGGCTGACCTAGAGCTTCGTAACAACATGCCCATAGATAATGACATGGGAGACTAGCATGAAGCTTAAGCGGATCAAGTCCTAATTAACGCTGCTCCCAGACTGATAGGATAGGGGGACACCACAGCCTGTGACAATGCTCCATTCTGTTCAGATTAAACACTGGCAAACAAGGAGGGAGACACGATTTCCCAGGTCCAAATCAGCTGACCCAACAAGACGCAGCCAATGCTGTTATTGGGTATTATTCACATTAATTAGCAATATTGGGGAAATGCAGATTAAAACATTTCATGGGCTTCTCTTCTGGTTTACAGTTAAGTACAACAATGCTTTTAAAAAGTGGAAGAAGAGCTAGGATTTGCGCCTTTATTTGCTGTTTCACATGCTGTTATTTTAGTTACAGGCAAACTGTAACCAGACATAAAACTGGTGCAGAGCCCACAAAACACTGGTGAAAAATGTGGGTAAACTATTTAAGAAACACTTTGAGAGGAAATCATTTAATTATGACTTCCTGGATGTTATGGGTGTTTAGTTTAACAAGTCACTTCTGTAACACTACAAATTAAGCATAATCAAAGCTATTGATTTGTGGAGTCTTATCATATTTGAAAACATACAATCACATAAGGCAAAGAAAAAGTATTAGGAGATATAAAGGTGGCTGAATCATCGGAGATGATGACAAAAAAAATGTATGAAAGGTTGCACCTAAAAGAAAAGGAACTTGTAACTAAGGCGCCAGTCAACGTAACCACTTGTCTATCGAGTTGGGAGGACAAGCATAAAAGTGCAAGAAAAAGCTTAAATTTGTATCAAAGCTTCGGTTATCAACCACCCTCCACCAAACAATGTAATACAAGGGAAAATAAAACATCTCGCTGCAGGTTGACCATTAAAATGGCTGCAGACGGTACGAACACACAAATGCACGCTGTAAAAAACGACATTAAACTGTGGGTGTGCAGCAGGAATAAAACAATCATGCAAATGCGTCCCTGCATGACAGATGGCGAGGCGGTTTAAGTCACTGTGTGCACAACAGGTACGCGGCAGGACTGCACTCACCCCAGCACAGAAGCACAAATAACGCCGCTTTCGAAGCCATCATGGTCCTTATGTCCCCCCGCGATGTCCGGATGGATTAGAAGGACTCGGATTTCTCTCTCCGCGCTCCTCTGCTCGTTCAGCGCCAACCATAGCTCATCCCACCGTGGCGGCCGACTGTCTGGAGGAAGGCAACGAAATGGGGGAAATGCAACCGTATTAATAGACAGAGACGGAGTTAGCGTCGTCAGTCAGTCGAGTCTGATGGGTCAAACTGTGTTTATTAATAGTTAGAATGGATTAAAAATGTCCCCCACCTTTATCCCACGCTCCGTCCCATCTTCAATAGATCGAGGGCAGCAAAATATTCCGGTTTTATTTAGAATGAACCGCCTCAACACACACGCCGCTAATGGCATCACAGAGTGCGTGTGTGCGTGCACGCCAGTCTGGATTGGGTAGAACAGGAGGGCGGGGCATGCATGCACAGGATAGTCCGACTGGTGCCATTGGTCGACTCAGGGACGGTGACATTTTGGACCAATAATAACAGAGAATTGTGAAGCGCTTGAACCACCCACGTTAGACCACAAGAGGGCGATAAGACCGCGCAAAAACACTGGCAGCGATCAGCATAGACATGTGGCTTCCAAGACGAGGCGGTAGAAGAAGTAAGCAGCATTTGAAAGGAGTCAGACAAATAAACGTAGATTTTTATTTTGAAATATAATGTAAGTACAAGAAAAACATACAAATATTACTCTGGAAATACTTGAACATAAGCTAAAAAATGTGCTTAATATAAAACCTATATAATACTTTACAAGCTAATAATGGTATATTTTTGGTTTAATAATTATATTTTAAAACGCACACCGTTAAATTGTGTGTATACGTATATATTTGTATTTTGGTGGGTTTGCAGTACCACTGTACCGAGGACCCAGGTGTCATAAACTTGCTCAAATTATGCATAGATGTCGTTCATACGTAAATGCTGACATATGGGGCAATGAAGAGACTCAACCACAAGGTGGCGACAACAAATTGCTGTACTGAGAGCGCTCAACTGTATATGAAATATACAATACTGATGCTGTATGTTGGTGGGTTCATGATTAACCAGTACGAAGATTAACAACAACAAAGAATTATATCCTTTGTGCTGTGGTCGGGACGATAGTAAAAAGAAAGAAAGAAAGAAAGAAAGAAAAAAACAAATGCTATAGAAATAACTATGCATTCATTCTCAGCAATTTTAATCTTCTAAATAGTGATGCATCTGAGGGTCTACATATAATACAACCATCAGCTGAGTGTCATGATAACATAGTACTGTATAAGTATAATAGTGTAGGATGGGTATCCATTGCTTTTTTAAAGAGTAAGCCATCAGGACATACATCCTTTCCTTTGCTCCTCTCTCCTCCCCTCCTCACATGGAAACATGGATGACTTCACAGTGTGGCATGGCAGCAAGAGAGGGGAAGTCATTAGGGTATTCTGGGTTAACAAGGCGGCGAGCAGGATGTGCAGACTTCAGCAAGAGCCTACAGCAGCACTGAGGGATGGCACTCGTGCAGAGTAAACTTCCTCGGGTGAATGGCTTTCACTCAATCAAGATTTTTTTTTTTTTTTTTTTGGACAATCAGAGTGATGTCGTCAGGTCTATTACCAGGGAACTAAATCCCACATAAGCGTAATGGATCCCCGCCCTGTTAATGATAAATGTGTTTGCTTATGACATTAACTGAACAAAAGTCATTCCTATAATATATAAGGAGTAATGCTGCTTTGCAAAAACGGTTATTGTCAGTGAACTGAGGATGGAGCAAATTTCAAATGCATACAGACTCTAAACTGTCTTTAGGTGTGAGTGTGTGAGTAAACCGTGTATGTGTGCCCGGTGGTGGACTGGAGCAGACTGTATTTCTGCCTAACCAAACTGCTGGGATGGACTCTGGGATGGACTCTGGGAGGGCACTGCAATTTTTTTAAACCTCACCCAATAACTCAGTAGACATCCTTCTAAAGGTCTGGTACTTTTATTCATACTGATAAACTTTTTTACTGTGATAAAAAAAAATCAATTAGTCCATTTGAAAGTCCACCAAATCAAGCTGTGACTCAGCTTTATTGCAGTTTCTTTACCTTCTTACCCCTTTTTATGCACTGACTCCCACTCTGTTTCTTTTAAGTCCATATAGACTAAACTGTGACCTATGCTGGAGTCTGTCTCTAATTAGTTTCTACTACCAGAGTCAAGCAAACACCCCTGCTGCCACTGGTGGGACTTCAGCAATGCCATCCACGAGATTCACGTGGCATCAAATCCTCATTTGAGGACGGCACCTTTTTGTTTTTATGTTGCCTGTCTTGATCAGACATGATTTTTACTGGCACAGTTTCTTTTACATGTAGATATGGTGTATACCAATATCCCTATACTGATTACAGATCATCCTTTCACATGCCAGGAGCATGTATATACAGTATTTTATATGGACTTCTGCTCTGTCTGCGGTTTTAGGGCATAGAGGGACCATTGCTAGGCAACACAATTAAGGAGAACCAGCAGGGACACACGCACGTACAGCAAATGTGCCGCTGACAGGATATTAATAAATGTCTCTCTTCGGGCTCTTTGGTTTAGTAGGTTTCCTCTCTTTATTACAGAATGTGAAAGCAATGTTTAGTTTAGTATTTAACCGCACTGTTTGACATCTTTTGGCCACGTTTTAAGATTGGAACCGTGTGAGGTTGATCAGTCCGTTTTTCTTGGAAGTGGACCTTCTGGTTTTTGAAATGTCTCCCTCATGTCAGACACTCTTTCTCTCTCTCTCTCTCTCTCTCTCTCTCTCTCTCTCTCTCTCTCTCTCTCTCTC
>BJFM01001036.1:2678-39510 GCA_016586285.1 Arothron firmamentum
TTTTTTTAAGACTTTTCACATGATGCCAAAAGGTTGATGCAGAGAGCCGTGGACTGAACGTTGACTCTGAAGTCATATATAATTCCATACACAATGCAATGGGGCTAAGAGGCAGGACAGGGGAAAATGGGTCCAGCTGTCCCAATAATGACTTTCATTGTTTGGTCTGTGTCAGTATATGAACGCTGGTGAAAAACTAAAAACACAGCAACCATGGCTTCCAGACGGACTGTCCAAACCGAACAATTAAGAGCCGAACAACCGAGCAAAACTATGTCAGGAAGCCAGCTTCTTCGAATCCTCCGCTGCGCAGACATCACCGATGGAGCTGCCGAGTGACTAAGTGGAGAACTGTGCAGTCACACTCGGGTCTCGGGTGTAAATACGTGTAGGATACGCTATGCTCCGTCAACTTTCTCTTGTTCAATAAATGTTTTAAAAAGTTGCAGCGCGAACAACAGAAAACAGAGCTGTATCACAGTTATATAAGCAGAACCAGCTGTCTCTAAGAATAGCTATAAGTCACAATCATTACTTGCATCTGCACACGCCTTAAATTATACAGGAACGCTTGTGCAACTGAATTATGCTGCTGGGCACATTTTCTGAGTGAAATAAGATGATGCAGCACTAAGAAGGTTCACGTGGTGTCGAAATGGTTCACAGAAAATTGTTGTTCAGTTAGGAATGAAAGAAAGCAGAAGAGTGGTTTGTGCTTTGACCAAAGCAGGTTGGAGCAAATGACAACTTTAAACAGGTAAAATTGTTGCAGCAGAGCCAAATATTCAGTATTTGTACATTACACTCACATCGCCTTTTGTTGCCAGCTTCGCTCCTGGTGTCTTGAATTTTTTCAATGACTATTTCTAGATCTCGCGGCCACACAGCTTAGCTTTATGTGGGATTTCTTGAGGGAGTTTACCACTTCAGGTAGCTCCCCCTGGAGCCACTAAACCACATCCTGCACTCGCTGTAATACTCAGCCAGATCTGCAACTATTTACATCGAGCACGCCACGTGTGCATGTGTGCGTGTGAGAGGCCTCAGGGTATCTGTAGTCTGCAGGAATTCACATTTTAGTCGCGTTTTACGCCGAATTTAAACAAAGTTGCTGAGCCGGGTGTGGAAAAAACAAAAGAAGATGGGGGCTGCAGAAATATTTTTTTGGAAACATTTGGTCTGATTGAAATCGTGTAGCATAATGTCACACAGAATTCACTTCAAAATGATAAACTGCTTTATTTCATAACTGGAAACAGATGAATTATGAGAGTCTTTGGAATTACAATCTGAACATGCTTCCTCGAACGCTTGCTGCTGGAGTGCTAAAACTGGAATTGAAAAAGCTCTTTGGTTATTTTATAAATTATGCATTATAATTTAATTGACACTTGAGAAGTTACGCAGAATTTACATCTTGGAACGACAAAAGGAAAATCCAGACTTGACCGTTAGCATATCTAAATGTAAATATGTCCATATCACCTCCATGTGTTCATACATTTATGTATATTTTCAAGGTCACCTGCAGCCTCAGACAACCTGTGCGGCTGAGTGGAAGAAATTCTAACAGTTTGTTCTGCGGCTTTGACTAATTCCAGCTCTGTCATGTTTAAATACCTTTTCCGTCTAACTTTGGGAAGAGACGGAATACATCTAAATAGTTTTTTAAATGCAGGGTTTTTCCCCTCTTCAACCACAGCAGCGACAGAATAACGTTTGTTTTGGGGTTTTTTTACGTGTGACCGCTGGTATATTCACTTTGCAGACGAACTGGAGGCCAATTTGTGACATTGAAACAAGTATTTCTGTGCCAAGGTCATCCTTTTGACTCTCGTACACTCGTTTACATCTCCAAACATGGCCAACTGAAGGTATTTAAACTAAGCGATGAGCGATTTGTTTCTATCAAACAATGTCTCCTATGCTAAGCCAACAGCCTCATGTTTGCCTCGCCTCTGCTTGCCTCCGTAGAAGAAACAGTATTACCACCCCCCGCTGTCCTCACAGAGGCATTTTACCATCTCGTGCCGTCCACAACAAAGCAGCCGAAATGTACAAGGCTCCTTGGTCACGACCGAATATGAAACGAATCGTGTGCCTCTTGCAGTATTTCTCTTAGTTGTTAGTGGAATGAAAATCAGATTCAAGGGCACTTTAATTTATCAGCATTCAGAGCTGTTCGTCGCAGCGTATAATTTAGGCGGAAATCACGGCTCTGACCTTGTTAACATGCCCGGGTGGTGTTTTTGTATGTATCTTAAAAGACATCATGATCAAGATAAGGGGTGAGTGTCACGGCTGAGGTAAGCCAAGCAGACCGCTTCTAACCACGCAGGTTTTCTGCACAGACAAGCAACAACACAGACAACTGGCTGTTTTACGGAGAAGAGCTCCATGTTTGGATCAGAGGGATGTAAGGCCACATGGAGGTTTATTTTACGATGAAAACAGATTAGTTTTCAGTCAAAGTGTCATTTTAATTGTGTCTTTTGTAGCTGTGCAGAATCTGGCTGTAGACTCGCCAAATATCCGCCGGTGACAAGTCATCTGAGTTCTTCTGAAAGTATGTTTTTACTCATCCTCACTGTTTCTCCCGACCTCTGTTTGTCCTGGCATTTCCATATGCAGAGAACGCAGCCAAAAACATGATGCCAGGAGACGCTGAATTAGCGATGTACGAAAACTCTGGCCGGAGCTACAGGCTCGCCGTGCGGACAGACTGTGACATGCAGGCCCAGCCGCTGCATCTGCGGCTCAATGAGCGCCATCACATTTCATACCTCGGCGCGTGGAGCCGTGCAGCTTATCTGGCAGCACAGGCTTTTCATTTCGATGATTAATTCCTCCGGTTTCCTTTTGTTTTTTGGTGGGCTCGCACAGCCATTTATTCACAATGCAATGTATGTCGTCACTGTCATTCAGCCGGAGACGGAGCTCATAGTCAACAAGCAAAAGCTCATTTGTTTAATTTTGTTTCCCTTTTGTTTCACTCTCTTCATCCAATTGAGACACATAAACAGAGAGCGACTCTACAATACGCACTATCATGGCTTTTAAGCTGACACCCTGTCTCCAATAATGATGGTATTACACTGACGATTCTGTACTTGAGGCAGACGACTCCTTTTCAGAGCATGGCGTTGATATTTTACAGCTTTTCCGCCATCCTTATGTGGATTTTCAGATCATGCTATATTTTCTTCCTACATCCCTCTATGTCGACTTTAATTGGTTGTGACGCCAGTGCGGAACATTTCAGATGCCGTTTCCTCCAACTGGTTGTGTTTTTCTGTGCATAGGTGACATCCCTGGTTTGCCTTCATTGATTCCCTGTCATCATGTAACCGTAAATGATTAACAGCAGCAAACGAAGAACCCTGATCTGCGGCGTGCATTATCTGGCTCACCTGTATCCCCAGTAATGCTGGCAATAAACGCCGCTGACACCCCCTATTAATCTTATCATCCCTCTTTCTGTCACAGACGAGTAAGGACTAAAAGGCACGCCGTCCCCAGAATGGTGAAGCTGCGGAAATAAGTTTAACTTTTAATTGCCAGGGTTCACCTTCATCACGTTTGGAAGCAAAATTGGCAAGTGTGGAGCGAAGATCGAACTAGTGTGCAAATGCTAACTGCACAAACAAAATGTTTTTGAAAAAGACACTGGAAGGTGAAGGAGTCCAACTGTCCCCCGGCAGCTGCTCCTGTTGGACATGAGCCGCGATATTTTGATGTCAAAGCTGGTCCATTGCGTGCAGTGTGAATTAAACTGGAAAGCAATAGCACCAGTGGCCAAAGTGGCCGCGTCATTCAGATGCTAACTGGCCCCCCTCAGATGAGGGGGAGCATCACCTCTGTGTGAAAGCTGGAGACAGATCTTCCAAAATCCAAACACCATTTCCAGTTCCCCAACTTCGAAACGGTGCTGCTGATCTTCATTTGCAGGCTCATCTTCATCCCACATAACAGAGTCGCACTCTCCACAGAGGCTAGAGAGAGTCGAGGTGGATACCCATATGTCCTGTAATTGAAATTAACAATCTCTGGTGCAGGCGAACTCGCAGAATCACATTCTAATTGCCTACCTCATTAAAAAAACATGTGTTGTGTCCCAGGAATCTCAGCACGCGGTTTCATTTCACACAGCGTTATTGCCACGTACAACACCGTATATCATTCTTTTCCGTCAAGTCATTTGGTGGCTACATGGTGAAAGGGCGATAGCAATGGCCGGCAGCACGTGATTTCCTTTAAACTAATAAGCTTCATTATTGAGGTCTCGCTCCTCTGAACTTCAATTCTGCTCGGTGTCCAGACCCCCACGACTGTACCGCCCGGATCATTGCAAAATTTAATTACAGCCCCCCCACCCCCCCAAAAAAAGCCCTGAATGATGGATTATCCACGGTAGCCATGGCACTTTGTTTCTGGGTTGGGAGGACACGTTCAGGAAATTTGTGTTAGCAGCGTTAAGGCTCGGAAGGCTTCATTCAGCAGCAGGATTTAGACAACAATGGTGGACGAGTCCGTTCGATACAGTGTCGAAACATGGCCTTCAAAGCTATTAACGGCTGTTGTGCAGGTTATTGACTCAGAATCACACACAGGTCATTTAAAAGAGATGTTAAATAACAACAACACTAAACACAACACTGTACAAGCCTGAAAGAAAAATCCTAAATACAGTGAGTACTGTTCACCCCTAAAAAAGGAAAATCAGCTGAGTATGAGTTAGTTAAAGTCAAATTAAATGCCAGTTCCATTGAGAGCTGAGTGGAAGTACACTAATACAGTAAAGGACCAAAATTATTATAGTTCCTGTGTGACGGAAACTCTCCCTCCAGTCTAAATTCATGAGTTTAGAAGCTGACTTTGACATTGACTGCCTTGTGTTGCACTTGTCAGTTTTCTCTGAAGCGGTTACATTTGCTCTAGAAGGAAAAAAACAAGCGTTGTTTTTAAGTGATAGAAATATCTGGATGAAGGACAAGACAAAAAATCCTTACTTGTGAAATCCAGTTTGTTCCTTATTATGTGACTTGTAGGAGAACACTCACCCATACACAGATGCACACACACCAGGATGATTTAAAATCACCTACGAAACCATGTGGGCTTTATGTTTTTTTGTTTTTTTTAAAGAAATGATTCTAATTTAGCGATTCAAAACCTTCTATCAGAGAAAAACAGCCTAGCTGACTCATCAGCAGTCTGGGTTAGACCGACGGTGGCACAAATCAAGCAGACATCTTAAGGCCTTGCAGGAAGACATCTTCTGCAGAGTTATGAATCAGTCATATGTTGATGAGCGGTTTGTTTCGCAAATACAGACATCTCCCTCTTACCGCATTAATGCTGAAAGCTGTCACAGATGACAGCCACATTTGCCGGCGTTCTGCTGAAGAACAGTGTGAGTGTCGCTCATTAAAAAGTTACAAAGGAGTCGTGCGTCGCAGGATTCAAAGGTTTGTCACAGTCTATTGTTGATGCTCATGCAGGTCCTAAAGTGGCGTAATTTGACACGCTGTTTATGCCGTCAGTCGGTCGTCTTTGTGGGTCTCCCAAGTCTGTAAACATTTTGTTCTGGCTTGACAACAGTGAAATGACTACTATAATACCAGATCACTGAGTATTAATGCTTACATCCTTCCTTTTTTAATGGTTAAATGGGTTTGTTTTCGGTGAACAGAAGCCATTTATGGCTTAAGAACACCTTCACTGCAGCTCATCTTCCACCTAGCAGGAAAAGGCTATTGACCCAATTCGTTGTCTCAGGTTAGTGTATTATGCCTCCCCGCTTCCTCTCCTCCTTTCCAGCCATTAGGATTCAGCTCACACTGGCCTGTCTAATTAGAGCGCGGCAGAGAAAAATAAAAATTAAGGCCTTGGCTTTTTCTCCTCACTTCCCTCCACATGTCCACAGTTTTTTTCCTCCCTTCACACATCCTTTCCTTTTTTGCTGCTTGTCTGGATTCTCCCCTCCGCCCTCACACCTCAGGTGCATGAGGGTGGGAGATTGCATTAATTGATTTGTTGAAACCTTCTGCTATTCTCACAACAATTTCATACTTTGATCGAAGTAATCCAAGTTCCAACTGTGGTGCGACAGGTGCTGTAATAATCATTTATCCCCAAATCCATGTCTCCACTGACTGTATTTATTTTATAATAATTTTTTTCACCACCCGGTCTGGATGCTACATTTGCCTTTATAACACTGGTTATGACAGCATTGCCCTCTGGAATACCAGAATTTTCCAGGCGCGGTTCGACTTATGAAAAACATGTTTATTCAGGTCGATCCCAGATGGTTTCCTCAAGACAGATATTTTCTTGTACCATTCTCTCTGTTTCATCTGTCTTTGTGTCTGTAGCCTGTGCGTTCTCCCTCTGCAGCAAAGCATGATCAATATTTCAGGAAAACGTCATTCCAGTTCTAGGCCTGTTTACCCGCTCTCATCCACATCAAAGATCTGAGACAAGCAGCCCGCGAAGTTACAAAAGTGCACGCGTCCATGCACAGCAGCACCACTGTGCGTACAGTGGTGATATATGCTATGCGGAACAGGCCAACTCCTCAGCTAACACAGCTGGGTCCACAGTTCCGCTCTCCGCAAGCTCTCCAAATTACCCATCTTGCTGCCCCACCAGGTTGTGCTCACGCAACTCCCTCGCATACTGTATGTACACAAATTCTGTCTCTCAATATGCGCGTTTGTCCTGCATGGTGATGTCCCAGCAGCGATTTGGCCTCTCAGATGGGTTGGTTCTCCCTCAAAGCACCACCTGCTGCCCTGACCCGCCCCGATCAGTCACCTACAAATAATAGGGTATATATAATGGCGCTCACTGCCTCTTTCCTTTACCTCACAGGAAGTGAGCGTTGAGATCTATGTTGCGAAAATCTACATGTTGAGTCCTACCCTGCAGAGAACCGTACCATTTTGCTTGAGACAACAGAATCCCTGATGTTTTCCACGCTTGCCTTGCTTATGTGATACAGGGGCTCCTACCTAATGATCTGCGTCAGCCCTAAGCGGATAAATCATTAAACACAGTTGTTTGTTGTTATGATCAAATTGACCTTCTTGGCAGTGCAGCAGAGCGTAAATTATCTTTTGTTTTGAACCCTTCTTTTCGGCAGTTTATCTCCCTCTCTCCCCCCCCTTCCTTTCCACGCACCCCCACCCCCTCTATCTTCGCCCCTCCGCCTGAAATTAATTGAAATTGACTCAATTCATTAAAGTAATTTGGGCAGGTATAAAGAATTCCACATTCGTTTTTCCTCGCTGCTCATTCCAACCTTTACAAGCATCCGTAAAAACCCCTCCTCAGACGCACCATTTGCATTTTCTCATCACCTGATGCAAATGATGCCTCTAACCCTTCCTCGGCTCGCGGCTGAAAAACCCGCTTGATTCTTTGTGTGGCCCCGAACGTGAAATTCGAGTGCAACCTTCCTGTCACAGTCCAGTTCACAGAGACCGTATTTACTTGTATTTTCATGGGACGCCATTTGAAGCAATTTTGCTTTTTAGCAAATGACCGTAGAGAAACCTTGAAATGCTTCCCTGTTGCTTCCTTGAGTTTTTTTCCTGTGAGTCGAAAGACAAATTAATCATTTTTGAAATTTCACTGCTGCTGTTGTGAATATTAACTAGTTTTCCCAGAACCCTGGAAAAACTATGGAAACAGCATCATGTTTAATGCCAACTGGAATCCAAGCACTGAGTCATTGAAGTGCTTGAATGGCTCAGTGGGCAAAATTGAGGCCCTAAAATAAATCAGGGGAACTAAATAGCAATCAATAAGTATATTTCTGTCAACAGATGGGTCTTTTAAGCTGTGGAAAAATAGCATGCTGAGTGGAGGACATGAATGGGAGGCTGTCTGCATCACGCGGCTGCAGAACTGAAGGGAATAAATTGCCTTCCGGATGCACCGAAGTTTTCTATAAACATGTATGCAGAAGATGTCAGAACCAGTACATCATACGGTCTGGTGGTTTAGAGGCTGTGCAATGGCCTGAACAGTGCATGTGGTGGTATTTCGCTGCACTTGTGGTAGCTGATAGCAGCTTCACTTGCCTTCCGAGCTGATTTCAGCAGCATTAAATGAATTTTTAAAGCTAGCCTGAAATTAAAGACATGCCAACTCGGTAGGTCCAACCTATTTCTTACTAAATTTATTGATTTCTTGGGAACATTTTTCATCTTTTACATTCTGTTTTGACACCTGTATGTGCTTCATTGGCACAGCACCTACTACAACCTGTTCAAGAAGTCCCCATTCAGATATCCATCTCTAATCAAAAGGTTTTTTTGACTCAAGGAGAAAAAAAATCAGCCAGCCGATAGCAAGGTTAAGTACATCGCACAGGCGATATTAACTGAATTAAAAATGGATCCTAACACAATCCTCTGGAATCATCAGAAAGGTTAATTGACACTACTCAGAAATGCAAAAAGCATCATAACAAGTATAGAAATGAACATTTTTTTGGTCAAAAAGGAATTATTATTAGCACATTATATGCTGTTAAATGCTTCGCACTGTTGTGTAAAAGTATAAAAAACAGATACTGTGTAAACGAACTCTCCCTCTCTTTACATCTGTATATTTCTCATGGTTTGAACGCAGTCTAAAACGCAAGGCTGAGATCATTTGTGCAACACGACTGCCCACAATATTCTCTCTGTGCCCCGGGGACTCTTAACTCCATCAAAACAAACAGGATCGGCAGTAAACAGGGCTCCTGCTCCCGCTGCGTAGCAGAGTACAGGCTCTGGCAGGGCTGGAATCTTTACATCTGCGCGGTGGTGAAAAGTTATGAATGACAACTGATGCTCATTAGTCGTTCTTGACAGCAACACCGGACGGCCATGACTTTTTTTTTTTTTTCACATTTCTGTAACATGCGCTCCCAGGCAGCAACATGGTGCTCCTGGACCCTCTTGGCTCCAAGGCCAAAAGTATGAGCACTGGTTGTGCCGATCCAAGCTAGTTTTTGTCGCGCTGGCGCAGGCAGACCAACGGCTGGCGCTCTGTCAGTGTGTGTGGCCAGCCGATGCAGCTGGTCTGGGCCCGTCCAAGGCGTCGTGAAACGCAGCTCCGGAGCCATCTCGCCATTTGACAGTCATGCAAGATTGATGAGCAGCTAAAGTGTGGGGCAGCCTCAGACGTTCAGGGGAGGGCTAATGGACCCAACTGGAGCATATTCGACCCAGTTCTGAGTGACAGTCTTTGCACTTACGTCTGCTCCACACGATGAAGTGGGGTGTGTGACCTTGCCAGAGTTTTTCCCAGTTCAACAGTAAAAATATGGACACATGGAATAGACTTTTCTAGGCTTTCAGTTGCTTCTGCTTTTATTAATACTGTTTTGTTGTATTTCAAAAGGGACAGTCAATCAGCATGCACACTTTTACAGTGTGAAGCATTATTTACTTATAATAACCTAAACTAAAACTACTATGTCACCCCAAGTCTAATAGTGTCTCTGAGCAGTGGCTTCTCGGAAGTCGCTGTTGGTTGCATAATTGCTGTGGTTTGAAAATAAAGCTATGTCACATCACATATTCCTGCTGCGAAGGGAAAATGTGGGTCATACTTTTTTTTTGTAAGAGACTTTATTAAGGGGGGAACGAGCCATCCGTGCAGCATAGTGTGTGTATGCAATGCGCCCAGTAATGAGTTTTAATTAGAACCCCTGAAGGCCGCCGGAATTGTTACGGTTAAAAATATTACAAAGCCGCCGCGATTCTGATGAATTTCCTCATCAAAGACTTGTGAGGCCATACAGCATATTTTTGTGTTAGCCCCCTGACCTGCTGGTGTTGAATGTTGTTTCATAACAACATGGTAAGCAGATAATGGCCTTCACCCGCGTCGCTGGCGCACGGAGGCTCCCGTAATCCGCTTGTCTGCAGCACATGGGGACGTAATCCGACACGACAGAACCATAAACCAAAAGAAAAGGTGTTTTTTTCTGTTGCATGACTCCTACTACGCTCCACACACTTTTGAATTCAAGATGCACTCTCTGCCTATTAAATTAAATTGTGCCCCAAAGGCATGCATTTCAAGGAGGTCCGTTTCCCCCTCCGCAAAAATAAAAGATGGAAAATTACTCTTAATTAAAAGTATTTTCATTCAGCACACCCCACAGTAAAGATGTAGGATGAAGCCCAGCACACTGGGGCGAGTTGCAAATAAGAAAAAAGCATTTTACCAAAGCAAACGTACGCAGCAGCGACAGAAATCTCTGCATGTTGTCCCAAATGCTTCTGATCGGCAGCTTCCCTTGCAGTGCCGCTACTTAAAGAGCTCCAGTTGTGGATGTAATGACAGCATTTCCATATTGTGCTGAACTGTTCCTTTAAAGCGGAGCCCATTTTGATGTCTCGCGGTGGAAAATTTGATCCCGTTCCAGCTGGTAAATAGTTCAAATGTCAGCAATTTTCCACAGATGTAGCATTTTCCCTCCCATTTACTCCCTTCAGGCATCCAGACGAAGCGTGGAAAATGCAGCAGATTGGTGTATACATGGTGAACGTCTGCCAAAAGCTGCTTTGTCCTCAACTTTTAATGACAGGTGATCTGGCGTCCTTCATAACGGAGTGAACCTGAAATTAAGTAAACCCATGGAAAGGCCTGGACGAGCTGAGTATTCACGGGTGGATTTGCAGAAGTGGTGTTTACTGGAGTAGGCTGGGAAAGGAGGGATTAGCCCTCTTCTGCCGGGGTGGTGGGCTACGGCTGCTGCTGGACTCACCAGCTCTCCGCCAGATAAGACAAGAAGAACTGCCTCCCGAAGCGGCACGCGTCACATGCTCACAGCACACGCTTGGAAGCCTGCTAAAAATACAGAAAACTGAAGTGTGCCTGTGCCTGTAAAGATACAGTTGATTCTCAAAAACACGTAAACACCGTTTGTACCTAATTAGTGCTTTCCGTCACTTTTCATTTGTGCCGCTGTTTGTATGTTTGCGTAAGTGGCGCAGAGTGGATGCAAAAACAAAAGTTTTGCATAAAACAGCGGGATGATGAGTGGGATTAAAGGCAGTGAGACAACAGTAGGAGACAGGGGAAGTAAATACAAGAGATGGAGAGAAGAGGAGCTGGATCTGAGGAAGAGGAGGCAGAAATGGATTCCCACATAGTAATGGGAAAGAGAGGAGGTTGTGAGAGATATGATGCAAGGGATTGGATCTTTCAAACAGTAATCGCTTAGCTACCCAGAGGGGACATGTCTCGCCTCCCTTTTCTCTCGCTCCCTCCTGGTGGAGAAACAGGTGGAGGATTGAAATGTAACAGGAGCAAATGAGAGCAGCAAAGGCCAAAGTGGAAGAGAGATGAGACAAAAATGGTGGCGGTCCCTGCACACGGAGGCTTCCGTGCACATGTGCGGTTGCATTGTCTTCAGAGAGCACGTATAGATTATCACTGTCAAAAAGAATCTTACTGAATCACTCCATCAGCCCCCTTGAGGAACTTAGGTACATTCCAGTACCTCTGCAACTCCAGCCTGTGAAAGTGCTGCTTTTATATGTTATCACAACCACAGAATAGGAATTAGCCTGGGATTTAAACAACCACTTAGCATAAATAGTCAGAGAAACAAAAAACATTACAAATGTTCAAATGCCCGTTTTTAGCTAAAAAAAAACAACAACTTGGTAGCTAACTTTAGAAAGAAAATCTGCAGTCAGTAGTCATTTCAGGGCTTCACTGAACGACACCTTCTCTTCTTGTGTGCTTGATATCTGCATCGTGCGCCGGTATAAATTTTTGAAAATGAACAATATGAATAATTCATCAACCTTATTATAACCATGACTCATTAACGTACATGGGGAGCACACACTATGTTCAAAAATAAACGCTCTGAATCATGCATTGCCCACTGTGAGCGCACATCAATCACCTATGCCTCTTTCAATGGATAGATAGTAATTGGGCCCAAAGAAATTTTGTTATTTGCTGAAAAACCTTAAATTTAGATGTTATTCCTAGGGGAATGGGGTTATATATTCTCCATGATTTGGCACATTTGTACTGTAAATATGCTTCTCTTTTTTTTTTTTTTGAGGGTCAGATATTATTTTTTTCTCCCTCCAGGCAGGTTTGCTGGATTCACATCTGCAGTCAATATTTTTCTGTATTTTAGGAGACATTCTCATAATACTGCAGAAGACAGTTGTTTGAAAACACCTATTCTGATCTTTCCTGAACTTTCCACAACCTCTGCTAATAGCATGGTGTTGCGTAAGGTGACAAATGGATGGGTTGCAGTTTGACAAGAAGCAATGACTCCAGGTGATGAGGAGAATTACAGCTTGAGAAATCGCAGCTCTGAGTCAACATTCTGCCGTCTGCTTAACCCGTCACCCACTTGCAGCATAACGGCATCGCACCATCTCTTTCATCGTTTTCTGCGAGAGACTTTAAATCGACATTGAAGGGGTTATTGTTATTTATTTATTTTTCTGCATAAAGAAATGACAACAAGAATGTTCCTGTGGCTGAAAGCAGGGAAGCAAATCTTCAGTTCTGGGATATTTAAAAGAGCCATCTGAAGTTTTTATGAGCTGGTTTTTGACGGGAACTGAACTACTGCCTGGGAGGGAAAGAAAATCAATAAAAGAAACTTCTTTTCAACTCCAGCACTTGTTCACAGCAACATGACTGTTTAAGTAGAGGCATTTAGCCATAATGGGCCGGGCTGCCTCCATCTCGATATCAATCTCGCCACCAACCCGCGCACATCTAGAAAACGTAAAACGGCTTCTCCTCCAGGCCAATCATTACTGTCGACATTTGGATTGGCTCATTTGTTCAGAGCCCCTGACCCCCCCGCGCCTCCTTGCTGCATAACTCACTGTACGCCCCTTCTCTTCTCGCTTCCATGTTACTGAGACATCAACCCCAGCGGCGCGGGACTGTTTCCTTGTTGATACAAAGGACTTCTTTTTTATTCCTCCTGGGAAACTAACGGTGAATGTGTGTTGTTTTTTTTTATTTCTGCATGTGTGTTTATTGTGTCTCAGGTGAAGATTTTTTGCACATGTATTGATTTGCAGCCTTGAACCTTCTGACCCTTTTAACACTGCCGATCGTAGCTTATCCACACAACATCTCCCTCGACGCTTATTGAATCTTAAGGTTAAGGCCGTGCGGTGCTCTGGTTCTACTTAACTTGCCCCAGTGGCACATCTTGGAAGTCTTTTCTAATTTCTAGGCCGTGCTGCGAGCACCGTGTCACCAGTTGTTCACACGCTGACAGACGATCTGTGCTTTTTTTGGGCTCGTTTGATTGATCACAAATGTGTGCAAATAAAGTGGGCCCTTTCTCACCAGCTGCTAGCTGTCTTTTTTTTTTTTATTATATCAGGCTTAAAAAGGCTCTTCAGGGGCCTTTTATGGTCCAATGCTTATGAGTAAAAGCTTACGAGTTAAAACGTAATTTCATTCACTTACTTGACAGTTTTCCATTTCAGCATACTTCACATCTACTAATATCTTGCCAGTCCTGACTCTGTTGTTCCGAGTCTGTCAGATCTTTTTCCAGCACCTTTACAGCTCGTTTGTAACCGAGCGCACACTCCCACGACCTCGGTAATTGTGTACAACCAAAGAGCTGTCCCCTTTGGAACCTGTTGGGGTTCGCTCGTGTCTTGCTAATTCAGGTTTAATCTACACCACCCACTCTGTCAAAGCTGCTAATGAAGTCGACACCCCCTCGAACTTCAAAAGAAAGGTTTATTATCCCTTTCAAATAGGTTCTGAATTGAACAATGGCTGGATGGTGCAGTCATTTTGTTCACATTATAGGGCATCGTGTGATTCAGATTTCAATATGGCTGCATTATTACTCGTGTAACTGGAAACCTCTCACTGCTGAATATTGCTTGGCCTTCGCCTGCTCTGGAAGCTCGTGTTAAATCAGGTTTGACCGTCCCTGTGTGATGTCACATCCCAGTCATTTTCGCTTCACTTCCTCGGGGATCCTCTTCAACAGCGGACGCATTTCAGGTTTGATTATTTTGTGCACGAGCGACACTCTTAGTGCCTCTCAGTGCATTTTCTGGCCTGATGGGTGCACAGGAGAAGATTGGTACCTCTGATCATGGTCTCATTCTGTCACTTTTATTTTCTCATTTACACACACACTTTGCTCACTTTAAACAGAACACCAAATCCATTTTTCCAGTGATAGATTGTAAAGTGCTTTAAGCACATTCCCCTGACACGACACTGTTCAATTCCAAATAATCTGTAGTGGCGCAGAATCTGCCTTTGTCTGTCAGGGTATTGTCCATGTTATCACAAATGTGCATAAAAAAAGCATCAACTTTTTTCTGTTTACATGGAAACGGAAGCTGGGGCATTGTGGAAATGCTCCACTCCAGAAGTAGTTTTTAAAAAATGTTGTTTTAAGGGACTGAAGATGCTGTTTCCATGTAAATGGACAGTGGAAAAGTGACAGAGGTTTACCATTTTCACCTGAAAAGCTTTATTATTTGAAGCTCAAAGCGAGTACACAACAGTGTGTACTGTAATACGTGAGGTTCGGAGGTATCCTTGATCCAGTAATGCCGCCAGGTACAAATGAACATGCTTTCAAAGAGCCCCTGGAGTTCGAAATATAATGTAGGTGCTGACCTCCCTTCCTCGTGTCCATGAAAATCCCCTCATGATAGTCTGAGTTACATGCAGCTTTAAAAAATGTATCCAGGGGCAGGTCGAGCTGAGCACTGAGGCAGAGTCGCCTCCTGACAGGAGTGTGGAAACTCACCTTCGGATCTCGCTCGATTTTTAACAGAATTCAATAGTGAACAATCAGGTATCTCAGTTCAAAAATGACAATAAAGAATTATCCATAAGCGCAGGAACCACCCACGTTTGCTGTGAAACAAGAAAAATATTTTCCGCTGTTTGTTTTGTTTGCCCTTTATTTATTGAGATTTACTTCAATTAAGACTAATGAGCGGGGACCGTAATAGAGTGCATAATAAGTGGAACAATTGAAAATGCAAACAGAACGTGGAAAGCAATTAATGCTATTAGCTGGACTCTCCCTGATGGGCAGAACACTCATTGGTTTGTCAATAGAGAGTGTTGAGTCTTCCTTTTAATGCCCATGCAGGCTCGGATGGTTCCAAAGACGCAATAAGCTTACAGAAAATGTGTTTTTCATTTTTTTTTAACTATTAACCTACATGTATCAAAGAGAATAGAAACACATAATGAGAAAGAGGTGGTTGTGTGACTTGGCAGATTGATTGGTAGATGGGAAGGACCTCTTTTCTCTCAACAAGAGCAGAAGCTCTAATGTGTGCCGCGCTCGACTAATTGGTAAATTGTCGCAATCGCTGTTATCTGCATGAATATCTTGTTCCGTATTGATTTTGTTATAGAAACAAATACATTAGTGGTGGTGAGATTAGTGGCTGCGGAAATGTGCCCATTCATCACTGCTGAACACAAGAGCTCTAACTTCTGCATGCTTAGTTTACCTAAGCGATGTGAGGGGAGAGTCTTTGTGGCGTTTAGGCGAAGAGAGTGGGAAACTGCGAACAAATCTAGGGGACATATTCAACAATTTCAAGGACCTTGAAAAAATTCTTGGATGCCCATGGGGGAACATAAAGGTGAGGGTCAAGTGAATTAAAGAACTTGGATTTTAAATCCTTGCTCCTGACCTAGCTTATTGACCAAAGTCTGTTGAGTGTGATTAACAGGCTTACTGTTATTCAACAACACACTGCTGGATTCTCTGATACAGGTTAAGCTTGCACCTAAGGGGAAAGATAAGAAATGACGAATGTTTTAGATGAAGAACTGGGTGGGAATGGACCAGACATCCACCGGGGAGACACCAGTCTCTGGAGGAGCTAATCTAGGCTACACTCAGGCGCAATGCTCTGCTCACACCACAGTTACCTCAATGTTCTCAAGAGGTTTTCTCTAACACCAAGCATTGAGGCGGTTGTTAATTATGGCTTTTTTCCCCCCTTCTTCTCTTGGAAGACAAACTTAGGAAATATGTTTTCACATGTGAGATGGGAGAGACTTTAAGTCAGCTCATGTGGAGTTTGAACATTTTGTTCTCACCTTCAAGGCCCATTCGGATTATGCAAACGCTGGAACGGCAGGACAAGAACACATTCCTTTTTATGGAGTTTATTAATTTCATCTGCCACCAAACCTTAAACGTTATTCTCTCATATGAATGTGGTGCAGGAATTGAGCTTGGGTACCTGTTCTTGGTAAGGATTCTACCATTTCCCTCTATTTATTTAAACATTTTCCTACAACAAGCTAACACAAGTTACCAAATTATCTATGGTTTTTATTCACGTCCAAAAATATTTTTATAAAGATTTTACTCACCCAGATTAAAGTATATTTTATGGTTTATTTTTCAAAGTAATTATTTTAATTATTATTACAAAAGACTGCACAGTTAGTTTTTAATGACATGAAATAATACTGTATGGCTGTCACATATTACTGTGTTTATCATCTCCACAGAGGCTGTTATTAATAAGCTTAGATGATGTAGTTGAGCTGGGACATCCATTCACCCACAAGTCAGTTTTTTTTCCCCAAGTCAGAGAACAATAACATATTGACTTGTCCGTTCTGTTTACGCTCACACTCACTTTCCCCATGTTCCATTGTCCTGTCACATTTCACCAGGCTATCTATCAATCTCCACCCTTCCTTTTACATTCCTTATTCAGTCTCTTCCTCACGCACAGAAACAAGTCTCAGCCCTCAGAAAACGCGATGAAGCTGGCTCCGGCCCTCCCATCCTCCTTCCCTTTCACGGCGGTGATGAAATATTTAAGCGGCATTCCTGTTTGCATTTAATTGCGTGTCAACATGCCAAACAGCTGATCTGTGCTGGGTGGAGCGGCTCGGGCCCGTCTGCAACCAAGCACTGTGTTATTAAAACCCAGAGATGGCTTTGGCATGGGAACGTTAAGAATGGGTTTAGCAGTCGCAAAAACATCATAAGTAATTCATACCCTGTGTTCCTTCCTGATGGGAGGAAAGTTGCCCTTCAGATGCCCTTTTGCCTCAGAAACCTCTCCCTTTTTATAGTCACATAATACCAACAACACACAGACTGTTCTTGGTATTAGTAAGCGGAGATGGTGAACTAACCTGTTTAAGCTCAGTCAGGGCATTTGAGTGTTTGTGTGTCCAAGAAATGTGAGATTTACTCACACTAGTTCACGTGCGACCTCGGGTAATTAATCAGTCAGCGATATGATAGCGTGTGCCCTGGCTGGGAGTGTCCAGCCGTGCCAGGGTGGCGAGGGAAAGGCATGACAAATGTGCAACCACGGCAATGTACTTTAGGCGGTTATGTGAGGTCAACGCGCACGAGTCAGACGAATGCCCATATAGTGTAATTATTCATACCGTCCCCTCAATCCCTCACCTCCAGCCGTGTGGCTCTTTTTCTCCTACACGTCGAGCACCGCAGAGCATGTAATCAAAATGTGAGCTCAGGTGCACCAAAGTCAGCCCTGGAGTGGTCTGATCGGTTCGGCTGGTAAGTGGGAAAGGATTGAGATATGGTGTCAGAATAAAAAGGAGGTGCTGTAATTATTTCTCTGTCAGGAAAACGTCCGACCGGTCATTCGTGAAACAATACAGCCAGCTGTTAGCTCATCCCCGCCTGCATCCGCTAGTCTGCACAACCACAGGTCATCTTCTAAACATTCCCATTGCCCTACCTGTATTTTCCTACTAGATTTGACAGAGGTGTTTTTGGGAGAAAGAGGGAAAGTGCCGTGCACTCCAAGACGCCGATTCAAAGGGGCGACGCAAAGGAATCAATTCAAAAACCCGCAACTGCAAACGGAATCACTAGAGGGGTTAGAGCGGCTGCGGCGGGGATCAGCGCCGTGAGCTGCTTTCACACCTATCCATATCAAAGAGGTTCGGGGGGGGTGGGGGGGGCAGTGGGCTTCTGAATAGCACGGAGGGATCAGCGATGATTAAAGGTAACCTGCGCAGGGCCATGTAACCACTCAGGTGCCCCCGCCTGGACCTCACAATCTTGAATTTCAGGCTTCTGGCTGTGAAACGTCCACCTGCATGTTTGGCCTTTGGAAATCGGATGAAATGTTGGCTGAGAATCACTCTTGTCTTGATCAGGAGTTTGAAAGAAAACATCTTTTCT
Organism: Arothron firmamentum; assembly: GCA_016586285.1. Classification (NCBI taxonomy): domain Eukaryota; kingdom Metazoa; phylum Chordata; class Actinopteri; order Tetraodontiformes; family Tetraodontidae; genus Arothron; species Arothron firmamentum. The sequence goes on from BJFM01001036.1 coordinate 20,884, forward strand.
TAACACCAGGAACACAAAAACATTGAGCCGATGTCATTTTCTGTGCCGACAATCACCAAATGCTGCTGAAGAGGTCATGGGCCGAACAGCCCCCAGACTGAACAGCAGGTCTAACGTTGATGTTTCATGTTTCAGAATTACAACTGTCTCACTTGCACATCTACCTGCAGGCAGAGCAACATTATTCATCACAATTACACTGTGATTGTCATTGTTGTGCTCTGTGATTCTGATATGTAATCATTTGCACAATTATTTAACACCTCCACATGCACGCATATACGCAGCTTCAGACACCTTAAAGCTCTATCTCCTCATTCGCTCCTGCCCCACCCTCATGTAAATCATCTGTGATTTCAGCCATAAATCTTCATTAGGGGTGAAATAAGAGAAGGGAGCTGTTTTATGATACTTTAGAGCTGGCTTGTGAAGGAGACAGATCTAATGCAGATGGTAATTTGCACCTTGCAACATGACTAAAAGGTATTATTGATTGCGTTTACCGCCCCCTCTCCAACGAACACGGCTGTCATTCCTCTCCCAGATATTCTGGGACACTCAAAGCTAATTAGCTTCCGGGCTATGGAGGAAAGGCAGACTGCACATCATTTGTTGTTTTTTTCCCCTCCACATATTTCTCATTATGAAGCCTGATAGGATTCAACCGCCGAGTGTATCGGCTTATCTTTTAACAAGATACCAGGCATTGTTAAAAGTCCTCTCAGACTGTCAGTCGTATTACAGCTTATTTCAGACACTCCAGACCAAAAAAAAGAGACAGATTTGATAAATAGATCGCACACACTTAATGCTCCTGCAACCAGCATTATCTCTGACTTGCTGTGACATTCATCGCCGCATATTTTACCATAACACACTCTGTGTGTTTGATATGGAGGCTCCTTGAATCCTCCTACCTTCTGGAGTTGCATAATACCAGCCACCATTCTGTGTGGACCCGGAGACCGTCGCAGCCGGTGGGCCTATCAGAAGCGATTTCAGAAACTAGGGATGTACAATGTCAGCATATTCCCTTGTTCTGTCAATCTGTCAGTCCCATTCTTCTTCCCAAGTTTCCCCTCTATCTGTGTAAAAGTGGAGACTCTGCAGAACGAGCACCACCGGATGATGTTTATCAGCGTTTGTGTGTGTTTCCTGCCTCTCCATGGGAGATTAATATCATCTCTCTTTATTACTGTTACGTATCCATCCACGGTGAACTGAACCTCTGGCTGTGGTGCGTCACAGCGTATTACTCTGCCATCTCCCATCTGCCCTGGCAACTTTTCAGTGCCACTCAGGTCCAATCTACCCATATTACTTCCCCTCAGGCTTTACCTAAGTGTGACTGATAGGGCCAACACTGGGAAACAAACAGCAATCCCATCCTCCAATAGGATTAGGGACTGTGGAGCATCAGCACGGCCTGTCTCACTCCTCCATCTGCTACAATAGAACCGCTCAGCCCACCTGCACTGGTGCAGGACTCACTCAAAGCAAGAAGCTCTGGATGCAATAGAGGTGAATAAATGCAGGCCAGAGTTAGAATCTCACAGCTGGAGAAGATCTAATTATCTGGCCAACAACACTGACGGCGGACAGAGGAAGGCAGGGTGACGGTTGTAACAAATAAGCTCAGACTGCCATGGCGCCGAGGCCGCGCTGACCGCAGCTGATTTATACAGGCAAGCCGGTGACTGGTAGAAAAGAAAAAAAAGAAAAAATCCAGGGTTGGATTTCATGAGGCCTGAGTGCTCTCACAGCACAAGCGAGTGCCACTGGGTTTGGGGCATTAGAAGAGCATGGTGGGCCATTAGCCGCCCGCCCCGTGCACGTTGACGCACTCTGGCGGAGAGGTTCTAAGGTTACGGAAGGCACTCCAGGAACTAACTGAGCAATAACTGAGAGTGAAATGGGCGCAAGATAAGCGCAAGATGAACGACGGTGCTCGTTCATCTGTGGTACTTTGTGATACTTAAGTTCCGTTAAATGTTGTTACCGCACAGCTATGAGATTATTAAATAAAGAAAGTTGGAAACAGAGTGTATGAGGGAATATGTGGACTAATAAGCACACGTGCACGCTGCAGAGCATAAAAGTAAAGAACAACTTATATAAGTGGGAGCCTGAATTCGCTCTGTTGTCATTGACCTTTAAGGAAGTAGTTTAAAATAAGCAAACTGAAATGGCTACACGCACAAGAATATAATATGATGCTTTTTACACATTAATTTCCCACAGCAAAAAGAAAATACAGATTCCACAATGAAAGATTAAACTGTTTACAATAAAAAAATTGAAAAAATTACCATTTTAGAGCTGCAGCCGTCAGGCCCATTACCTGTGCACAGGGACATTTGTTCAGCTATTCACAATAATGATAAAAGTGACACATCCGCCAGGGCAGCGTGGGGATGTTCAGGATTATGTGCATGTCATTATTGCTGACACTGTTCACGGAAAAAGCCCAACTGAATCTCTTCACGGTGGGAAACATAATGGCTATTTGAGTGCATCTGCAGGCAGGAAAGGCTACTGAGTGAGAGAAGAGAGAGCTCGCCGCAGGTCCGTCAGTGGGTGTACGAGTGTGCTCGTTTGCTCCAACATTCAAAATCAGAAGTCACATCCATTCTTTTCAAGCTGCCGTTTAGCCCAGACGGGAGCTTTATTAGTTTTCGATTAATCCTTTTCTCTGGCTCAGTGGCTTGTATGAGCAGCCTTTCAGGTGGATGAAATGATGAGCTTTCCATTAATTGGCAGAGCAGGCAATAAAATCTAATTTTAGAAGCACAGTTTCAAAGGCAGCTTTAACATAAATGTGCAGGTCAGATGTTCAATGGCATTTTTTTCCACTGTCTTTAGCATCAGAATTTAAGTCTTTTTAGGCAGCGGAAAAACAACATTTTCTGAGATTTGACATGATTGGGCCTAAAATGTTGCCCCCTCTAACCAGGACAATACTGTGACCTGTTCAGATTCAAAGGAAATTATTTTAAAGCAATATTTTTCCATCTTTGCAGACAGAATGAAAGATTTGGTCTCGTTCATGCTTTTCGGTGGAATAAAATTGACTCCACTGAATACAGGGCACACATGCAAACAGAATATAATTGTCACTTAAATGTCAAATGTGTGGCAATTAATGGTTCAGAAAATGTGTTCCATCGTTAATGGAACAGGTGATGATTTCAGCGTGTGTGTGTTTGTGTGTGAGTCTCTGTGAAGGGGAAAGAAATGTAGAAATATTTGCCATCATAACCACCCCTCCTCCACCTCACTACAGGTCAACTGCATTTGAAGTGGCTTAACACCATGGAGACTCTTGACCCCCACACGGTTCATCCTGGCATTGACCTTGGTATCTACAACCGAAGACGGGCAATAGATGGTTTATGCAAGATGTTTGAATCAGTTATTATATCTCCTAAATTATAAAGGTTTAGATTCTACCATACCATTAATTTTGGAAGCGACCTCATTTGAGCTGAAGCAGAGTGGACATTCTGAATGAGCCGTCCAGCCATGTGGCAGGGAAGATCTAAGATTCAGGGAATATTATTGTTTTCAAAATTCCTCCCTCAAGCCTTGAAGGCAACAGCAGTTGGATTCACTCCAGCGACGTGCTCGTGACGACGCTGCTGCGTGCTTGTGAAGTGTGTGAACACGTTCATGCCCGCGTGTGGTCTCACGTGGGGTGGGCGCTTACAAACATCCCATCCCTCACAGCTTACGTGAGGGCGGTTTCCAGATGGTTGCCGGTGAAACCTGGTCTTAATCATGGTCTGCACCTGTTCCCTCAGGCAGAATGGAGGCATCCCACTACTCTACTACACTACTACGCTTCCATTACACGTCTCAGTCCTTTATTTCCCACAACTATAAGTCGTCCTTCGCCCCTACCCTTCCCCCCCAGAAACCTCCCCATGACGTCCTCACCAACTAATTCCTGTCTGTATCAAGGTTATAAGTAGCTCTTTCTGTTGACTCATATTGCCAATTTTCTCCAATCAACAGTTTAATTACATCAATAAGAGCAGTTTATACAACGTTCTGCAAATAGACCAAACAGAACACTGCAGAGTAGTTCCTGCCGCAGTCCCTCACTTAAATTAATTCTAAATACAATTTTCCTGTTTGACTTAGTTCTTTTCCTTGCCTGTCTTTATAAAAAAATATATATTTTTTTCTTACTTTCATGTAGTTTCTCATTTTTGAGTTTGATTCATGAAAAAGTAAAAAAACAAAAGTGACTGCACTGCACACCAATTAACCATATTCACATTGTGGGATGCCCCACTGACTGTGTTTTACATGAAAATCATGCTTCTGCAAACAGACAACCCCCTTCAGCATAAAAAACACTGTCAATGTCTCTTTCCTGCCACCATATTTACCCCCATCATTTCTGCCCTTTGTATATACTTCACAACCTATTTTTATTCAACTGAAAGGCTAATTGCTTTCTTCAATATGTATCCATTTCATCTGTCCGATGTGGACAGAGCACCAATTACCCATGGAGTTATATGTTGAGGCATCAAAATGGATGCTAAACCAATTCTGACAAGCCTTTGAGCTGCGGCAGCACGCTTCGGAGTGGTTGACGCCGCAACAGTAATGACCGATTCCTCCTTAAATGGTATTTCAATGAGCTGGTACACTTGAGTGATCTTCTGGGGGGGGAGTAGGTTGGCAGCTAATGGATGCTGTAACTCTGGGGATTAGTTGTAAAATCTCCTCAGCATGGAGTTTCTCTGGGTTATCGAGTGCAGGCTTGACCTTTGTGCTCATCTGGCCCCTTTAATCAACAGCAACCATCTTTCTGTTTCATCCTGTTGCTATGGTTGAAATTTTCATCATATTTAAAAAACATGAATACGTCATAAGCTAAAAGGTCCAGCAAGCCTACCCCAGTCAGTAAACACATCGTTGCCAGTCCAGTGAGAAGTTAATTGGCCCCAAACACAGCAATCGATTGGCCTTGGTCTGCAGTGGGAATAGGTGTTTTCCCAGTGTCCAGGTAGAACTGGCAATAACTACAAACAGGTGCTATAAGCTCGATTCAATGGGCAGTATGTGAAGGGACACACTTGCCCACGGCATGCCGAACTAGAAATAGAAAGTCCAATATTGCTTCTCTCTGCATGCTCATCACGTGCTGATCATGGCATACCGCTCTTTGTCTTTCCAAGACCCACATGGGCAGAAATCAACACAAACATGCAGCTGTACACACACATTAACCCTCGCACTTGTGCTGTTGTCCTCTTTCATCATTTTATCTCCTGTTGGTGTTGTTTCACCAGCAACCGTCTCCACAGCTGAGGCCCGTGCATCCCTCCCATCCTTGTCTCGTCCTTGCTGAGCTGGAGGGATAAGCTCACTGTCAACACAGGACTTGTTACAGGGATTCATAACCTCTTCAATGCCTTGTCAATTTCCCCTCACCACCTTCCTCTAGACAGGTCCTCTAAAGTCTCTGACAGAAATCCCCCGCGTTGAAGCTCCGGCCGCCTCCAAAACGCCATCAAGGAGGAGGACGAGATGTTCTCGCGCTTGATACGCAGTGTGAAAAGCTAGACGGAGACACAAAGAGAGTCCACCTTGATGGATAGGCCCAGAGAGACCGAGAGAGACCCGCTGACAGCAAAGATATATACACACACGCTCGCACAGAGATCGAAGGTAGAGCTGCCTGAGAGGAGAACATCACAGAGGTTCGTCAGGGTTCAAGAAGGTCTCTCTGACAGCTGCTGGGAGGAGTGATGGAGATGAATAGAGACGATGCTAGTAAACAGACCGAGGCAGATAGATGGATGATGATGGATGACGGATGGCAAAAACAAGAGATGCTCCGCCCATTCCAAGCACAAACCAGCCCCGCCACAGGGCTCATGTGAGCTCGCCAGCACTTTGGTTATACAAAGGCCATGAAATTAAAATGGATAAACATGTCAAAGATTCATTGGCTTGTTGGGAAAAAACAGTGGTGTATATGTGAGTGTGAGAGGGTATGCAAGTGCTAGGCGATGAGCGTCCTTTGGAGTTCAACACTGCAGCAACGAAAACACAGATGCATAAATATCAGAGTTGATGATGTTGGCCACATAATATTATAGCTTCTAAACCTAAGGCGAGCTCAGATCCTTTGAAATGGTTCAATTAGAGGGGCTAAATCCATCTCTTGTCCAACTCTCAGCAGGCGTGTCAGGACCTGTCACGGCCCCACTTTTAGCCTGGCAGCAGCTAGAGCACACACGTCGCCACACATGTACGTAAATACGGGATGGAGGCTCAAACATCACACAGCACTCTCAATGGCGATGGCATGCCAGGAGGGGAGGCTGCTAACATCCCATGCTGTGCATACACAGAGGCAACATGCCTAACTGAGGCTCTGCTGTGCCCCTGCATGGCTCCTGTGATGAGGGAGGAGGCAGAAAGCAGCAGAGGTGATCCGGACAGAAAGACAGATAAAGATCAGGATACACGGGAGTGGGATGCATAGAAAGGTTTTTAAGATTTCTGTCAGTCCAAAATCACAGCATGGTAGATCATGATAAACATCAGGAATGCGTATCCGAGCCCTTGAAGGGTGTTTGTGATGAGTTTAGTGGTTTCAAATTAAAATGAGACCGAATTTTCATTTTCGCCCAGTACGTTCCTTCTTGGCGCCGTCGACACAATCTCAAGCTGCACCTTCTTCCATTGAAATAAATTGCTGTTGCCCAAACAGTTACCAGGTGTTGACATCTGTGTTTGCAAGAGAACCTGAAAACGCTCATCACACTACAGGTTTAGAAATAATTGAATAAGTTCAGTGTGATGATCAGCACCTGTTTGTGTCTACGGGGCTCCTCCAACCACCCACATAGATGCACGGCTCCAAGTAGGAAGCACCTGTACGCAGGTTCCTGTCATGTTCTCCTATTTTCAGCTAAAACATCCGGATGGAGAAGTAAGCAAAGGTCAATACAGACACATAAACAGGAAATGTTATCGGTCTGTTAATAGAATGGTGTGTGTCCGCGGCCGTCAAACATGCAGGAGTTGTCTGTTGCCGACATGAGCATGAGGAACGGACTTGGTATGAGCAGCCACCCCTTCCCTTTCCCCTGGGCTGTAATTTAGCCAGAGTAATGCATCTGCAATTTCATGCCGGCTTTGCTGCATTTTGAGGACAATGGCAGCAGCATGTTAAAAAAAAAAAAAAAAAAAAAAAAAAAAATTTAAACAGAGGAGCTCCTGTGTCACAGCTTTGTTGCCGTGGTCGACATTATTCAAGAGGGCTATGTTTAACAATGCTGCACAAGCTGTCTGCTGTCCCTGAGAAATAAGTTGCCAGAAAATCAATCGTGGGAAGCATTACTGCAAATAAATATTTATGGTGACCGACAATCTCAGTCTAGATGCCAGTTAGAGCCTCTGTAGACGAAAGGAACCATTACTTATTTCCAAATGACCTTTCAAATCTTGCTGACAGGAAAATGTTGATGCCAAACATGTGTCATTAGTTATTTTTCTTCTGCTCGACTCATATTTAAAAAAAACAACAACAAACAAACAAAACAAAAAAAACAGCCAATACAGAGTCTAGTGTATTTTCAACTGCTCAGGTTGTCTTTAAGTTAGCCATTTAAAGTGGTAAATTCTGTACATTAGCGTAGCTCTGCAGTCAGTTTTCTGAATGCCTCCTCCAGGGATTTGCCAAGTCATGCATCAGATGGGAGGGATGTGAAAAACCTGAAAAACACTTGTTAACGATTGGGAAATCCAGAGAGAAAAACACATTCATCATATTCTCCAATTCGACTCCTCTCTCCTCCTTATCCATTCTACAGGTCATCTGTCTGCTAGCAACATTTACACACTCACTGTATCTCCTCTTGAGATGTTTGCAGGGCATTTCTCAATGTCTCGGCGGCAACCTGATGCCCTGAACAAGTGCAATATTCTTTTCCTCTCTGCGTGTTTTGCACCATCATGATACTGATGGAATAAACATCAAGATGCAGAGAAGAGGTTGATTATAATGGTGGGGGAAAACTGAATTCAACTCCTTTTCCATGATTAAAAGCTTAGCCTGGTCCATCTAACGTCTTAGATGGTATCAAAGATCATTTTTTGCCGTGGTAAGATCAACATTTTAATGGGCACTTGGCGGTGTGATTTGTTTGGCCAAAATCTCAGCATTGTGCAAGATTCTTCTGGCCATTCTTCTGACATTTTGGCCAAAATGTCCATAGAGGAATCTTGCACAATACTGAAGAATCTTGCACAATGCTGAGATTCTTCTTGCACAATGCTGACATTTTGGCCAAACAAATCACACCGCCAAGTGCCCATTAAAACGTTGATATTTGACAGGGGAGGAAAAAAGGTAAAAGCCATATCTCTGCATAATTGTTTAAGATTCCTGATTTATACTTTGCAATAACCAAAAGGTCACGCTGGAAGTTTATTCAGAATCTACGTGTGCAGAATCGGTTTTGCAGCCTTCCTCGGGATTTGCCGCAGCACCAGACTCCTCAGAGATTTGTTAGTAACTTATGAGTACAGAACAGTGGCTCATATCATGGATAATAAAGTGCCAATCCCGCCATCTTTCATGAGTGGAGATCAGGGATATTGAACACGCAGAAAAACAGGAGAATTTTAGTTTACAGATCATTATTCAATAATTATCTTTGTTTCTGGTCCGTATCAGCAATAAAACCATAACACATACTGCTGGGAATGCATTTTTCAGGGTGAAAGCACTGTGTGCTCCTGAAGCTACAGGATAACTGCTGAGCTCTGCCTGTTCGGTCTTCTTCCCAGTCAGCTACCTTCAGCGCTGCTTTTGGCCTCGGCTCTCTCCACTTATTCCAATCCTACCTGCTCTGACAGTGAGAGAACTACACCTCGCTTCATTTCTATCACAAATACTAGTGCAATGTGCATCAGGAACGCATATCTGAAGATGAAGAGTGAGCTTTCGCTGCCGTATTTTAATCGTATTTTAATAATACCTGCATACCATTCAATTGCAAACTGAGTCAGGAGAACTATGTGCGCACATGGGTGTGCATGCACCCATGTCGGTGTTGTGCTGCTGCTCAACTGGGACAGAAATAGCTGTGCTAAGATAAGTTCCATGGGATGAAAGGGCCGACTGTTCCTGAATGCCAGTGCAGAGGATAACTTCAAGTGGTGTAACCCATTTTTCTTGTGTCACCATGGACACCTCCCCTAATGGGGGCTCCTCTGAATTCAATCCTGTCTTGAAGGTATAACAGGCCAGCGCAGGTCCCTGTCGCACAGTTTTATTATTGCCGCCAAAGTCCCAAATCCTTATTTAACTGGAAAACTAATCTGGGAAAAAGATTCTTTCCATGCCTTTGGAGCTTTAGGATTACAAATTTAATCTGAAATTAGCTCCTAGCCTACTTAAATCTGGCAGCGTTAAAAAATAAATAAATAAATAAATTTTAAAAAAAATACTTTCTTTGCTGGCAGTTTCCTGAGAGACTCTTGCAAATGGTCAAGAGCAGCGATACCTCACATGCAACCTGTTGTTTTTTGCATGTTAATAATAAAACACAATACCACACAGTCTAGATGGAGCAATGTTTTATTTCCTCCATATTCCTTTCTTACATAATTGCTTTAATTTAATTTGTTATTTCAAGCTACTGTCATATCAGGACATAAACAACAAAGCAATTTTTGAAAAAACATAGCTCAACAAAAGACAAGACAACCACCCATCGGCATGATTCATCATCTGTGCCCTGTGCAAACCGATTCGGCTTTCCCAAATATGGAGCACGGAGCACAAAGAGAACTTTCTCTTCTCTTTCTTTTTTGATGACATTTCCCTACAGTTAACTTTGAAGAGTTTTTGACGCCAGGCGTGTTTTTGTGTTGTCAGATTCTGGCAGGGCTGGTGAAAATATTCCCCGCATCCATCATCCCTGAATCATCCAACACAAGACACATTTATCCTCTTAAAAAAAAACAAAAACCAAAAAACAATATATTTCAGAGAATTTCCTGAAATTCTGGAGCGGCTGAATCAGGATAGAGAAAATCCACAGGATGCAGCATAAATCCTAAATATTTCAGATACTTTTATTAAATACAATTGCAGGTAGAGATTATTTTCTTGCTATAAAGTCTGTGTCATTGTAAAGATGTAGCTGACCTACAGAATACAAACACAGAGCACAGTGCTTGATGACCTTGAAATCAGTGCATAACACCATACACCTCAAATGCAGCATCATTCACTCATTTCTGACATGAAATAGCTGAAGACAAGAAGAAAAGCTTCTGTGCACTCATATGACACATCTTTCACATCGCCAGCTATTTATTCTTTATCCTCCGAATCGCCGGAGAGGACTGAGAACTGAAAAACATTGTTATCAGGAAGCAATCTCAGTCCAATGAAAGGGGGATAGAAGCCACGGAAAAACGGCCGCTTGACAAATGGGTGTATGGGAAATCGGACCAGCACTCCCGCCGTCTCACTGATGGAGTCGTGCGTTTTGCCAGTACATAAGATTTGATGAAAAATTAGGGGGAATAAAACCTCCGCCTTGGGGCAATTATACAGTTGCACGAGCGCTTCACCTCTGCCGGTGATCACATTTTAGTCCGCGATGATGGCCGACAACAGCGTCCCCTCTATCATAAATCAGCGCCAAAGAGGGAGTTAGCAACTGTCACGAGGTTACGAGATCCCCTCCAGCCATTTGTTTTCCTCCCTGTGTCAGTTATAGGTGACTTTGACTTCTCAATAAAGGTAGGTACAGTGGGCAATTCCGGAATAATATCTCCTCTAAACTGCAATCCAATGTCAGTGAAAATGGCACTTAATATTTCCCAACACTTCATTATGTTCCTGCCAGTCTTCATCCCCCCCCCCCACTTTTCTGTCAAGGTCACTGTGTTCAAGTCACTGGGCGCGTGTTCATTCCTTTAGAGATGATATTGACACTGTGGACCTGCCATGACCTAAATAATAGCAATAATATTAATAAACCTCATGGTACCTTGGCGGTTTTTTTTCCATAAACCAAGGTTAAATACGACAAACATCGCCTCCTCTGTTATCACTGTAGACAAATTTCCTGTTGTTGACTTTTAGGATAGACGCCAGCTCACCAATCACGATAATCCACACAGCATCGCGGCTCAGTATTGATCCCATCAGAAAATGAAGTTTGATCTCCTTCCCAGCGTTGTCCACAATATAACACTGTTCTCACTCCAGGAAAATTCAATATCCACATGCGCCGGCACTCTCGGGCTTTGACCCAGGGCCCGATCCAGGATTTAGCCCTCTTATTAAGGGGGCGGGTTCATCTGTCCAACCCTGTGACTGAAGACTTTCACCTCCCTGATCCCACAGCATTTGTTTTTAATGCGGATTTGACCACTTTCTCCAGTCTGTCCTGCTCTTCAGGTACCTTAACGTTACAGTATTTGAGGAGGTGACAACAGTAGTTCTTTTTACTGCTAACTCAGCCAGCCCATAATGCATCCGCGTATAAAAAAAAAAAAAAGGCATTGCTAACAAGAAATACAAGGAGTAAGCAAATTATTCCTCTTCCTCCCACCATTTACTGGCTGCACATTAACTATAGAATTAATGATCTAGAAGACTTGATTTTGGATAAACAGTCCTGCCTCCTTGTAATTCCAGACTTAATTATATCACACAGCAAAAGAAATGAGATCATTGCTTGTAGCCAAAGATCCACTGTTAGACGCCACAGTAGATGCACAGAAGCTGGGTGTTGCATTTGGAAATCAACAATTTTGACATGATTAGCCACGGAATTATAACTGTAACCTCTTTTTCAATTACAGTTTCAGGACACCCTACTGTATAATTACCCAAAGTCCCCAAGTGATGACAGTCTATAATCCTATAAATAAACAAATGCCCATAGCCTCACTAGTACAAATTAACGGCAGCAAAAGACAAAAGCAACAAAACGAGGCTCCAGGAGCAAGAAAATCTCCACAGAGCATCATATTAAAATGCCCATATGTACAGCAGAACTAAGTATTTTTGCATGCTTCAGTCGATTTACATCCCTCGCCTCATGTTGTCAGCACTAAATATTGTACAAGTCTTGCAATTTCCCGTGAAATCATTTGTACCAAGAAACAATAGTGGCGTGCAACCTGACCCAGTAGAACACACAAGTGAGCAATATTTCATGGAAAGACATGGCGTTGCACGGAGGAGAGTGTCTGTCATAAGATGTGTGACCTGGGACCTTTGCTCCGAGGACTTGTGACATATCCTGCCTAGAACTTTGTTTTTGCTGCCTAAAACAAACATGTTTCTCTGTCCTTGTGGAAGTAAGAGTCTTTATGTGGCAAATGTCTCCTCAGAACCCTTTTAGGTTAGATAATAACTACTTTCTCTGCTGCCTGCGGGCCCCGTTTAGATGATTTACTGCACTGTTAAATTACAGTCCAGGATTTGGTGGGGTGTGAGGCCAGCCCAGTCCCGCTATTTTGATGGACGTGGGTCCTGTCGTGTCCACAACACTTAGCACTTAGTATTAAGGACACCTTCCGATGTTATGTGGTAAAGAGAGCTGCAGGGTCAAATTTCTGCAAATGTCAAATTCAGCCTGGCCGAACAAGCGCTAGAAACCACACTTTCCTCCGTCATCTCATTTGTTGGACGATGTTTGCAGACTCTTGAGAGAAACCAGCTCTTTGTTTGCACCGATGTCATCTTTTTATACAGCTCTTCCGCGTCGTTCCAACAGGCGCCTCCGTCCAAAAACATCACCATTCAAAGAGAAGTCATTCCCATTGTGTTATTTCTGCGTCAAGAGATCTCTGCTTAGCTATCTGATTCACATCTATCTTTCATCTGAGGAACAGAACTGTGCAGAGGGATGGCTCTCTCAGTTTCCCTACATCGTCTCCTACTGGCCTTTCTTTGTCAAGTGTCTGGAAGATTCAGTGTGAAACCTAGTCTGAATAATCAGAAAAACACATTTAACCAACACTTTTAACCATTGGCGACATAATGCTGGGTTAATGGTTGCATTTGTAGCCGCTTTTCATATATATTGCTGCTGACCCCGAGTCACATTCTGCATTGAAGAAGGGGTCCAACAGGGGCCAAATCCACCCGGGAATCCTCGGGTTTGACATTTTATTTGATAATTGCTCAATACTTTTGTACCAGCTGAAGCTTCTACAAGCCTAAATCTGTTGTTTGGTGACAGTATTAGCCTTGGTGGGCTTATGTCTGTGGCACACAGAGATTAGAATTGTTTCATGTACAAAACAAAAAAAATAGCTGAGAGTAGTTGAGACTCAGCCCAAACAATAGTTTTTATACTGCTAGGAGTATTTTGTATAAAAATTTAAAAAAACTAAAACAAAAACAGAAACTGTTGAAATAAAGAGTTTGAAGTCACAGATTATGTGCAGACAATGTTTTAGTCACATTTAATAGTAAATTAGGAAGACAAGCATACTTAATAATACTGGATTTTATGGGTTGGCTCCTTTGGAATGTACATATCAGAATGTGTATATCAGATATAATGGAAAGACAAACTGCAATCCAGGAGGCTGTTTTCCAGCTGTCAGGCCGTGCAGCCTGCAGTCAATCAGGGGGAACAGGTCTGCATAAGCTGCCAGTCAGGCCCAGCTCTACAATGGCTGTCCCTCCAGTGATGGTGATGGGGAGAGCGTATCTGCCGCTACGGGAGCTCGTTAAAGAGGAAAATAATTGGAGTTTTCTTTAAAACAACCGTCCTTGAGATGTGTTTGTACATATCTGGGAAGAGTGCATTTCACATCACCCTCCTCCAAAGACAGGCAGGAAGAACAAGAGTGAGCTGTCACTCAGTTAACTCATTCCGCTGCCAAATCCTTATCATCTAAGAGGAGCAACAGATAAAATATGTCACCTTCTTTTACACAAACAAAACCAAAACTCTTCCTTTTCCTCACATTTTCACTTTGGCCTAATTATGACTGGAAATTGTTTAATTGTTCAGTCTTTGATTAAACACAACACGTGTGCACACGGGCGCAGAGGGAAACATGCTATTACTCGAAATTGCAGGGTGATGTTTCTCCGAGGCAATCAGCCTCTGCCGCTAAGCTGCCAATCGCCAGAGCTTCGACCAAAGAGAAGGTTTCCTCCCTGTAGCCGCGCCAAGGAAGTGAGGATTGCGCATTCTCCCAAGTTCTCCCTCGACCGCCATGAAATATTCATCTAAAAGTTGACAAATCTGTCCACAAAGAACGCGGTTTTGACTCGGTAAAACTGCATTAAATTCCAGTGCCGTCTAATCCGCCTTAATGTCTGGCGGCAAAGACGGACGGAAAAATTGCTGCCACGTGTTCCTGCCATGAGCAGCAGCATGTACATGAGCACACGAGGAACACGTCAATTAAGATAAGAAAAATGTGTGTGAGGCCTCTGCTTCAGTGGTTCCCAAACTTTGCTTTCAGTTGTTTGAAATAAACAAACAAAAACCTGATTTTTTTATTTTTTTTATTTTTTTTCCTGCTAAAATTGAATGTGTAATCTGAAATCCTGCAGTCTCAGTGGCTGGTGTGGGCCAGGTTTGTGCTGCAGATTATTGGCGTTTAGTGGGAACTTGTTTACGTTATTTACATATTTAGGCTTCACTCCTCAGTGGTGTTTCTAAAGTGGTCGGTAGTAAAATTAGCACCATCTGCTGTACAGTGAAGTTCGTTAAATTCAAGCCCTCAAGAACGCGCACCTACGCCAAGCAGCTAATTTCGCCACATATTGTAATTAAAAAAAATAAATAAAATATCCTGGATCCAGACTATCATCTGGAACATCAGCAAAATGTAGCCATCTGTTTCTTGTTCCATAATCAATATTTCATGAAACTTACATTAAAATCTGTTAATAACTTTTCAAGTTATTTTATCAACAGTCAAACAAACAAAACAAACAGGCAGACAGGTAAACGTCAAATTCAAATGTCAATGTAAATGTCAAGTAAATCTATGAACCCAACAGAGTAGCTTATTCACCAATCGACCGGCAGCAGTTATTCTTATATCAACACACCAATAAAACAACCGGTATTGCGATGTTACCTTTTAATTGCTGTGACTTCTTCTGCTACTGTGAAGTAGCGTCAGGATCTCTGGGTTCACTAGCGCCCCCTATTAGGAGGCAGGTGAACTGCCTGCCTCACGTACTGACGCAGATATACGCCAGCTAAACGATAGAATGTTAGGAGGACATATATTAAAAGTGATTCAATCCAAGTGGAGGGTACTTTTACTATCTTCTTAATTAAAAACAATCGAAATTATTTAAATTTGTTAAATACAGCACGTTACTGCTGCTGTAGTACCGCCCCCAAACACCCGGTCCCCCCAGAGGGGCACGCCTCTCAGGTTGGATGCTCTGCATTATTAGGCCTTATTTCCTCCACACACACAATGCAGTTGCGAGGGTGCATTTAGGTTCAAATATAAACCGTATAAAACAGAATCTATTCCTTTCAAACAACCCAAATACGTGGCAGACGTAAATGTTTTTAGAGTTAACAACATTTTGGCACTGCATTATCTCACAAAGAGAAAAGAGGAATTGTAAAATGACAGCCCCTGCTGAAAGTGAGAGCTGCCATCCAGGCGAAATGATAATCTGTCACGTTTGTAGGCACCAATTATGCAGACGATTCTAGTTTTTCAAATGGTTTTCAGAGAGTGTCACCCATTCACCCAGTCGCACTCATTTGATGGTCCTGCTGTCTGACTGCTGGCTAGTGCAGATGATTTCACTTCATCATCATCGAGCCAGGCCAGAAAAGACAAACAGAAGCAGCCAAAATCCGTCAAATATACCTGTCCCAGGTGTTCTAGAGCATTGCGGCAGATAGATCCAGTCTGTTATGTGACAATTAATGAAGGTGATTTCTACTCTGCCAGCAGTTCTCCCTTTATTGCAGTTAAATTCACTTACTGACATGATTAGCTTGAATTTTTGATTGTAAAAGGGTTCGCATATTCTGCTCATTAACTCGGGAAAAGCAGTTAAAGGCAAATATACTTGTAGAAAAGAGAGTGGGACACAGAGGACAGACAGTGAGGATAATACAGCTTTAAAGCACCGCGTTTGTCTCCTTGTCGTTTCTGTCAGAGGAGGACAGGACTTGTGTGAGGTCCAACATCTCCTAAAACCCTCACCCTGACGAATTATTGATGTGACGAGTCGTTCCAGCTCAGGATCAAGCTGCAGCATAAAGAATCCAGGTGACCGTTTAAGTAAGAGATGAAGGAGGCGTCTGTCAGGTCTAGGATGAGCAGTGATTGACAGATCACAACGTGGAAGTGGAGCAAGATGGAGAATTAGGATAGATCTTCATGAAGAACAACATCAGGCAAATGTTGAATATTTAGACACCGCAAAGTAGAACAGAGTTTGCTGTTCTACCAGCACCATGTTCTTTTTTTTCCAGCAGCAACAATGGAGCTGCCAGCTCAGGAAAATAAAACTTCTCCCAGCACAAAAGTCCACAAATGTATACGTCCGCCTGCTTTCTTGCAAGTCATGTTATTGTGATGCCCATCTTAGAGAAACAGCTTGTAACATTCTGCAGCGACCTCGCTCTCTGCAAAGATCAGGCAAAGTCTTTGTCAATGTGCAATTAAGCCATTCCTTCTTTTTGACATAAACAGAAAGCATCTGTTGGGCATGGAGAGATGTTTGGTCAGACGCTGGATAAGTGTGCAGATCAGGTACATGAAGGGGCTTTTCTATTCAGCCGCTGAAGATAAACAGAAGGTTTACTGAGCCTCCAATTATTAAGAATTACAGTTTTCTTTATGAGTGATGCGGCACAGTAAATATCTGTCTGAGGGGGGAAACGAGCAATTACAATCCTCTGGAGCACAACACGGCACTGTCGCAGGCAACAAAATCTAAGAAAGTTAGAAGGCTAAAGTTGTTGAATGAATGTGGACAAAGGCGATATATTTGTTGTATGAACTGTAGCTTAAGCACACAAAAAGACATGACTGAATGGACATTATTTCAACTTATCTGCCCCTCTTTCGAACAGGAAGCAGACAGCGTGAAATGATTTAAAAAAAGTCACAGCAACAATGTCTTTTTGAGAAGGTCACCAGTATTCTTCTTTTCAGCACAATGGCAATGGGTTTGTTTGTTTTGAAACTAGCAAACCTTAGAAAAGGCTGTTAGAGAGATAAACTGATGGGGAAAGCTGTGAAAAGTTGAACATTGCAGTAACACTTTAAAGCAGAAGTCTCATTTTTGTCATGAAACTTGCAACACACACTCATATATACACCCTATGACTTCTGGGTCAGGATTTGGTGCAGCGTTCGAGCACATGTGCAGAACAGCTGGTTCTGTTCCAGTCCAACTGGTCTGTATACATGCAAGAGTTGATCTGCTTTTATCACCACCTGGCTCTGTTAGCTCGACTATTTCAGTCGTGCTAACATGATAACATGTTTAGAGTAACATAACTCATCTTTAAGTGTCATGCAAACATAAGCTTTGCTACACTATTTTGCATCAACTTTCACAAAATAACACAGTTGGTTTTAAGAAATTAAAAAAGAAAAAGAAACAAAGCCTCAATTATATAGAATATTGATTAAAAAGAAAGTTGTTTAGTTTTAGTTTTATTGTACGTTATAAGCTGAAGGATAACTTTATTTACCTCATCCAAGAACAATAACCTTTTCTTTATGTGCATACAGAGGGAATGTATGTAATAATCATCCTTTTTTCCAATATCACAAACGGGAAATGAAAAATTATTGATTGTAAGGAGCTACACACGCCTAGTATCCCTCTGATGTGCCTCAGAAGTGTCCATCCTTCAGAGGATACTTCATTCTCAGAGAACAAATCGTCTTTTTATGGCCACAGCGGGAGGTGAAATATGAGCCTCTGTTGACTCGAGGCCCATTTGTGCTTTTATTATGTTTTAATGGTGGTGGTGAAGCCACCAGTTACCGGCAGTGATGACAGGATGAGGAGACGGTGCGTCTGGATTTAATGAATAGTGGATTCTGCCGAGTTTCATGTACTGTATATGACAAAATTGAGAGTGGAACGAGTGGATAATAGTTTTAAGAGAAAGGATATCGAAGTGAATGGCAGCGGCATGATTGTTGGATTGAAGCTGTGATGGAAATTGATGGTTTTATGCCATTACAAGTCATATGAAAACAGCTGAAAACAGCATGCTTTGGCAGATTTAAGAGCCCAAATCCATCAAACGGTCCATAACAGGTTTTATTTGATGGCTGTGAGGGCCCAGGATGAGGTTTTAAAGCACAATGTATATGAATTCTGCCATCAGTGTTGCATCGTTCCTGATGTCTGCGGGGCAGGGGTGTAAAAGTATCACTAAAGATGTTACAGCGCCCTGTCCTGCCAGCCCATCACTGGCACTCCCTTCATAACCCCGCAGCCACACTGCAGACCGTACTGTTCTTCAGATAGATATACCTCCATTTTCTCTATTGTTATTTCTAACTGCAGCAATCAGCCAGAGTCCCATGCTGGGCGGCAGATTGCATGTCAGACAACGCCAGAGGCAAAAAAAAAAAAAAAAAAAAAGG
>BJFM01001036.1:47686-61578 GCA_016586285.1 Arothron firmamentum
CACACACACACACACACACACACACACACACATACACCATTCGATCACTCATACAATCAAGGAAGGAAGAAAGGAATGAGGGAGTCATAGGGAGACCATCCACATAGAAAGCCTCGAGCTAGACTTAAACTCGCAATCCTCTTGCTATGAGGTGATTGTGATAACCATTGTATAATAAAATACATATATCAGAGGTGTATCTCGTAGCTACCCCTTAATGCAAATGTCCTTTAGCAGAGACTATTTATTGTTCCATCTTTGCTAAGTAATTTCACATATTCATTTATCCAGTTAGTCAGTGCCATTTGCAATACCTTGTTGTTTGGGGAGGAGGGGGGGTTATTGGAAAAGACAGGTACAGAGAAAATTGAGACGAAATCAGTGTTCTGACACTGGAACAGCATTCCTGTTTGATCTTAATGGAAATATTTGTGGCACTAAAGCAGCTATGCCACGGTGAGCACTGGGAGGAAACACAAAATAAAGACAATCTCATGGTCTTAAGCACAATACAGTCACATGCGTATGAGCTCACGCAAACACTCTCTCAGTCAGATGTTGGGGAACAACACTGAACCGTGACGGATCGCTTTATTTGGCGACACGTTTCAGGGTGAGAAGGATGCACGCATTCTTGCCCAGTGGCAAGGCTTAACAAACTGGATTACATCTGTACCCAGGAGAGCACACGCCTGTTCAGGTGACGCAAGATTCCATGCCCTGGTTGTGCCGCCAGACACCAGGAATTGTTGTTAAAGGTCGGGACATTCGTGCACCAAACGCCGCAGCTTAGCCGTAGTTTAGGCTCAAAATTTCACCAGAAAATTGCATCTGTCCCCTGTTGCTAAACAAGAACATGTCTCCTGAATTTGCATCACAAAAGACCCAGAAATACCAGGTGACTAGGAAGGCAACAGTGGTGTATTGACTTGCGCGAGTGAATTAAGTCAAGACTAAATGGACTAAAGACTAAAAGACTAAAATAATAAATTGCCAGTCCGGTTTCTTCCGATGCAACTTTCCCAGTGAGCTGTAGCTTTGTGTTCATGCGGCAACAACTCACCTCTCGCATTGAAGTAACGGTGTCAGGGATCAGAAAGTGCCTCGGAGACACTAACGACAAGTTTAAATAAGCTTGCCGCGGTCTGTTTAAGAGCATTATAAAAATTGATCAGCAGCTCAGTGCTAGCTCCAGAGTGGTAGCAGCAGACAGGAGGAATCAGGGCCTTAATAAGACATCTCCCTGAAGGTGGACGGCTGCTCGAAAAGGATTGGTTTTGAAATTGCCACACATGTGTCCACGACAAGTGTGTTGCAGCCAGAATCTAATCGAACTCTAATTCGCCTTGCGATGCAACTGAGCAGGTGTCACTGTTGGTTCTCCTCAGCAGATTCTTCACCCTGGGCTTATTATCGACAAAATCCACATGCTGTTAACCAACCCATTCAGCATGAAAATACCTCATGGAAAGACACTTTGATCAAGACAAGATGGAATTCGTCTGTGTTTTTTAAGTAAATCTATTCACAATGCATCCCTTTGGTTGTGTGCCTTCCCTGCAGGCTGTGGGCTGGAGTTCCTGTTGGTTCTCTGCGGGCTCAAGTTGTCCTGGTCCTGCCCCCGTCACTGCATCTGTTACACCGCGCCCAGCACCGTTTCCTGCCAGGCCCACAACTTCCTTACTGTCCCCGAAGGGATCCCTCCGGACAGCGAGCGTATTTTTTTACAGAACAACAAGATCCACCGTTTACTTCGTGGCCACTTCAGTTCTGAGACGGTCATCCTTTGGATCTACTCCAACAACATCACCTACATCGAGCCCTCCACC
This sequence comes from Arothron firmamentum, assembly GCA_016586285.1. Taxonomy (NCBI): domain Eukaryota; kingdom Metazoa; phylum Chordata; class Actinopteri; order Tetraodontiformes; family Tetraodontidae; genus Arothron; species Arothron firmamentum. Next base: position 49,516 of record BJFM01001036.1, read on the forward strand.
TTCCACGGTTTCACCCTGCTCGAGGACCTGGACCTGGGAGACAACCGCCACCTGCGCTCGTTGGCCGAAGACACCTTTCACGGGCTGACTCGACTTAATGCTCTTCATCTCTACCGTTGTGGGCTGAGTTCACTTCCTAATAACATCTTTCAAGGCCTTAGAAATTTGCAGTATCTCTACTTGCAGGTACAGTAGATTGTCAAATTGTCCACAGCTTAATAACAAGGGGCTCGTCCTCCATGAATTGCTTTCCCCTAAAGTTACAATTTAGGACAAAAATTTGCATTAATTTGTGTTTTCTTGTGTGCTGTCTGTGTCTTCTCAGGAGAATCATCTAAAGTTCCTTCAGGATGACATTTTCATGGACCTCCACAACCTAAGCCATCTGTTCCTGCATGGAAACCGTCTTTGGAGCATCAATCAGAATGCGTTCCGAGGCCTTCAAGCTTTGGATCGGTTGCTTCTTCACCAAAACCAGATCGAGTGGGTGGATCGCCTGGCCTTCCACGACCTCAAACGTCTCACCACCCTCTACTTGTTCAACAACTCACTGATTCAGCTGTCCGGGCAGTGCCTAGACATGTTGCCTGCTTTGGAATACCTGCGCCTCAATGACAACCCTTGGTCATGTGACTGCAAGGCCATGTCACTGTGGGAATGGTTGAAACGCTTCAGAGGTTCCACGTCTTCAGTGGGTTGCCAGGCACCAGTTAATATGGTTGGGAAAGACCTCAAGGAGCTGCGCAAGGAGGACTTCCCCAACTGTTCACCGACTGCACCAAATTCAGAGTCCAGAGCCCAGACTCATAATTTATCTGGCACTGTAAACCCGTCGATGAACCGCGGTGTAGTGATCGGCTCCGGGGATCAGACCAGCGTCATCCAGCCCTCGAGGCCCGGCCGTACTCGGAACTGCACGAAGCCTCGGAACAGATTGAGCAAGGGGAAGGGGGACAACGAAGTTCATCATTCGAAGGAAGTCATGGCAGACAAGGACAATTCTTCTTCCGATTTTACAGAAGGAGGAAAACATGACCACACCTCTCCAGATGGCACAGTGACACGGAGGAAGCACAAATGCGCTCCCCGGACCACTGTGCGCCCCCCGAGTGGGGTTCTGCAAGCCAACAACAGGGCGACCATATCTCAGTCTTTACTACACATCCATGCCCTCTTTGTGGCCTTGACAACAACATATATTGACTGCATTCTCCGTTGACCTGCAGGGGGGTTGGACAAAGGCTAAAAACTCCAAAAAAGTAAAAAAACAACCTCTGCTCCTGCACTACAAGGCCTGTGTCTTTTGTGTGTGTGTGTGTGTGTGTGTGTGTGTGTGTGTGTGTGTGTGTGTGTGTGTGTGTGTGTGTGTGTGTGTGTGTGTGTGTGTGTGTGTGTGTGTGTAAATGTTGTGTAGGGACCTTTACTGTTCAAGCTCGAACAGGCATCAAAACATCAAACATCTAAAGACTCCCAGCACAAGAATCAGGGGGACTGAGGGGGGGATGATGAAAAGTTAACGCATACCAAGCTTCTACTGCCACTTTTGCCATTTTTAGTTCATTTCCAAAAGCTCTCTAAAAGAAACGCAAATCAATTACCTTTGGTGAAATTAACCAGAGGAAGAAATGACAGGCAAACCAGGTTAAAGTTGCCAGCAAGCTAGCACTGCTACCAATAAACCAGGGTGAACGCAGCGTCAACATTGGGTTTCCGCACTGTTTGTAGATCAAATCAGAAATCTTCAGCCACTAATGTTTAATAGAGAGCAACGACGGCTCACGCACAAGAAAACACTAAACACAACTGTGGTATCTAATCCTTGACATAATGCTGGTTTCAGGTACCATCTTGCTCATCCGTGTTGCATTTCCAGCACTTGGATTCTGTCTAAATTTCCACGATGTCGCTCCCTTTGTGCAACTGAATATTAAGCTGCTAATTATTTCACCTCGGCGAGGACTGCCACACGCTATTTTCATTTACTCGGAAAACTATTCAGTGTCTCTGGGAGCTCAAGCTGTGAATACTGAAGAGTCTGTCTATATCTTGCGCCAGATGTTGTTTATTTATTTTTAATTTTTCTTTTTTTTATTTTCTACGACACAAACTGGACCTAGCGGTGGAAGACCCGCTGCAGGAGCCTTACAGCTGAAAAGCGGAGCGGGGCTAGTGAGGCCGCCATGAACTGACCCTTCATGTCACATAACCTCATTGAGAATGTGGGGAACATTTATTTTTCAACAACAAGGAACAAAAAACAGAAAAAGGACCATTGGTGCAGCTGAACTGACCCACCAAAAGTGTTAAAAAAAAAAAAACAATAACAACAAAAACGAAACAAAACACCACACTACTGTTAACAGATGAGGACTGGAGACAAGACAATCGACTCTATAACGTGATGGGATGGACATTTATGTGACATCTTGTTGGACTTCTGGGTCTCTGTTAACATCTATAGATACGATGGTGTGTGTGGTGTGTGACCTGTAACAGCAGCAAGCAGAACCTCTTACAGTGCTGATATTAATCATTTACTGTATTAATATGAGAAAAAAAAAAAGATTTCAGTGACATTGATGATGATAACAGGGTTTTTCAGCTCCTCGTGTAAGGAGGGATTTTCAAATTTTCTTTTTCTCTTTTTATTTCACGCTGATTTAAGTCATCACATATTTTCCACTTTATATTTTTACATTCATTTGTTAATACGCGGCTCATCAGTTAGCTAATGTTCTGGTGTGCAGACTTTTTATGTTCTTTTTTCTTGCTGCCATAATTCAATTGTTCAATAAGTTATCATCAGAAAAACAACAGTACAAAATGTTTATAAAGACATTAAAAGCTATATCTTCCTATGTCCACCATTGCGTGCAGAGCCTGTTTGTTCCTGCTACTCTGGTTTTGTGAGCCTGTTTGGAGGAAGCAAAAAACATCATTTACACAAGGAATTGATTCGGTCAGCATTATTTCCATTCTGTCTCCCCTTCCTGTCTGTGTGCATTTTTGTAATTCCTCCCCTGATCAGATCCTGCTAAGCTAAACGCTTCCTACACAAGTGAATTATGGACGCAATGGAGGCAAAAAATAGGACTCAATATATAATGGGCTACTGACCAAAAGAAATTTCAAATATGCCACGCGTGCTGCGGTGTGATACATTGCAGTCCGATAAATCATTGAAGTGATATTAATGAAAGTGTCACCTGAAATCTATAGATATTCCAAGCTATTATTATTATTAATAGGCCTTTGCAATATGAATTTTATTTCTTCTTCTTTTGCACACACCATGATAAGAATTGATCCTCAAGTTATTGTGCCATTAAACTTTTCTCCCCGCAAAATTCTGTTAAAAGATAAATGAGCACAGAAGGAGCGCTTACATGCATGGATGAGAGTGCTACGTAATTATCTACAAGCTGATCGTGGTGCCGGCATTTGGTACTGGACACTCATCTAGCCACAGCAGCTTTCTCCCATTTAAACAGCTAACTGAATTTTCATGATATCTGCATGCATAAACATTTCTGTGGTGTGCAAGGTGAGGGCTTCAAAAATAGAGCTTTTCAAATTACAGTTGGCAATTTTTTAAATTTTTTTAAAGAACTGCATGACAGAGTGCTGAAAATACAAATATGTAAGCTCTGATATATATTCACTTCTAATCACAACATCCCTACAGTGTTGCCACTCATGGCCTTCAGCCGCCGAGTTTGAAGTTTCATGCCAGAGTTTCAAGTGCAAACTTGGGCATGCTTTCTTGACACGCAAGTAACTTTTCACGCAGACTTTCATCACGCTTGCATCAAGGTGCTTCCTCACAGGGCTGAGTCAGGCGTTAGTGACGTCTTTGAGGTGACATCTTGCACCTCTGCGAGCATGAAATGAAGGGTTTAAACAGGCCACCACCGGCGGAGGAATATCCACCAATTTAGAGGGCAAAAAGGAGGAGTTAAATCACATAGAAGGGCTGCAACCACCACTGTCACATCAGTGTTTCAGCTTTAATACAACAAACACAACAGTTTTTTAAAGCTGAGGACAAATAAAAATGAATGGCTGGGGACAGGAGACTACAGAAGCCCTAAGCGGGCATGTTTTTTTGTTGTTTTTTTTAACCTTGTTTTCGCTTAGGGCTTCTGTAGGAGACAAGACAGAGAACAGACATGCCACAAGATACCACAGCAAGTGCGCAGTATCTATTCCCTCCACTTGCTCAGCTCCCAGGCTCCCCACTCAATCACACTGCTAATATCACCTCTTCCTTTCTGAGAAATACCTTTTTATATTTCCCAGCTACTTTATGCTGTCTATTTAGCAGGCCAGCCTGCGTACTAAACCGTGAGGAGTGGAGGAGCCCAAGGCTGCATCGCCACCTGCGTGGATTAGAGGCTTGCTAATCCTCTAATGTTTGACCTCAAGTCGGACAAAATACGCAAAAAATGTGAAAGTCTTAAAATGAAAAAAAATCAGTACTATGAATGGAATCTGGTCAAAATCAGGACATAAATGGAGTCTATAAAAGTCTGAAAATCTTAAAGGAAAGGAAAAACAAAAGTCAAGGAAATGTACCTGCATCAGATCCGAGGACGTCAAGTCACCATGGTGGTTAACGTAAAGCATTTCACCTCTGAATGCTTTACCCTCAAAAAACGAGTGGCCCGGTGTGTTCACTGCCAGCGAACCAAAGCCAGCCTTCAGCATACCTTAAAGACAAAGTTTCATTTCAATCATACATGAGCTTAGATTCTGAGCAGCGGGTTTGTATGAAGTGTAAATGTTGCTGCAGCACTTTCTTTCTGTGCTTTTGAAACTCTGGTTCTCTTTGTTCTGATCAATGCCGGTAATGAAAGCGATCAATCGAGGTGGCCTAATGAGCAGCCAAGTCATCCTCTGAGCATGAAACAGCCATGAGACCCGTCCACCCAGAGGGTCCACGCTCCAGTCAGGAGGTTAAAAACACACGCAGCATTCCCGACCAAACACACACACACACGCACACACACACACACACACACACACACACACACACACACACACACACACACACACACACACACACACACACACACACACATACACACACATACACACACACACACAAACAAACAAACAATGAATAACTCTTCTGACAGATCAGTGAGAGGGGAAATTCCTCTCCACTGCAGCTTTTCTTTCTAGGGAACTTGTCTGAAAATAAAAATGATATGAACTTTTGTTACATTTTTCTTACCAGCGGAAGAATATGTTCTTTCTGAGACAATATGAAATCATAATTCCTGAAACCAAACTCCCTTTTAGCAGTGATGGCCTTTTTTAATGTCTAGGGGTGTTTCCCCCCCGAGCCACCAAAAGAGCAATTCTCGATTTTCTGTCAGAAAACTCTGGATCTTTAATTTGACTGACACTCTCTTCACTGACAAAGTGGCTCTCTGGCACAAAGAGAATAAAAAACCGCTGACGCACCTTGAGGCGGATCAGCGAAAGACCCTCTCAGATGGTTCTTTTCTGCTCTTGGAGATAATTTCTGTCTACAGTGAGTACAGAGAAATAACAGACTTCTGGCACTTGGGACGCTCCCCTGAGCCCTGGCCCGGCGTTGTTTGAAATGCAATAAAAGATGCCATGTGGCAGCTGATGGGCCTGATCTCTTGGCCGGCAGCATTCAATTATCACATCGCATTCTGCGAACGTTCCAGTGCCAGGATGCTTGTTCACACGGGCGCTGTTTCAGAGATCACAGCAGTAGAACATCAGCACCACATAAAGTATCAGAGAGAACCATTCAAATAACCTCCAGTAGATCAGCATCAACAGTTCCTCAAAGGCACCGACTCTATTGCTGCTCGGTCGCTCTGGTTTGTGGCTCTGTTTGATGCTTCTTCTAAAGCGGACGCCACCAGCACATCCCCTCATATCCGCACGCTTCCATCAGATGAAAGCTGCGGGGCGAGCAAGGTCGAGTTCAAGCCTGTCTCCCTTGCTTCACGGCCACAGGCCCTGAGGCCTTGATCTGGTAAACACACACCCACACTTACATGTACCACAGCACTATATATGCTATAAATATAAATATATATGCAAAACAAACACAAAACACACAGTTGGGAAAACATACTGTCTCCATGCGATGTTCCTCGCCCTCTCTCATCTCTGAGAGGAACACGTGACGCTCCCACCTACACACGTACCAGTTTCCAGCTGTGTTCTTACGGAACAGTCAGCTCTGGTGAACTCAGACGATGTAGCCAGAAGCTAAGAGAACAGAATCGCACCGCATACAAGAGCGGCGCTGAGCAAGAAATAACCTGAAGATGGCGGGACCAAGTTGGAAGAATCTGCAGCTGGAAGCCAGCAAAGGCGCTAACGCTGAGGTGAGTCAAAGCCACACTGAAGTGCTCCCCGCCTTTATTTCACAAGGCTGTCACAGCTGAAACTTCGCTGCCAGCAGCAAACAGCCAGAGCGACACCTGACACTTCCAGCCGGGTGTCATTGAATAAAAGCTCCATCAAGTCACAGATGTGTAAAAATCTAGATTAAAGAAAATTTCTTTCCTGTCTTGCATGATAGTTGCACATCATCCTCACACATCTTTTGAACAAGAAACATAACTGGGGTTTTTTTGGGGTTTTTTGTTTTTTTTAAAGGTTTACAGTAAAATGTGCTTCTTTAGTCCAAATGCTGTGAGTCAGGAAAATCAGAGGAGAGAAGATTCACAAAAATCGATGCGAGCTGTCATAGAAAACTGCTCTGAACTCTTAGGAGTCAGCAAATGAAGATCTGCACTTCATTAGAAGATGCTGAAATTCAGGCGAAAAAAAGAAGGGATAAAAAGAGGTGACCTTTAGTGACAAGGTCATGACAAAAAATACAGAGAGAGAGAGAGGCCTGAGGTGGATTCTATCTAGATCCTCTGGCCTCTGATCCACTCATGCTACACATGAGACAACAATCCTGCAGATCTGCAATGCCAAAATTAAGGAAATGCAATTAGCCACCCCCGCTCGACAGGATACATATGACCAACGTATTAAAACACACAGCTCTGTCATGTTCAGGTAGGGCATGGCTGCACAGTAGGACACTTCCTGTGAGGTTACAGGTGCAGATGCGCAAAAACAATATGAGGGTCCTTCTGCTCATTATATAATGTGAGGAGCAATAATCCGAAGCAGAAAGGCCCACAGCCACAGCTGGCGCGTCATAAAGAGAATCTGTCCACGTTGATCCCGTCACAGCAGACGCTGTGATGATAAACACGATATTTGGTGGGATAAAATAACATATTCATGACATTTACAAAAGGATTTATTCATCAGTTCATCATTTATGCATGTTCTTTTTTTTGGCCAGTATTTATGCTGGATGACGTCGTATTGTTCAGACTTGCACATTCGCACAGACGAGTTATTTTTAATTTTTTATATATGTGTTCACTTATTTAGTGTTATCGCGACAGACGCGGCACTAATCTCAGAGTAATTAAAATTATGTCTTGGAAAGTTGTTGGAGTGACGCATTATCTTTATTTATTTATTTTTCCTGAAAGCATGTGGTTTAAAAGGAAATGGACCTGAAAATAAAAGAGAGATGGGTCTCAGTGAAAAGTGTGATCAATGGGCAGATAGGTGGACAGATACAAAGTGCACAAAACAAATGAAAAAAGATATATATTTCTTTTTTCTTTTTTTTTTTCTTTTTAGTTTAATGGCAAAGAATCGCTTGCCAGCTTCTGGGGAAAAATGGTAGGTGGGTAGGGGCACACCCAGTGATGCTCTTTTCCCTCAGGGTTCCTGCCGAAGAATCAAGAAGAATCAAGCATTACGTTCCCATTCCACAGACAGGAAACAGTGGCAGCACTGGGAGTGTCACTGGAAACACAGGGGAGTGCGTTGTTCTCTCTGCGCCTCTAAAAATAAGATGTAAAACCAGCGATGGGGGAAATGGCTCTCATCTCATTCTGCAGAGATACGTCTATAAAACCGGCTTTGGTGCAGCCCGCCTTGATCCGACAAACAGTTCTGGGTCCAATAGTTAAAATCTAAAAAAAAAAACATGGAATTATTACAGCTGCAGAACTTCGTACCGGGTTGGAGTGAAACAGCTCTTCACAAAGTTTTGACTTGAAGGTGGGAACAGGCAGATGTTACAGGACTGTGATGACGACGAGAAAAGCAGATGTAAAGCTCAAACACTTTGAGCACCTTTCATAAGACCTCAGACATGCCTGAACGCAACACGTCGCGCAGTAAAATGATGAAGCTTGGTCAGAGGCCATCTTAGACCTGACAGGATGATACCTCTGGCACCTCTGTCGCATCCCTTTCTTTGATGTTCTGGCTTTTCAATAATTGTTGAAGCTATTCCCGACACTGACCTGCACTCCTGATCATGACTCTTAAACCGAAGGGTGAAGATGGATACCACCTCTCCTCCCTGTCCAGCTTTCCTTCTGTCCTCCTGCATCACAGTCGGTTCAGCACAAGCTCGTCAGATCAAACAGGCTCTCTCACGCACACACACATACACACACGTACAAGCTGACATTCCCCACAAGGACATACGGGAAGTGAGGTGATGTCTTTAATTTATGGCGAGAGTAGGAAAGCTGACATTTACAGACAAGTGTTGGTTCTGCACACGCACAGTCCAGCGAGCTCCCTGAAATCCTTTGATCAGCTTATACACACGCTCCTGACATAACTCAACATTTATTTTACAGCACCTGCTCTCTCTCATGGAGACAAAGCTCCGAGACAGCCGTGCATTACGAAGACAAGACTTCAAGCATTGTGTTATTTGCCACGACTGTTTCACTGTTTTTCTTTTCGGAACCCGAGGCGCATGAAACAGAATTATTTTACTATTCATATTCTTTGAACAGATTTTAAAGTAAGATAAGCTGATGAAGGTCATGTAATCAAAATACTGGGCATGGTTTGAAATAAGATTCGTACATTTTGAATTGAAATGGAATATTAATCACAGTCGGCGTTTATACAACAGCCTCAAAAGCAATAATCCAGTCTGCATAACAAGGACGTTGATGGTGCATTTTCATTCATTATCGGCACTTATTATCCCACATTAATTAAAATCATTAGTACCTGTTAACTTACAATATCATCAGACCTAGTTAGATCTCGCAGGGGGATGCAGCAAACACAGAGGAGTTTCCAGGGAGAGTTAATAAAATACGTATTTGCTCTTTCCCTGTAGTGCTGCCGCTTTTATCACTTAATAATTTCACTGCTGTTTGTCAGATGTTGTCTGAGTTGTTGCTGTTTGAGGATGTACAGCGTCTGAATGATGTTCAGGTTGCAGTTAGGAGCGTAATGAATGTCAAAGACACTAAGAGATGCTCGTAATGCCATTCATGCAAAAACAAAATCGAATAGAATGAGGTTAAGCAAACAGAATAATAGCAGTAATCGGATGAGGGAGGGAAAATGTACTGCACAGAATCTGTCCTGCACAGTTCATACATCAGCACACCCAAATGAAACACCACAGAGACACGAGGGGACACTTCCCAGCCTGACTCAGCACCGCACTGACAGAATGGGTCAAAAGTCTCCTCATATTCTGACACAACACTGAGCCTTTGTCAGCGTGCAACACGAAATACATAAATTCATCATGGCAGGTGCCCCCCACTGAGGGGGGGAGAGGTTTTGACTCTGCCACTCACAATAACAAATGTGCCCCGTTTAGGACGAGCGGGGTCAAGAGAGGCTAATATGTGCTAATCATGACGTTAATCCCAGTGGGACGTTCAGCCCTCCGGCTGATGTGACAGGGATAAATACCAAAAAATGGTAATGGTGCAGTGAATTGCATTATGGTCCCTGGCAAGAACTGCATCCTCTGTGTGTAAACAGGAAGTAGAGAGCTTATGAGAGCAAGTCTTATACAGAAACACCACTGATGTGTCTCCTCTATTTACTTCGTGGTCTCTTGACATCAAAAAGATGAGGATTAACTTCTTTCCCTACTGAAGTGAATAGGAAATTGAATTTTAAAAAACCCCAAACAAAAACATGTTTGCTGCTCCGTTCCCAGAGAAGGAAGAAGGAAACGTGTGATGCAGTTTCCTTTTTTTTAACGCAAACAATCCCATTTCATCCAAAAGTGGAGTGAAAGCTGTTGTGTAATTTTGTCAGGTGAATAATCCAAATCTTCACTGGCGAAAACAAGACAAGTTCATTTAAAATCATTACAGTCATTCAGCCGTTATCTGCCGCTGCAGCTTATCCTTTTCCCTGTCACAGAGCGTTGGAGCCGATCCCAGCTGACACTAGGCTGGTTTCCAGATGATCACAGATCTCAGTCAGGGACAAACCGACATTCACACTTACATTCGCACCTACAGGAAAATTACAGCTACGAGTCAATCACGTGTGGATTTAAAGCTCTCAAATGGAAGATGAGAAATGATATCCACGCAGTGTCCTGCAGGTACTTTGCCACTTGTAATTTATCTCAGTAAGTTCATGAAATAAGGTCTGGTCAGGACAGGTGCGCATGAATCTGTACATTTCTTCTGACTGCAAATCATTTTCGAGTCATAATCAATTTCAGCTGAATCAATAACTCGGGGACTCTGATTGAGTTGTCATCCTGTTTGCTCCATCTGTCTCTATTGTCTCTCATCCAGCCTGGTTCTATTTTCTGGTATATGCAGTCCAAGTGCAGACGGGTGGGCACAAAAGCAGAGTTACGTAAGCAGAGTGCTTTTTTGGCACGCATACCCCCTCCCCAACATGAGCTACCTTGAACACAGTTTGCGTTTTCTTAAGTTCTGCTTCACAGCTCCACAGCACCCTTTAAAATCATCTTCTGTTGCAGACTAATGAGAAATGTGATGTGCGTTTCGATTCAGGGGCGTCGATTCAGCAGTGATATCTGTTGTTGAAGATGCATTTAAGTGTCGGGTGAAAAATAAATTTGCTTCCCGCTCTCATTGAGCCACACAGCCTATTTATTAGCAGCGACTGCTCGACAGTTTTCATTCCTTTTATGCTCAGACAGCGTGAATAGCTGAGGATAATTATTCAGGATTCTTTTGTTTGTATAAAGATTATTTATCACGCACACCACTGTCATGTTTCAGTGATAAATACGGTGGGTAATGGCCAGTGTGATGTATGAATTAATCAAGGTTAACAGACGTGCATCCAAACAAATCTTCATGGAAAATAAGAAATTATATATGTTTTGAAAAGGCGCAACAAAAGATGTTTAAATCAAATTTAGTATGCTAGCGTCACAGCATGGTCTGACGTCACAGCAGGCCCCTGAACCATCAGCCGTTAAAGCAATTTGGTGCTCATCGATGTTATCAGCAGCGCTCGACTGGACCTGCAAATAAGTCACAAAATATTGTCGGATCCAGTCGCCGCCAGCTCCCTCCAGTTGGATTTCCCTCAAGACTGATGGTTCCTCAAAAGGCCGCCATTCTAAATGAGGCAGGTGGACGATGCATCAGTACAGTCACTTATCCAGCTACCAAAGTGTTCACTTCTCACTGTTAACAACAGAACGGCGTAATTATGATCTGTCAACCAGAGGTTTGTGCTCCTGAATGGCACAATGTCGTAAAATCCACCTTCAGAATAAACTGTGCTAATATTTCCTCTTTTGGCAATTGTCTTGTCTGCAGTTTCCTTCCAACTTCTGCAGGTGCAAGATCTCCTTTTTAATAGTCAGATTACGAAATGAAGACATAAATGTGGCTGCTGGTTCGTTTACAGACCTTGTTGTGACCTGTTTCTGCTCGAACACTGCCATTGCATCTATGACTCATCCTCAAGGCACATGCAGCAAATCCAAACAACATCAATTAATATTCTTTTCTTCATCTACAATACACAATATGTATACACTGCCTGCAGGCTACATCTGACCCAGAAACAACCTCAGAGGGCCACCAACAGAGATCTGGTGTAATATTGATACTCTGATCTCCTCCCAAAGTCCAAAAACATGCACAGTAACTTGATTCTAAACTGGCCTGTGTGTGTGTGTGTGTGTGTGTGTGTGTGTGTGTGTGTGTGTGT
>BJFM01001036.1:61672-80406 GCA_016586285.1 Arothron firmamentum
GTGTGTGTGTGTGTGTGTGTGTGTGTGTGTGTGTGTGTGTGTGTGTGTCCTGAGGCTGATTTTAGACCTGACCGGCCTCTAACCCAGAACCTGCCGAAAGAAAGTCTTAAAGAACAGAGGAAGGAAGGATGGATGGATGGTAAAAGCCTGTTGTCTGGCATCTCCTCACGCTTTAAGTGAAATTTGGATGCTGACTGACATGAGACCGTGTGCATCTGATTACTTCCTAACATAAGCTCCGGGATTACATTGTTTATTCATAACGCAATAACCAATCTCCCAGTGTCCCCGGTGATTGATCCCTGCTCCTGCATCACCACATCCAGGGCTCATTTCTTTATTGGGGTAACTCGAGGTCGAACACGGCAGGTGATGTTGTCGAACCCAGGACAGGCAGCCGTGACGGAAGGGATCGCGACTCTGACCTCACCACTTCTCTCAGGCTGCAAATCAGGTCCCGTCTCACATTGTTTCACTCTCTGGCTTCTTCCTGTAAAGCTTTCAGTACGTTTCTGAGGCTCAGATGTGACTTTTTTTCCCCATCAAGGTCTCCTGCTCCTGTTGTTGGTTGAAAGGATCCCGGCAGCCAGCACAGCCAAGGCTTCCTCATTGTGTCACCTTGGAAACCTTACTGATCTCCCATGTTGACACACAGAGCCTTTAATTAAAGCGCCTTCAGGTAATGCAAAATCTTACTTTCAAGGTTTTTTTAATCCATGTGTTTGTGTGACTTGACGGTTTATTAGTGCCATTTGACTGTAATTTTTACTATCAGCAAAATGTGATGCAGAGTTTTACAGCAGAGCCACAAAGGAAACATTTATGGGAGTGTTTTAAAGTGAGAAAATTAGCAGTCAAATATGCACAGTGAGAATTGTTTCAGAATGGAGTGTTTTTATTTTCCATTTCACTTCAGCCTTATTCTACAGATGTTTCTCTTCTCTGCAGGGGCAGGGCTGAACGCAGCCGCCGCTCCAACGTATCATCTCCAGCTGAGTCTCTGCAGAGCTGCCTGTGCAGGCGCTCTGTCAGCTCCTGAGACAACACAGCAATCCTCCGTGGCTTGTTTTTTTTTTTTTTCTCATCTCATTCCAGAAATAGGAGTCAGCTCCAGCGACAGTAAGTAAATAAGCCAGTTGCTTTTCGTTTCACCAGCAGAAGGGGCTCAAGAGGATTTGTGTAAATACACAACTGTATAGACGCAAAAAAATTAAATAAAAAATAATGTCACCCAGAACATCAACAGGACGAGACCATGATGCATCACTGCAGGGCCGCAGGCTCACCCTCCCAGAAGGCAAAATTTGTTTTTTAAGGAGTGACCTTGGGATAGATACCAAAAATCCCTGTTTGAATGCATGAGTTTGGACTCCCAAAGCTATCAGGAGACTGTGCAGGCAGTCGCTGAACACAGACATAAAGGGGGACTAAGTGAATCGGGCACAAAGGATCGCTATAAATTTAGAAACCTGGCAGTGTCGACAGAAGAGAAAAGGATGGAATGCCTGGAATGTGTGCGAGTGGCTTTTCCGAGATGTGGTGCCCCAGAGGCACGCAGGCAGGAATGCAAACAAACATAGCGTGTTGTTGCGTGCTCGTGTCTGAGGGGAGCGCTGCCTGAAAAGCGAAGGTAGAACAGAGCGAGAAATGAAGACAGTCCATTATTACCGCAGCAAATGCACCAGGGAGGGCAGGGAAAGTGTCTGAAGCGAGGCCAGAAACAGGAGCGCAGTGGAAAAATGCGACCATCGCAATAAATGCTTTCATAAGGAGGCGAAGGATTGGCCAACATTAGACTTCTCAGGATGGTGATGGACTCTGACAGTCTCGCACCAAGTCTCCTTCCACCTTCTAATTACTTGTTATCTTGACACATGAGTGAACTCAGAAATGACGCCACACCGCCGTGCTCACCGACGAGCGGCCCTTATTCAAAGTGTCAGGTCAGCCAATTATAGGGAAGCCGGCCCAAGGTCACCTGTAGATGCAGAACCAAGACCAGCAGACCTCAAAGCCCGGGGCTGCCGGTGCCTTTATGGGGCTTACAAAAGAGCAACACGGAACTTCAAAGTTATTTTGATATTGGGAGCCACATCAGGAATGGTAATTCCAGTGACGCACTGAACCTTTGATGTGCTCCCCCCCACTTTGGTGCAAAGAGTATCTGAGAACGTATTATGCCAGCCCATTCTAAAAACATCCCTGCGGTGAAGCTTGAAGTCCTAAAAAAAAAAAAAGCCTGCGTTCTGGCGCAAACCTGCATTCATGCTGCTGCAAATACACGAGGAATCACTTTTAACGCCACAGAACAGAACCCAGTGGACGAGCACAGCTGCTTGGACCCCTCTACCTGACACAGCGACGCCAACCCAGGTCGAAGAGCCAAACAATCTGCCAGCAGAAGATACGGAGCAGCCGCCTGGACCCCAAGCCAGCATGCGGAATGACTTTCAGTCACACTTCTATACCGTATTTTTCAGACTATAAGTCGCCCCGGAGTATAAGTCACATCATTCAAAAAATGCATCATGAAAGGGAAAAAAACATAAATAAGTCTGGACTGGACTGTACCGCACTGGACTATAAGTCGCATTTTTGGAGGGAAATTAATTTTACAAAATCTGAGACCAAGAACAGACATTTGTCTTGAAAGGCGAGTTATAATAATAACAGTAGAATAGAAAACAACAGGCTGAACAGGTGTACGGCATGCTAACATAACACATTGATGGTTATTCTGCTACATGAAGCACAATGAATTAAATACGTGTCTGGTATGTTAACATAATATATTAAGTTATTCTGATAAATACAGAATAAACATGCTTACAAGTTTACCCAACTCTCAATCTCACTTCAAATCACAAAAATACATTTAATTCTTCTTCCTTGGTGTCAATTTTGAACAACTCCATCAACAGCAGAGGTAGATGACGTGCTGCTTCCTCTTTTTTCTGTTGTCGGCTGCATATTTTACTACTTGCAGCTTGTAATCTGTAGAATAGGATTTTCTTCTTTGGGGCATTTTTGTTCAGTCTTTCTCAAATGTCTTTAGGTTACCGCTAATAAAGCATAGAGTGCCCTTGCACGGCTGTCAGTGTGAAAATAACAATGTGACACATTGTGTGTGTGTGTGTGTGTGTGTGTGTGTGTGTGTGTGTGTGTGTGTGTGTGTGTGTGTGTGTGTGTGTGTGTGTGTGTGTGTGTGTGTGTGTGTGTGTGTGACCAAGGAAAAGAAAGGATCATAAATCTTGAAAAACACTCAAACTGTTACAATTCCCTACCAGCACCAACAGTTCCTAGGTCAGCCTAAGACAAGAGAAGATACTCCTCAATCCACATCAGGGGTGTTTTGGTCAATGGTTCCGCTGCCCCTTCTCATACGTGGTAATCAAACAGACCCTCAGCACAGGAGCTGAAGGAACCATAAATCCTAAATACAGCAGCGCTTCAGGGGGCTCCGACTGAGAGAACCAGCAGTCTGGGTGAGGCCGCAGCAGAGACTAGAGACTAACAACTCCGTAATATGCGTAAAATAGGACTCTGTCAGATAGCTTTTTATCCAAATATACAGAAGATGGGCTCCCTAAACCATGTTTAATTGCCCCAGTTATATAATTACAGACACCATTCAAATTCATCTCTAAGCAAACTCAACGAGCTCTTTTTGAGCTATTTTTCGCCCTTAAGAGGTGAGATTAATTTCCCTTTAGCAACAGGCTGTTATGGTCGCAGTAATCAGATCACCTAGTTAAAAAAAAAACAACAACAAACATTGCTCCAAATACATTAGCCAGTTAGAGGCCTATATCTATACGTTTTAACATTCATGAGGTGGTGGTGATTCAGTGGCATGACAGGGACAGCGTGTTTGGAATGTTTCAGTCAGGATTCAGAGTTGAACCTGCAGTTCAGACAACAGACAGGACCGTGCCACCGGGGTTAAAGGGCCAGCGGCAGGTCAGATTTGCCAGATAGATTCTAGGTTGTTTGTATAAATGATGCCTCCTCCTCATCCGCAGGAGTCAGTCATTGAGCTCCACGGATTTTTGTACATGCTTCCCTGGGGGATTTTTCTCCAGCAGCATGGAATTCATGCTGCGGGCTACCGGCCGACTCTGGGCTACAGCTCTCCTCCAGGTGATGGCTTTTAAACGACACAGGAAACTTGCAAAAAAATCTGCAACACCGTCAGTCAAGTAAGAAGTATGAGAAGCATCAAACCATGAAAAGAGCAGCTGCCAGCATTTAAGATTAACACTTATTTAAACACAGCTGCTTTCATTACGGCTCTCCACAAATGCTCAGCATCAGGGGCAACTGCATTCTGAATAAAACCCCATATTTGTATTAATTTGAAGGTGAAATGCCTCGGGAAAAAAACAAACAAACAATAAAAAATGACCTTCAGCTCAGCATCTAACACAATAGTGTTGGCATAATGGTGCAGGAATTTGACTTAATTCTGTCTCATGCTTTCCAGGTGACCGATTATGTTTATGCTGGAGTTTTGATTGCAGCGAAGTGCATTTATTAGTTGGAATATTCAACATGCTGTCGGGACGGGGAATAAACACGGTCCCTACCGACACCTCCCCGGTTTCAGTCAACATTGGGAACATAACTAACACGCCGCTAACAAACACATCAAATGCTAATACACCTGAACCACAAAAGGAAATTAATTCTGTTAGCTGAATCGGGATAATCAGCATTGCAACAGCGTGAGAATTAAATTAGGAATTCAAGTGGAGGCCTGAGAAATAGTTTCCCCACTTCAAATAAAAGCTTATTGTGGGTGTAAATGAGAGCAGAAAATAACTCCAGCTCTGCCTCCTGGGGGGGACGGCTGCATTTATTCTGGCAGAAACAACCATTTTGTTTCCTCAGTAGCGCCGTGTGCATTGGATCAAATATTTCAGCTCTGTTGGATAAATACCCACCAGGATCCATCAAGCTCTTCCGCAGTTATCGGTGACCTGGGGTGTGAGGCAGGATCGCGCTGAAGCTTCAACACGGCAGACACGTTTCATTCCCATAGGAATGAACGGAAAACCTTTCATACAATGACAAAATCTGTCTCAAATTGAAAGAACCGCAGGTCTGCCACACTGTAACATGCCTGGTGTAGAAAATATGAGATTACTGCCAAACCTCTGCCTGTTTGTGCCACAAAGATTAAAAAAATAAATAAAAAATCCTTTAATGGGATCAATAACAGCTTCAAGTCCACTTTTCTCCCACATCAACTGAGCAGGAAAAAAAAGAAGCCCCACATTAACCATTTCTAGACAATTCCACCAAATCTTATATAAACTGACACCGGTACAGTTTCAGGTCCCCTCTTTCTAACAAGTGCACACATTATCCATTCCTAGAAAACCGTGTTTAGACAGACACAAGTTCTCAGGTCTTAATGATCTGTTTGAGAGGCAAAGCCTGGTGACAGGTGCAGTGATGGAGGGGCAGGGGAAGGCTCCAACACGCATGAAGGGAAGAACTAGGAGACGTGCACGCGCACACGCACACGCACACACACACACAGAGAAAATGTCAAGTTTCACTGCTAGAATCTTTATTTTTAGGGGAAAAAAATGAACTACAGAACAGCCAACAGTAACGGGCATTAAACACCTTAAAGAAATGCACATTTTTTACTTGGGGTATGTTGAACGCGTACACTCTGCAAGTACGTGAGGAAGCAGGTGGAGTGGGAGAGTAAACTGTTATCAGGAATGTGCAGGTCCATTCTAGCCATTCTGAGTGCACGTCAAAGAGAAAGAGTGCTCAGTTGTGTTGGTCTCTGCTTAAAGTGGCTGCCACCCCCTCACAGCACAGAGTACATACAGAAACAACTCGTGACTGAAGATGGTTATGTGTTTTTGCACACACAACTGACCCATGCTGCTTTACAAAATAAAGACAGATTAAAGGAAAATATCACGTTCACCCAATGTAAAGTCTCAGAAAAGAGGTGAAAAGACAAACACAGGAAAGGAGAAAAGAAAACAGCTGATATAGAACCAACTCTTTACATTTAGAGCTGCATGTTTGTTGTACAGACAAGAAAAAAAAAAGAAAACCAGGAGATGTCAGGCGTTTACTGGGCAGCCAGTTTCCTTATGTTCATAATCAACCTCTTGCTGTAGTCTTTATGGTCAACTGGCTTCACCTCCATCACTGTGGCCTTGATCCGTGACTCATCCTGTACAACAAACCAAAGACAACATGACAGTTAGTCTGAGATTAGCATCAAGCGAACAAACGGCACCTCAAGTATGACAAAACAAAGGAACTTTACTGCTGGTGTCAACAAACATCCACACGGCAGCTTCATGCCATGATTACCTTCCCGGCTGTCTAGATGGGGAAGGTCATTTCTACCAGGACTATTATTCTCAACATTTAACTCAAATTCACCCTGAAGATCATCTGGGAGAAAAGAAATCGCCTTAATCATCAGATTCAGAATGACACCATGGTGTTTCTGAAGGTATTTTGGGATGAAGGCGCAACGATGAGCCGCCATCTCTGTTAAATTACTGTGCAGGCGAAACCAATCAGAAGCAGACTCCAACTGTCTGCACTGGTGGACAATCCCAACATTCTTCCACGTCAACTCCACTACCGTCAGGACAACGACGTTAGGACAAGACAATTCAGCACAAATCACATGAGAAGTATATTGTAAACCTGAGGATTTGCAAACAAGAAAACAGATCAATAGCTCCAAGCCCCCTCCACAGAGCTGCTGTTGTTCAAATGGAAGCCAAAATGTGACCTTTTCTGCTGTTTTTGGCAACATTGTAAAAAACACAATGCTCACGCCAGATGCACTGAAGTGGAGGGATGGTGTGTGTGCATTGATCTGAAGGGAAAGTCAAAGATTAAAATATTTTTTGGCATTTTGTCAAAGTGAGTCCACAAATATTCAACATTTTCTTTTTTTGAAGTGAAATCTTTATAAATACCAAACTGTAATAGGGTATTTGTGAGACATGAAAAAAATTAACCAGATGGGAGATTTAATGAATGAAATGTTAATCAGCCTGTGTTCTGATGCAATACACACAATGTAAACACTATTTATGAACCACAGTGGCATTCATGCTTGGAATGTTTGATGCTCATTACACTGTGGTTGCCAGGGGACCAAAAATAACTGGACAAACTGTGGTTTGGCTTGCATTGGAAAACATGATGCCAATTGTTGCTAATTTAAGCAAAAAAATATATATATATACACACACACACGCACACGCACACACGCATATATATACATATATATAAATAAAAGTCAATAAAAAACAAAAATGTTTCGATTTTACGAGGGAAAAAAGTACTTTTAGCTTTAATTTGGTGGAAGGAGATATTTCCAATATTAGGCTGGTTCAAGTTGAACTCTAACTTTTTCTGACAGCCAAGTGGTTTATTTCTTTACCCAGTTTCTGCCAAAAAGCAGAATTTTACCACTGTAAAACTCAATATCAGTAACCTGGAACACGATGTATGGATGAATATAATTAAGGACCTGTTCCACAGTGAGCATATGAAATGTGGGGAACAACGGTCAACTTGTAGCATTGAGAAGCACCAGTAGAACTAAAAGAGGGGGTTGCAGGTGTCTCGGGCGATGGAGAAAAAGGTTTGGAAGCAGCAGCCAATGCGTGCTTGTAACGGTGCCATCAGCAGTTGGGATGCTGGGATAAATGTGACAGAGACAGTGGCCTCTTCTGTGGGCTGAAGGCGGACGCTGCTGCTGGCTCGGCTCCAGACTTCCTGCTCAGAGCCCCTGCCCAATCAATTCTTTTATGCACTACCCACAAAACAACCCCTCTATTTATGTGGCCTACAGGAAACAGTGACCGCAGCTAATCTGTGCGCGTCCTTCACAAAGACGCTGAAAATAAGCACTCTCGCAACAATTGAGGGACTTTTTTCTTTGAACACGGT
Organism: Arothron firmamentum; assembly: GCA_016586285.1. Taxonomy (NCBI): domain Eukaryota; kingdom Metazoa; phylum Chordata; class Actinopteri; order Tetraodontiformes; family Tetraodontidae; genus Arothron; species Arothron firmamentum. Next base: position 69,626 of record BJFM01001036.1, read on the forward strand.
CCCGTCAGTCAGTCAGTTAATGAATAGAAGAACTGAAAATTGAAAACCACAAAGGAGGTTTCACACACTGTACCTGCACCTTTTCTCTGCCTTCCAGCTTCGACGTAGGCATATTATTCTGTTTTATTGAAGTGTTCCAGCCAATATAATACAGTAAAACTGGACCCACGGTCAACTCATCAGACAGATTTCACTTACATTATAAGTTTCCAGCTTCACTCTGCTGCGGAATATGAAGGAGTTGAAGTTGGCCTGTTGGAAAACGTCATCGAAGGCAGCTTCGTTCTGAAATTTAAAAGCATTTGTTCAGAGATTTCTCAATTATCCAACATGTTATTGGGCTAAAAAAAGACTCATGGATTTTTAGATATTCAGTATTGAGCAAGAGTGCAGACTAGGTAGTGAGGGCTTCTGGCCAGCATTCTATCCAGGAAGATGAGCCTCACCGACTCTTTGAGCTGCCCCAGGTAAGCTGCGTTCTGGCCCAGGATCGCCTCCGCGCTCTCCTGGAAGCAAGTCACCCACTGGTTGTCCCCGTAATCTGCAATGTTGGCCTGTCGGAGAAGAGGAAAGAACAAACTAAAAACACAGCAAAGGAAAGATCAGGGAAAAGATGCACGTGTTTCTCTGCGTGAGTCCAGATCAATAAGCTCTAGTTTAAATGTTGTCTGAGTTTTGACGGCGGTTCGGGCTCAGCATTGTGTGGGACCTCGGCTTGTCTCTCTCTGCATGCGAGAAATCATTACACCCCCTAATTAATCTATATCCTGCTGACAAGTCTGGGAAGTCACGCAGAGTCACGGCGCACTTCTGATACATACAAATTAACAAATTCACCGCTTAGGCTGCAGCTTTTGAATAATGGGATGTTAACTGAAAAAGAAAAGCTGATTATTCAGATGCCTTCTTGTAAACGCTGCTGTGGACAGAGTTTGAATTAAATGCTCAATACCAGAATAAAGGCTTCCAAATGTTGCATATTTCACAACATAACGACGGCGAGAGTTCTCTTTTCTACAAAAATGTTTAAATATATGAAATCAGTTATGCTTTAACTCCAGGTATATGTACATAACTCTTTGTGCTAGCGTGCTTGTTGCACTGTAGGGAGTAAGAAACGAGAAATGAGTCACTTACAGAGAGGATAAGGCGGTATTTGAAGTTGGGGAACTCTTTGTCACACTTCTCACAGCGGAACATTCCATTCTGTTGGTCGACCACTTTTTTGTTGCAGTCCTGGCTGGGACAGGCCTGGTAAAGGCAGTTCTCCTTGCGCAGGTAGACGATAGTTGCGATGCAGGTGTAGTAGTCAGCCTAAAGAGGAGATACGAGCCAAAGCCTCATCTTTTTGCAAGCTGCACATGTCAACTGTCAGGCTCCACTCAGAGCGACAAAAAAAATGACAGACGTTTTGAAGATCATACAGGGCAGGAATTCTGATGCCGCCCCGGCAGAAACATACTGACCCTGACAGGAATGCAAACCAAAACTGCAACAACAACTTAAGGAATGCATGGAAAAACAGCACTCAGGAAATATTCACCACGAAAGTCACCTGAACAAGTGACTCAGGCTAACTCAGCACAAACTTTGGTGTGAATGTGCACTGATGAAGATGCTTAATAGCTCTACAGCGTTATCAGAGATAACCACGAGCACGCTTTGATCTACAAGTGTATGTTCAGGGTCAGCAAGCGGGCCAACAACCAATTTCCAACCGCCTCGACATGACTGCAGTTGTGCTGAACACATGTAATCGTTTAAGGATGCTAGAAATTTGTCCAAATTTTTTCTGAATTAGCTGAACTGTCACTAAAGGACTTTTCTTGAAGAGAAACTCCAAGAATCAAAGTCTTTGTGTCTCCTTTCTTCCTCTAACTAAAGAGTTGTTCAATCCCAATTAACTCCTAAAAACTACTGACATTTCATTTCTCAGTTAGAAATTAAGCTCAGAGCTCAAAATATCAACAAGGAGAATAGGTCCCTCTATTCTAACCAAATGAGCTGCTGCTTGTTCCTTTTCCCCCCAACATATTTATCCGCCCTTAAAGAACTCAGACTTCAATGTCTGCTACTTTCTCAAGCCGGTCCGACTAACGAAAGGAGCTCGTTTCTCATTAGCATACAATAGTGACGGGAAGCCAACCTCCCCTCGTGCCCTTTGTAGGCCTTCGCCTTCGCAAGTCAAGCATCAATCAAAAAAGAGCAGAACGGCCACTGGTGGGCAGACGATGCACACTTAAAACGCTAGATAATAACAAAGACTTTTTGACGGATGAAATTCATTAGCACAGACGCAGGGTGGGAGGGAGGCGTCCTGTGAGGCCTGACCCCTGTGGTCTCGTGTACAAGACTTCTCTGGGGCAGAGGACGGCCTCAGCTCGGCTCTATTGTCAGAACCAGCCTGCATCAAATGCCACGGTGACAAACAGCAAGAGCCTCTGTAGCAGTGGGCCCACCTCCTTCCACCTGCACACCAGAGACAGCACTAATGAGGAGTATTAGTGCTGCTCTGAGAGGAGTGACTGCATAAATTAGGTTAGTCAAATTACATTCAGGGCCTTTTGGTGGCCTAAATAATGGAATTCTTCGCAGGTGCAGTGGTTTTCAGTGATAAAGACGTCTCATATTGTCACACACGTTAAAAGCCAGCAGATGCAGAGCTGTGAAGGAAGTTACCTCAGAAATATGTGTTCTGTCCGTGAGCAATGTCACAAATGCTGCTTGGAATTCAACACCAGCCTTTCAGTTCCACCTTAGATGCATTTAAAGGAGCACCCTGATGTAACATCGAATGCACCATGTGCATATGTGGAATGTGTCAAAGAGCATGCGTACCTTCTCTCCGTGGCCCAAATGCTCCGTTTTAACGTCAGCTAGTGTCTTCCAGTTGGTGTTTCCGCCTCCTCCGCCGCCAGCTTTCATCTCCGTCAAAGACTGTCCCTCCATGGAATGACCCTCTTTGTCATACCTGTGCGAAGGAAAGCCAGAATCAGTTCAACCAATCACAGCAGCAGATATACAAGAAAAGAAGATAATTTAATCATGTACACACTAACATAGAACATTCTGGTCTCCACGACTCCTGTAAACAGATTTTTTTTTTTTTTAAATGGGAAAACACTTTGACTGGTCACAGAGATCAGCAGAGTTTAATAGCTTCCTGGCCAACAGGCAGACTGGCTAATAACGTGGAGGTCAGCTTGGAAATTTACAGCAGGAGCTCGTCTCTCTCCTGAAGGCATGATTAATTGAAAATAACCCCCATTAACAGCTTAGCATGGCGACCACCAGGCACGGCTGCCAATTTCCCACCTTGACTCACAAACGTGAGCGATTCATCACGATGTCGGCGTATCCTGCAAAGGAGTGCCTGCACTAAAACCACAGGAGGACAAATCTGAGCGGGGCTCTCGGCAATAGAGACGTCTGTCAACAACGATCACAGGATCTGTTATTTATTATTTACATACCACAATCAAAAAAACCCCAAAAAAACATAAGATCTAATAAGAACACTTGTGTTAAAAAAAAAAAATGTCAGTCAACCCTCAATTTATGTGACATGTAGTTGTGTTGTTTGCGCAGCCTCATACAGCGGGACCACAGTGAGGTAATTTAAGCTGTCTGGTGTTTGTAGATGCACAGATGAAACACATTGTGTTGATGGCTGACAGCGCTGTGATACACCCATCATCCAGTAATTATTACATCTGCCATTCAGAGCCCCTGTCTTGTACCGCTCTGCGAGCCAATCTGTCTGTCCCTCGATCTAGAGTGGGGAAGACAACGTTTGGAAAAGGGCTTCTTCCTATAATACTGTATGGCGAGTGTAAAATCAATAAAAATCAAATTAATCTCTACTTTAATGTCTTAGAGACAAATGTAGCTAAAACAAGAAGAATTTAAAAAGATAGGCCTGCCCAGTAGTCTGGTGTCTGCTCTGGACAGCCAGCCTGGCAGGAATGGGAAAAAGGTGTAAAATGCTTAAAAAGAAGCCACCTAGACTGCCGTCTTATTTATGACAGACAACAGGCAACACAGGAAACTGGAATGGAATGGTAGACGGATACAAAATAGGATGAACGAGACAAAGATGACAAATTACACATGGCAGGAGAGGGAACGCGGGCAGATCGTAGCTCGGGGTGGCAGGCCTTCAGCGAGCAGGAAAACACATGACTGGAGGTTGGCAGGCACGCCTGTTGCACACAGGTGTGAAGTGTCAGACGAGACCGGTGCAGGTGTTATACCTGTGGCATCGGGGGGGTTGTGGAGAACCTAGCTTTAACAGAGCTTCCAGTGGTGGGTTTGGAATTGGGTTTGGATTTTCATCAGTTCAACCACTTCAGAGATGCTCATCTGTAATTTTTTCATACTTCACCTCTACAGAAGAGCTTTATTTACCAGAACATTCACTGGCAGGCGGCAGTAAAACAAGCCGATTCATGTTAAATCGCAAAAATCCCCACACTGCATTACTCTCACTAAATTAGAAACAAATGTCAAGCTCGGCCATATTCATTAGCTAATCTTCAATTTCAAGCACGTTCTGAACTTTGATATCCAGATAAACAGAAGAATTCATCTACAGACGTATGATTCATTACTGGAGAATGCATCCTTGTCTAAAAACAGCACCTGCATATGTTCTAACACGTTACGCACCTTTATTTTTAGCAGCGTGCATATGCAAACAGCGCACTCACATCCCAGATTACTCAAAAATCGGAATAATTAGTGCACAGACCAGCATTCTTTACTTTAAAGCTGGCTAGAAATGGCTGAGCGGCACCACTGCTCTGTTGCGAGTCAACGACTCACAAAGGAAAGCCTATTCATTTGAGCAAGTCCCAGAGGTGTGCACCAACACACAATCAAATTAAGACACTCTTGCATGAGTAAAACAAGAACACCACAGCTTGGCTGTACACCCAGGGAATCTTTGTGGTTTGGCTAAACAAAGAGATAAAAAGCTTTGGCTTTTTCTGAATAAAAACAACATCTGAAGACTCAATCTGAACTCAGTTGGCTAATGTTTTCATTTTTTTGGCTAAAGCGCGCTCATTAACGGATGGTAACATCGTGGAACCTATGCTAATCACCAGCACAACAAAACACATGACATGTAATAAACTTCCCAATGATGAAGCTCTGAACTTCCTGCATCCTCAGATAAAATGACTGGCTGGGCTATTCTCTCCATCCTCTACACAACGCGAGATGCTTCCGATACCCTGCCTAATGATTGCATCTTGGTTACTCACATTGAGTAACTTCCATCGAGTGTAAGGCGTTGGGTTTGACCTTTCCCCATCTGTGACTTCCTACCCTTCATTACTGGACGCCTGCAGACCAGCGGGAGCAGATTGTCTAAAGAGCAGTCGCACGCACCGGCGCTTCTGTAAGCGATAAACCGGCGCTGGGATTTAAAGATCGTTATCTCTGGCTGTTCATGTGAGAAGCGGCTGGAAAATACTCCATTCCTGCTAAATGAGCAGGCGGTGATTGTCAAAATACTCAGCAGTGGAGATGTAGAAGCGGAAATCTGTGGAAGTTTATGGATAGAGTAAATAAATAAATATATGGAAAAATATAAATAAGTCCAAAAAGTAGCCTGAGCTGAGATATTTCATTACAGGCATAGTTTAGGACTCTTTAAAAGTTGCTCTTCTCACATTTCACCACTCCGAGTATGAAAATAAGCATTTCTTGTCTATGTATAAATACTGACGGCTTGATTTATCGAAGGTGGCGGTCGCAAAATAAACCTGTCTATTATTGACCTTCCCTCACTGCTACGCAGAGGTAAGCAAATGAAATGCATTGGACAGAATCGATTTCATCTCGGCTCCAAGAGAAAAGGCTACTTTCATGTGAGAGGTGGGACGGAGGGACAGACCCCACTTGCCACCTGTTTAAGTGGGACAGACAGAACACCAATCAATCAGTTTGCCACTATGGAGTGGAGCACCAGCAGTATCGCTGCGCACGTGATCGCTGCATCATCCATCAATCATCTGCGTCACAGTGTACAACCTCCCTTATAAACTGGTGTTCCAGACTGCTGACTGGACTGTAAACATACCTGACGAGACATATTCACTGTCTGCAGAGCAGAATTTTATTATTTGACAAAAGTAAAAAGTAGGGCTGTCAAAATGAACACGTTTGCCCAGATTAATTAACTTGCACTAATTAATTTGATTCAAAATCTTCATGCAATTAATGCATTTGTAGCAGGAAATGATTAAAGACGCAGTTCCACAAACTGGCAGGGATTGGTGCCCCAAAGCTGTTTGACGGCAGAACTCCTCCATCAAAAAAGCCTGCTCGAAAAGATACTGGGCCTCTTGATGGGAAGTTTGAGGACGAAAAAACTCTAAGATGCATCAACCGATCGACATGAAGTGGTTTTCGTGCCATCAGGGTCTCATTTAAACAGAGGTTTTAACAAACAGAAGAGCAGATCTATTTGTGGAACTATACGAATAGTTAAAACACACAAAAATGTGAACAAATCACACAAGTGCACATAAATACACACACAATGAAAAAAAAAAAGCAATCATCTGTATAATCGCGCACAAATTAGACTTGGTTTCATTTCTTCTGGAAAGACGATTACAAGAGAAAAAACGCATTTCCACAGATTAAGTGTGATTTCCATTTATATGCAATGCTTCGCTGAGGCTCCCCCCCACACATTAAAGCTGAGGGGGGGAACCTAATCTTGACAATGAGAATCAAAGCATACGCTCCTGAAACTTGGGAAACTGGATATTTACGCCTTCACAGGAGTTCAGTTTTATTAGTAATTACTGGATCCTACACCTTACCTTCCAGCGGGGGGCCGTTAGAGACCATGGTACCGGGATAATGAATGAAACCATTTGCTTTCAAATAAATAAATGGCTATAAGACTGTTAGAAGTAGTGAGCATTTCCTGTAGGAGATAAATGGGCCTCGGGAGTCACTCACCATCCTCTGAGCTTGTAGGCTTCTGGGATATCAGGGTTGATCATCAGAGTGCTGCTGAAGGATGCAGACAGCGAACGCCCTCCAAAATCAGACAGCTTTGCCCCCTTAATGGCTATGACCGGCTGTCCAGAACCATCAAACTTTTCTGCCTGTGTGCATCATCAAACATTGACATAATTAAAAAACATCTTTTTTCCAATGCAAGCTAGAACGTAATGAAAATAAAAAATGTGAAAAAGCAAAAGCAGCTTTCTCTGGAGGCAGGGAAACAACTCTTTACAGGACTGCCATTGTTTTCTTATTTTTTTTTATGATACATCTTGTGTACTCCAGCAGGTCTCACTGGAAAATTCTGTGTCAAATAAATAAACAGGGAACAGCGTGTTCCCTGTCAGTGGGGAAAAGAAATGGTGGCAAACTCTGCACAGTCCCACTGAGCCACAGGTAAAATCAACTGCTGCACAGCAGTTCATTCATCCCGCCAGAAAATGTAGTCGCCATCTTCATCTAGATGTTTAAAAAGGTAAAACAGCAGCAAACACTCCTGTAACAGATGTTCCTCACCTCTTCCCCCCACAGCGTGACCGTCACCAGCTTCGCGGACATGTCCATGAGATGGAGGGTCCTCTTGGACACCTCTCGGTTGGACTTGGTGGTAAGGCGGGTGGCTTCGTCCACACTCTTGCAGACTCCAATCACATCTGTAACGGAAGCGTTGCACAGCAGCGTCACACCTTCAGTCTGTTCAACAGCATTATGGACCCCAGATGGAGGAAAGCCAAGTAAACCAAGTATAAAACCAAGCTTTAGTGAGTAATAGGACTTGAAATTTCTTAAAACCACAAAAAAGGAAATTAGAACATTTGTTCTTGAGCATAAGCAAGAAAAATGTGGACCAGCAGAACAAACCAGTCTCCTTTAAAGGAATTGCAAGCAGAATCCTTATCTCACTTCTATTATGCAGGAAATCCCCTGGAAACTGTACCTCTGCCTAGGTCAGCTCCTGTGGAAGTGTTCTCAGAGTTTGAGGGATGCATTTAGGCTCCCTCCTTACATCACCTCTGTACATTCAATAAAAATGTCACAGCGTCGCCATCGTGGCATCCGAATGTCTCAAAAACCTGGATTGCTGGAAAACCCCCGACCACTATTCAAAGTAAAATAAAGCTCATACTTGATGGCTCATTCTGCCACAACAAAACAAGAAAGAACCAGAAAGAGCCTGGAGCCTGGCCCTGAAAGTGTGTACACAGCCTGATTCTGGGCACTAAACCCACAGCAACAATAAAAACCTGAAGTCTTAAGTACAGTCGTGATGAATGAGAAGTTAGTCTTTGTTTAGGACGTGGCCTGTGGCAGAAACGAAGAGCCTCAGCTGAATAGAGAAGATGATTAATTAAGAAAATTCTTGGAGCAGCTACAAAAACAAGATGAAAGGGATGGTCACAGGATCTCTTTTCTCCAGTTTGATATACCCTGTTATGGTTATGAAACATATCTATGCTGTGATTTCTTCAGATCCTTCTCAAACTCCTTACCAACGATGGAGTCTTTCTCTTTGTTCTCCAGGTCGCTGATGGAGACAAAGTCGCACTGCACCAGCGGAACGTCGCAGCTGTCCTCGCAGGGGATGATGGTGGACTCGCCGTTCAGCGTCATCTCATAGTCGTTCTTCACCGACGTGTACTGCTTGTTGGCGATCTTCAGGGAGCACTTGGAGATGTAGTAAACCTGGCCCGTGCGGGAGGGATGAAGCGCGTGTTAATCAGAGATCTGGGGAGCATTGCACCTGACTGACTGAATGGTGCAAACGAGATACGACTTCAGACAGTCGGCAAGAGGATCAGCAAAGGCTGGCAGACGATCCTAAGCTGCTTATTGTACGGCTACAGCATAGCCAGATAACTCATTCATACTCTCGGCGGTTTTAACGCACAAAGTACTGGCAGCTGTTGCTGAAACGCTCTCCAGCCAAATCCTCCTCTGACAGGACAGAGAAAGACCAGTTTGGCAGATAGTCAGGCTCGCTGAATCATCTGCAGGAACGCCTCACCTTGCCAACTTCAATAAGGCCGAAGAACTTATCCACCTCCTGGTTGAAGCCAGTCATACGGATCTCTCCCTGGAATAAACATCGGGACTTTATTAAGGCCGAGTGCTGAAGAGAGCTGGAGTCCACACGGGCCACTCAGAGTGGCACCTTACAGCCTTGTTAAACAGGCCAGGGGGCGAATCAATCACTCACGCTCTCGTCCACCATCTCCATGGAGAAGAGCTTGCCCTCGCCGCGAGCGTTGCTCCATGTGCGGATGCCACTCTTGTTGGTGATGCGGGCGCGAATTGTCCACCTAGTTGAGATGGAGGAAACGGCTTAAATCTGCCTCTGGTCCCATCTTGAGACTTAACTCAATCCACTTCAGCAGTTTCTGGATGAATGGTACTTAAACCCTTTTTTTACCCATCAATATTCAACAGTTTTAAATTATTACCATTTCCTGTATTAAAAACATCTGTTAGTGTCCTTAACAAATGTGAATAAATGTACTTTAAAAAAAAACAAAACACATTGATATTAGTGTGAACAAATCCTTGGGCTGTTCATCAAGGGAGCACAGGTGCCATCAGTGATATTAGGGGCGGCAGGAGTCGGCAGCTTGGGCTCTTTAACAGAACGCGGTCATTAGCAATGTTAGCAGCAACACCTGCGCTCAGTAAATCCACCTGTTCCGAGAGAGAATCTGTTCCGCTGAACTGTAGATGCAAAACTGGGCTTCCTTTGGAATAAATTGGAATCAAACTCACTTGGACTGGTAGGGGTTGAGGCTGGCAATGGGTACAACCTTGGATCCCCCTCCTGGAGTGCTGGGCATAGCAGACGGACCCTTTTTCCCAAAGTCTTTACTGAAACCTCTGTTCAATGCTGGAGGTAAGGAAAAAAAAACAAAAAACAGAAATGATGCATAAAGAGCAGCGGAGACAGAAATACAGATATAGACAGGCATCATTTATCTGAGGCAAATTTTTAAAAAATCCAACACCTTCAGATGGGAGCTGCTTGATCACTTTAATTATCTCACTTCATGAGGGAGGTTTCAAAGGAAAATCTAATGACCTTAAGTAAATTAACCACCAGTGAGTTTCGCAACAGGAAGAGACTCGAAGAGGTGGTGGAAAAAATCTCGTTAAAGTGAGCTGTTGGAAGATGTGCAATCCAGCGTTTCGTTGAGGATGATGATTCACTTTTCACAGAATCGGGGCAGGGTGTGAAATGTGGCAACAGAACCGAGCTGCTGTTGACTGGGAGAGCGCCACTGCCTGACGTTGAAATTCCTGGTCTGACTGAGTGTAGCACATGTGATTTGTGTGTATTTCGTGTGGAGGATTAGAGTTCAAAGTGTCCACTTAAGTCCTCCCACTTTTCCAACCACTGCACTTCGGGTAATTAAGCCCCCAGATCGAGCGGAGCATAGAGAGAAATGAACAATGACTGTGCTGATGAGGAGGGTGCTTGCCACAAGCTCAATTCCCACAAGGCAGATTACTATGATGAATCCTCGCTATGACACAAGGAGCAAAGACGGTGAAAGCCCTTCTGACAGCTGGGCTGGTCAGTGATATCTGCACTTCTGTGGGTCGTCATCAATAGAGGGGCAATATACTTTCTCTGGTCAGTGTTTGTTCACACAAATGGAAAAACAGCCAACATGTGGAGATTTTTTTTCATCAACTAATTCAGCCTGTGATATTATGCTTGATGTTGGAGAGCTATGCAGAATCTTAACTAAGTTGTGGGGGAGGGG
>BJFM01001036.1:81542-97539 GCA_016586285.1 Arothron firmamentum
TTAAACTAATTTGGATGGAGTATTTACTTAATACAGCATAATAGTCACAAACCTAGCTAAACTAGACATTTCCTGTGAGCACCAATTGATTGAAGTTAATCTTCGATCATTTTAATGCTGTATTATCAACAACACAACAAATGTAAGTTAGAGGTTTGGAAGCTAATTTCTTAAATTGCTCACCGTCAGCTGAAGCACCACATCGTTCGACCCATGGCCGTTTGATAGAGCCTGCAAACATAGCAGCTGGTTAGCGTAGCTTATTGTCAACGTGAATATATACTTCACCTGGAAATAAAATGGCGACTCATTTTATTTATCCAATTCCTGTGTAGGAATTGGATAAATGTAGATAATGCTTTTAAATAAGATCGACTACTGGACGTCTTTGTTTTATATAACAGCATTACACACTTTCAGCTACTCCGCCTAAACAAATATTGAAACTGAACGATGAGGCTACAAACGCTTAATATCTATTTTTAAGAAATTAGCTTACCTCGATGGCACCCTCTGAGAGCTTTGTCATGACTGTGACAAAGAAATTCAGAGACAAAACGTCAAATCTCAGAAAATGTTTGCTAAACAGCTTGTAGCACACGGACCTCAGACACTGAAGGCTGAAATACGACGAAGGCGCCGAAAAATTTATCAAGCGCGCCAAAGTATTCAGTTGGTCGGCTTCTGTTTCCGCCCACAGATCTGACGTCAGTTTGCAGCCTGGTTTCACTTTATATTTGTATGCACTGCAACGCTCTCGTAACTGACCGGAGAGCAGTCGTGTGAGTCAACGTGCCAAAGGGAAGTGACGTAGGGGGCTTAATGTGATGCGTTCCCGAGCATAGGAAAATTGGCATATAACCTTGATATGGTCGTTTGTAAAGATCGTTGTTTTCATTTTTTTTTCTTTTCGCTCGACAAGTCATGGTTTTCCCATTGAAAAAATAATAATCTTAGATAGCTTCCTTTTTATATCTGTTTATGCAAAAATATTTATATAATGGAGCGTGGCTCCAGACCAGTCAATAAAAACGATCAGTCCTTATGAGTCAATCTAAGAGCTTGAGTGACATTAGCTCTATTTATTATCCCATTAGATAAAGTCTTTTTAAAAGGTAATAATTACAGAGTCCAACTGTTTTTGACAAGTAATTAATATTTAAAGATGAAAAACACACACAGTTGATTGATTACCATTTTTCAATAGGTTGTATCTTATTTATTCTGTTTTTTTGATTAACAAAAGTATTCTTCCAAACAACATGATGCAGCTGACAGAGTACATTTACTCTTAACAATCAAATCGGTCATGGTCAATGTTTTCCTTCAGGCAGGTGTTAGTTTCTACTTAGGTGGGCCTTTAAAGCCAGTCTGGCTCTTATCAATTGGGAATCCAATTTTATCTTTGCTCCCAACTTCTCTCGGCATGACTGGAGCTCCAGGATTCGGGTTGTTGATGACACCCATGAAGATCGGCACTTCAGTCATGTCATCCATCAAAGCAAAGAAGAACGGCTGGGTCATGTGGAAAACGGGATTGGACGCCCTTGAGATGACCACGGTGGTGGCTGCAGCAGCTTCCGCACCTTCCTCATTGATCTCCATGGTGGACTTGTGCATCACACTTGACACCAGCAGGGGGCCGTCCGCCATCTCAGCCAAGTTGGGATGGGAAAATATCTCCCCAAGACCTAAATCAAAGCAAAAACAGGGTTCGTTTTTGTCCCTGACATGTAATAAATTGCAACCATGGTCCATGAAAAGATCTACCTATTTTAGTAAAAACATCCTGTAGCTCTTGTGCATACTCCAGTTTGAATTTGGGAACTTTAACTTGAACGGCCCTCTCCTTTGGCAGACGCCTGTACAGGTCTGACACGTTCAGCTCGGCTAAAAGCGAATCCATGTTGACCTGGCCAGACGTGGGCATCACCACCAGCAAACTCATCAGCTTCATGAATGGGAATCTTGCCACCTGCACAGAAGAAGGCATGTCAGTTCCATTTTTCCTGCTTTTTTTGAGTGGGCGACGGTGCTGCGTGTTACCTGAGCATCGAGTTCATTGTCAATAAATAAACTCAGGGGGTATTTGGCATCTTCCATCACTTCCACGTCAATCATGTTTTTGTCGTCGAGGTAGAACACACCCCTGGAGGTGAAGCGCGGGTCAAATCGAGCTATCCATTCTCCTTTCGGTAACAAAGAAAACTTAATAAGCAAAACTGTTGCTAAGACTTTTACACTTGCACATGTATGCTGTGGTTATAATTGCAGGAATGTGATACCTTTAAAATGGACGGCGTTGATGAGCATGACGAGCAGATTTGGGGGTAAAGCTGACAGAAACTCGGGCATTTTTCGATTCGTTGCATTGTACACCCAGTCGTTTATCTGCTGAAGACTCTTCAACACAGCCGGCTCTGAGCCATACAAACGCCTAGATTTATTGACAAAGTCTAGCTTTGGCTGAAACCCTGAAATGCATAATAAAGGCACAGAAAAACCCAAGTATTATTCCTCTTTTTAGGCTAGTATTGAGAGGAAATGATGACGAGTCACATGCTGCTGCGCCCAAAAGCTGTGGCGGTAAAAAAGGAAGTTCTCTTTGGAAAAGTAACCTTGGCGCAGAAAGATCTGCGTTGCAATTTGGAGGTCGTTGTTTCGGAGCCCTGCTAAGATGTTATACAGGGATTGATGGTAGCAGGGGAGAGTGTGTTCATGGAGATGATGCATCAGCAGCTCCTGTGTCTCATTTACTGCGCCTGCGAGGGACAGGGCAATAACAGACTGAGGACATCTCCAGGTGACCATGAACTTTAAAAAGATGCTGACCAAACTCAGAGAAAACACTGGAAAGGTGCCATGTGCCTTTAAAGGCCAGATGTGCTTACCCAAAGCCAGCTGGGAGAGAGCTAATGATATGCTTAAGGGGGATATGATGATATTTGGCTGCTCTGGCGTTGCCTCCAGGTTCTGCAGCAGCCGCACTCCGAGCTTTTGAATGGCAGCAGCAATGGCTTCCCTGGACTCTGGGCTCCGCCCAATTACACCACATTCTTCATCCCTTCCTTCTCCTGACGAGTCTGCGTCAGGCTGGCTGGTGTTCGCTGCTGCAGGTGTGTTCGTGGCAGTGCTGTTTTCTGATTTCTAACAGACAGGAAAGCAACACAGTCATGGTACACGCACACAAAACATCCCAACATTTATACAGTTTTGTTTCACTTCTGACCTCAATGGGAATGCTGGGAATCAAGGGAATAAGCGGCATTAAGGGGACTGACTCGTTTGTCACCTGAGCTTTCTGTTGAGCAGAGAGACAAGCATCTAAACCACAGAACCATCATGTGGTAGAGCAGAATCTTTAATATTGTCTTAGATTTACAGTTAGTCCTCGGCTGCAGAGACAGATCAACAGGAGTGTCAGATGAAGGTCCATGTCCTTCCAACTTTAGCAGAAAGAGAAACGTCAGCCGGAAGTCTCTCATTTGACTAATTAAAACAAACATCTGTGCTCTAACACAACACAATTACACAAAAACACAATTGTGGCATCAACAGGCAACCTTGAAGCACAATATAACAGATGTGTTGCATCAAAATCTGGAGCCAAGCTTTAAGATACATTCAAACAATCAACGGTGTCTGAATACACAAACAGAAATAGATCTTCTTACCTTGATTTAAAATTAGGGGGGGAAAATCTGCTGTCTTGTCTTAAAATTCAGCAACTAAGTGACCGCGGACAGCAGAATACCTGAGTAAGAGTTTGGCACTCGCTCAGCTAACAGTTAAATATCAACTTGCATTGATTGGGGCCTGGTTTAAGCAACAGAATCATACGGAGGTTAAATAGTGAACACCAACACGCTAGGCTGTTTCACAGGTCAGTAGGAGGCTAATATGATACAACTCATATCTGAATAGATATTTGTGTGGGAACTCTCTTTACCTGCAAACAAATCCATTTATTGATTATTTCTCAGAAACCCTTTGGCTTTGACAGATTACCAGCACCACAGAACACACGGCCAGGTCATATTTCTCTCCATTAACTGTAGTCAAGTGTTTTTCATGAACTACCAAAGAGTCGGAACAGAACCGATAGAAAACAAACATTCTGCTGATTTGCTCAATTTTCAACACATAGTCAGTGGTATCTCATTGCAAATCGGTTGACTGCAAACACAGCAGAGGACTTTGTCCAAACCCAACTTCAGTGAGTCAGCCAGGATGGGAAGATGAATCCGAGTGAGTCAGTAAAATGGGAAGACACAAAGTACTTTTTTTCTCCCCTTTTTTATTAACCAACTTAATAAATAAGAGTCTTTACAGACTTCTCTAAACACGTACAGAGATGCTGGGATGATACAAAATGTGTTATAATAATAAATGCTGTCATTTGATTATAACTTTCAATCCAGGGTTTTAAAAAAATATCAAAAGGTATAATCTACATTTTAGAGTAGTCTAAGCTTTGGGCAAGTAGTAAAGAAGGCAAACTGTGTTTCACAACATGACAGTGCTGACACCTGTATACTATATATATAACAATCTATTTTGTTAGTCTAAACATCAGTGTTGATTTTTCAGTCTACACGAATGTTCTAATACAAACTTGTTCGACTTGGCTTCGACCGCTTCCGTCTTTTGTCAACCTAACGACCAAGACGCAGCTCCAGTACACCGATGCTACACGTTCTCGTTAAATCAACTGCATAAAAGTTGCTTCAAGTAATTGGTGAATAAAAAGTATCTAATAAAAAGCTTAAGGTCAGTGGAAATGTACGAGTTCATGGCGTCAATAACTTGATTTTATATGCCAAAGAAAAGTTGTCTCAACAGAGAGTAAGCCTTGCTGAACATTTAAGGTGTATTTTACTGTTGATATCAATCCGAAGAGGGTAAAACACTCAAAGATGCAATGATGCTAACTCAAAAGAATTTGGTGTTATACAAATACTGCATAGTTTAGTCAGTGCAATTAGAAACGCTTGTATTCTATCAGCTGGGAGAAATAAAAGTTGAGGTCAATGTATTTTTGGTGTTGGTATGTGTGTTTTTGCAGTGTAAACACAACATGAACCATGACAGGTTCCCCCTTCCTGAGCATATCTTTCAAAAAAAAAAATAAAATAAAATAAAATAAATAACTGACCAAGTCAAAACAAGTGGCCTCGCTAAGATATCAATTTCCCATGATAGACCATCTATACATCTATAGGCTTTTAAAATACACTGGGAGGTACTGTACAATGATCACAAATTTCCAGTTCTCCTACATGCCATCACTTTGTGCTGCTTTGTTCTAAAAGCAAATATGTGGAAATTAAACTGCAACTGTCCGACCTCAGACAGAGGAGGAATGACCCAGTGTCTCTGAATAAAAACACTTTCACAGTCATGATTTGTTTTAAGCTAATAGCCGGATGGCGCCGTTTTCGGAGCCCAGCAGCAGCAGCCTTTTGGTGGGCAGGACGGCGAGGCTGGTCAGGGTGCCGCGGAAGTTCTCCGAACTCAGCTTCGTGCTGCTAACGGGGCTAGCCGAGATGTCCGCCATGGAGTACACGCCGATCTTGTTGGCCACTGTCCCGGTTACCAGCTCCGAGCCGTAGAGGTCGAATGCGTAGATGGGGTCGGACTGTGACTTGTACTGTCGAAGAGGCTTGTGCTCCAGATCCTTCCAAACGGTGAGGGTGTAATCAGAGGAGGAGCTGATCACCAAGTTTCCTTCTGCAGCCTGTAGGAGGAGGAGAAAGCAAGCACACCACAAAACTGTGAGCAGCTCCAAACCACACTGTCTCTGATGGCCTTAAAAAAAAAACAACCAGGAAGAGTATATCATCAACACCTTCAAGCAGTATCATGAATTGCTTTCTTAACAGTATTTACCCACACAAAGCATTATAAGCTGTAAACAGCAGGTAAAGTAGTTAAAGTTACAAAAGAAATATTTAGTTTTTCATTTCTGATCTAACGTCACAGAACACTCCTCCAGTGACTAATATCAATGTTCCTGTACCAGTGGTTCCAATGACTAACTTGTGTGCATATTTGCCTAAACTTAAGCCTTTAAAACTACAGATACAATCCTTGACCTAATTTGGGGTTAAATAAAGTTTGCTCATCTTCGTGCTCTGTTGACAGCAGACTCATTGGGTCTGTGGGTCTGCATTAAACAGAAAGTCAAAATAAAAACTGTTTGTTCAGGATCTTGAAATATTTAAAACAGCTACTGAAAAGTACACTAGGTTGTCATGTGGTCATTTAAAACAGAAGAATTGTTTAAAAAAGATCATTTGACAAGACGAGTCGGGCTTAGCAGTGATGTTATGTAACACCAGAGACGTTGCATTAACTGAAGCGTAAATGTAGGAACATTACCTTCATTTGAAGGACATCTCCCTCATGAGCTGGCCAGCCCTTCAGAATGAGCCCAGTGCGTGCATCTAGCAGAACAATAAAGCCAGACGAGAAACCTGCAGCCACGGTTCGACCCGAAGGGCTCACGGCCAGGTAGCGGATGAGCCCGGCACTCACGCTGTTGTACGCCAGACGAAACTCATGCTGGAGACACAGGGAGATTTGTCACAACTCAATTCAGGAGAAAAAACAAACAAACAAAAAAAAAAAAACAGTGATAACAGCTCCATGCCATATGGAATGGTTCTGTCACAATGAATCTGGATGAGATGCGAAGCTATCACCTGCAGGCCGGGTTTGCGAGGATCGATGAAGCGGAGGATAGAATCTGTGCTGCCAAACACAACGCTGCAGTGTGGTCCTGGCATTGTACTGACAGCTGTGATGGGATTTTTGCCATCCACCGCATCATAAGAGCGGATCTGCTTGCCTACGTACAGGCAGGAAAGGACATATTTAGATACAGTAAGTTTGTTTCAATCTCATCAAATTCAGTTCAAACAAGAGCATTAAGCTACCTGTATACTGGTCCCACAGGTGCACAGTACCGTCACAGCTGACTACTTCCTGTGAAGCCTCTAGCTGCCCCACATAGAAGACTGATTTTCGATGGTCATTATAAGTCAGCTTTGGTTCCACTTCCTGTGTTCCATCGCCGTGATTGTAAAGGGGCCAAAGTTTGACTGTTTTGTCTTTACTGCCAGAGAGGAAATAATCCTCTCCCGTTAAAGGTGCCAAACACTTTGTTGTGCCAGAGTGACCGATGAAACTCTGCAGTCGAATTTGGTGAAAGTGGAAATGCGGATCCTGCTGGTTTAGGCCAATCTCATACTGCCAGTACGCCAGCCAGTTCCCCTGCAGGGAGCGGCCGCTGCGAGGCAGCTCCTGCTTCAGAGCACTGTCCTCCGTTTTGGAGCCCGTCACCCACGAGGAGGAAAAGGAGGCTGTGCTGGTAGATGGAGCTGTAAAGCTCGAGGCAGTGGTGATGATGGGTGTGGTGAGTGCAGAACGTCCCCAAGAGCTGGACAAGCTCAAATTTGGGTTACTGTCATAGTCAGCATCTGGAGACACTTGAATACGGTTTCCTACCAGGTGACTCCCAAAAGTGCCTGATTCAGGTACCAAGTTTCCAATGGAGCTAGATGTGGGTGCTGTGAACGGATTGCAACCGACACGCCTGGGAAAACCTGACGAGACAGCGGCGGAGGGAGTGGACACCTCCACTCGGGGTGTTGATGTAGGGTTACATTCTGGACTCCTCTGACTTACACTTTGATGGTACGACTGAGTCAACTGCCAGACCAGCTCGTGGTTGGGAACCAGTTTTCGAATTGCCATGTCACCTGCAAAACACAGATCAGCATCAACTTGATTTCAGCCTTTACCTGGAAACTGGGGGTGTGAGGTAAATCCTACCTATGAGGCAGCAGAAGGGAATGTACGATGCATAAGCCATCTCAGGGTTAAATACACACTGCAGTTCTTGTAAAACTCCCAGCTCGTATGTGACATTTGATTCCTCAGGCGTGCAGACGTCCACAACGGTTACATCACCCACGATTCTGCGAGGGGCTCTTTCCAGCTAACATACATTTTCAAAAGACACATATAAAACTAAATTTGGTAAAGTCTCAAAGAACAACTATTAAATTATTTTACAATGCTTGTAAACCATCAGTTTAGTATCCAAACGGTAAGTATGTGTTACATGTGCAGGGGGCAGTGCATACAATACCTGAGGCTGCAGGGAATTCAGGAGGGAAAAAACTGCAAAGAACTGACGCAGGGTCTCAGCCATATGCTGCTGCACCATCTCCCTCCCAATGCGCAGACAAATGAGAGCAATCAGGCTGAGCGTCTTCAGGCAGACAACAGTACGTGTGTGCACCCCGCTGGGAAAACTGAGTAAAGCAGACCAGGTGACAGATCAAAACCTAAAGTAAGTGAATAATTACTAAAAACATTTAAAGACAAATATTGCGTTCTACAGTATGTCTTTATAAATGAATCTATTCATCTCCACGTAGATAGTTTCAAGACAGGATGGCTGATATTTACCCCATACAAGGCGTGGTGAGCAGGTCCAGAAGAGGCAGAAGTACATCTTGATTGATCTTCATCAGCATGTCCATGAGAGTGGTATCAGACAGAAAGACAATAATCTTCTGCGTGAGTGCAATGGCTCCGAGCAGGCTGGCCTCCTTCCGGGTGTTGAGGCGCTGTGAGGAAGGTGGAGAAACCTGGAAACATACACATTAGCTGAAAGGTGAAGAGACTGAGAGCACCTTTGTACACGTTAGCGTGTTAGAAACTAATACTAGTACTGTCAAATTTCTCACCAGGTATCCGATATAGGGCAGGTACTGGTAAGTGAGCACAGGTTCTCCGTAAAGTTGAGCTATGTAGATGAGACAGTCCAAAACGGGCCCTGCTGTCTGGTCCCCGACCACCTTTTTCTTTTCATACACATTACCCATCCCAACATTTTCTAACCTTTCTTCAGACTCAGGAGCCATTAACTGGTGATTTGCTGGTCCTGCAAGAAAGGAAGTATACATGTAAATCATATGAGACATAGAAATAGGAGAAAATTTGAGAGTTTTAAATACCAATAAATACCAATATAACAGTTTGTGAGCAGCCGCAGCAAATTTCTGGCAACATATCGAGACGTCACCGTCGGTCCGAGAGTTGCCGACAGCCACCGAACTGTTTTGCATACTGTATCTGAATGTGGAAACACAATTAAAGACGTTAGAAATGTGTTACGTTAAAACCAGAACCCCTGGATTGGTCACTTGCCTTGAAGAATCTTATGTTCCTTTTCTTCAGAATCTGCTGACGGGTCGTGCTCTTCTTCTTCTTCTTGTGCTCCCACATTCCCTTTTTCTGCCTCATCGATTGTCAAATTATTCGTGAACTCCCCCTCCAGCGTGGCAACAGAGGTTTGTGTGACACCGGATAGCGTGAGCTCCAGACAGGAAACGACAGTTCCGTCAGTCCCCGCTTCGCCCTCACTGCTCTCGGGGACCTCTTCCTCCTCTAGCTCTCCTCCCTCTTCTCCCTCACTGGCCTGTTTCAGGTCCTGACTGCTGTCAGCCGATTTAAGACTGGCTCGATCTCGCATTGAGTCTCCATCACCCAGCGAAAGCTCACTCGTGCTGCTTTTGTCGCTTAGCTTCCCCACACTCAGAGACTCTTGATCTTGATCCTTGGATGCAGAGTTCTGGTTCGGCTCTTTCCCTGCAGCTCCGCTGTTGACATAGAACTCATTCTGAAAGTCCTCAGCCTCCGAGAGGAAGACCTGATCATTGAGACTGATGCCAGAGGGGTAATTGGACAGACCCGTGTCTCCTACTCCTGCAACCCCTCCATTGGCTCCACCGCTACCTCCCATAGTCCCACTGACAGAAGCAGAGGACTGCCGCGATTCGTCGCATCGGAAATCCTCTTCCTCCTCCAAGTGCATCGTGCCGTCCGTCAGGCCTTTACAAGCTTCGCCGCTCAGGCCCGGGATACAGCTGTCAAAGCCGGTGATGACCTGCAACACGTGTGGGAGAAGGTTGGACAAAAAGGCCTGGAGGCCAAGTCTGACAATGAGCTGCAGGATGAAACAGTCGGTGTAGAGGTAAAAACGCCCTCGTAGGCAGTTCGGGTTCTCATACACATTTATCAACGGCTTCAAAAGGTACTTGTTAGCATTTCTGGGACCAAGAACTCGAGAGATGGGCTCGAAAAGATACCAAGCAGCATAGACTGCGGTGGATTCTTCGACCATTAGGGCCAGGATGAAAGGCAGGAGGATTTCCAGGCCCTCGGCAGTGATGTTACTCCGCAGCAACGTTTCAAGCTGCTGCCACAGGTGAAACACGACGTCTCTTCCTTGGACAGCGCATGTGGTGTTCCTCTTGGCATGGTAGGAAAAAATAAAACGGTGCAGTCCCGCAAAATAGGAAGGGAACGGGAATGGAGAGATGGTTAAGTTCAACAACTGGTAAGGGTTTGGGGGAGGCAGACCGTCAGAGATGGAGTCGTATTTGAAAAGAAGTGGATGTTGGCAATCTGGTGTCTCAAAAGTCATTTTAGAATGTTTCTCAATTTGCAGCAGTGTTTCAAGAGCATGATGTAGGGAGAGTGGCACATCACGCAGGCTGGCAGAACATAACTTCATGACAGCTTGAAACCGCTTTCTGAGGGGACTGCCTGGTTTTAGGCCTCTCAGTTTAGAAGAATAGAATATCTCACCGATGAGAATGCCAAGAGCCTGCATGTCTCTTTGTTGCAGCTGTGAAAGAGAAGGGAAAGACTCCGCCATCACACCATCTCTACCCCTGGATCCCGAAGTATCACACACATCTGCTTGGAGACTCTTCACCAGGAAGTTGTTCAACTTCTCTAGCTCTTCTAAAGGTTGCAGTGGGTTGAAGCCTTCAGGTAGAGTGATCTTGACGTCCTCTCCATTGGTGACACTACCCTCTCCATGTTTTTTGTTTGTTGCACCACCTCTTTGTAATAGAGCACTGCGTGAACCACTTGTGAAGTCGCCAGGAAACGAACTGGGGGACTGAGACACAATAAGAGTTGTGTGTTCACCCATCTTCCCTGGGATTGAAACGGGGCAGGCAGCAGGACTGGACCCTAAAGAGTCCAGAGCTTCCATACCTTGTTCAAGCTCGTCATCTTTGTCTACCATAAAACTGCTGGTTTCGCAACCAGTGGACTCCGGCACCAATCCATCCAAAGAGTCTGCCACTGTGTCAATCTGGGGGATGTATAAAGAAGGCACAGTTAAAGAAGCAAGGCCAAGCAGAGGAGGTTCTGCTGGGGCATACTGCGAGGGAGATAAGCGCGGTGGGTGGGGCTGGTCAAACAGTTGGACCACACCGTAGGTGGTGAGATTAGTGTGGTTGTCCACCAGGTGGAGGCAAACGTTCTTTGCTTTGACGGCTTCTTTGCCAGATAACTTGTACCCAAATGTGAGATCTATCCAATAATGCAAGTGCTGGGACACCTCTCTGCTCTCCAGAAGGCGGCGGTGGACCTCAATAAAGTCCTCATATGACTTGCACCAGGAAGGCACATCTAGGTCTGGCATATCTGGATGTATGGAGCGGAATATAGAGGAATCTGTGTAGAACTCCGGAATGCACTCATCTGGAGTCCAGCTCTGCATTCTTTCCATGCTTGCCGGGTATTCGTTTGGCTCCCACTGGGATCTGACATGGCTGCACAGCACTGACTTGGGTGTCTGTCGGGCTTTATAGACAAAGTAGGTAATGTCGGAGAGCACGTCAGATATGTGATGAGGCACGTGGAGGTGCTCCGGCTGCCCACCTCCGCCAGTACCTACAGAACCACTGAGGTCACCTACACCGCTCCCCGCGACCCCACTGCCAACTGCAGCTGCCAAAGCCTCTTTTGTCATTTCATATGTGAAATCCAGCTGCTTATCTCCTTTATTGAGCCTAAACTTTGACCTTCTGAGATCCCGGAATTTTCCAAATGGCACAGTGAAATCCACCACCCAAGGAAGGACTGGGTGGTAATTAGGGTCTCCTGGTCGCCTACCCGCTAGCCTGTTAAGCTCCATCAGGTAGCAGAAATTGCTAACTCTTCCATGAACCCAGTCAAGCACCAATGACTTGAGCTCACCAAAGCAGTCTTGACAAAGTCTTATGTCCTCTTGGCTCCTACACGAAACCTCATTTTGTATAACACCTTTTGGCATTTGAATGCCAGTAACACTGCCGTCTCCTTCCCCTTCGTCTCCCATCTCCTCATAATGTGCTAGGTTAAGCTTTAGACGACTGCAGAGCTGTTCGTCCACCGCTACGTCCAGCAGAGAGAGCCCTCCACAGGACAGGCCTGCTGAATGACAGGCTTGCAGGGCAATCAGTAACTGGTAGAGAATAAACAAGACTTTGGCATGGCTGTTGGCGAGCTTCGCTGGGCTGAAGGAGACAATATCATGAAGTGAATACTGCGTGTAGGGCAGAATGACATAGAGCATCTCTGCCGTCTCTAGCAACCCCTCAGCAGGAACAACATTGGGGCACAGATGCTCCGACTGAGGCTTGCAATAACAATTTGCGTAGTTTTCTTTCTCCTTCTCTCTGGCTGGAGAGATAGATGGCGAAACTTTGTCACATGGGATGAATGTTAAGTTGAAAAGCTTCTGTAAAGCATGTCGCACTGCGTCCACAGCTGCTATATACATCTGCTCACTTGTCCCAGCATACGGCTCCACGTATTTGCTGTGAGCCTCACGCCACAGATTCCTATGGGGGGAAGAACAGATAAAGTCTTAGATTTTGATTTGTGAAGTAGTAAATTGTGTGCAAACAAGTCATTTATTGTAGATTACAATGAAGTTTTATACTTTGACTGCATACTGGTGCGCAAGTAAGTACCTGATGTTATGTTGCGACACACGCTGCATGGTTTTGACAAAAGAATCCTGCAACACGAGATCCACTGGTTGATGGCAGGGGTCTCTGGCAAGTCTGTAGTTCAGCTTACTTTTCCTCAGAGCCTGTATGCACACCCGTGTCCAGCCAGCAGGCAGCTTTGCCTGGGAACACTGAAGGTATGTGTGAATTTCCGCCTCACTGATCCCATCATAGCGTGCACAACGCACTATCCTCTTCTCCCTCAGACCAACCACCCAGCGAGTGGGAACCAGGGCGATGATCTCAGTGTGACGCAGACCAAAACCTTGCTGCCACCGGTCGACTCCCAAGTCTCTCTCAACTGAACGTACTAGCCAATCCATGGCGGATTGCAAAATTCTCTTAGGTAATCAATTTCCTGCTGCGCACAACTTACTGTCTCCCATTAGAAGGCCTTTTTCTGCACAAATAGAGGAAGAAGTCAGGCTTCAAGGCCAGATCATATTTCTTCCACTGGTCCCCCTGGGAGGTAAATGTAAAACACAAGAATAAAGCAGAATGAGACCTATGGTAGGTAGAACATCCTGCAGAACACAGAAATGAAAGTGATAATTTTCCACTGATTAAATAAAGCATTCTGTTGCTGTGGTGTTGGTAAAAGCACATGATTTCCGCATTCAAATCCCTGAAGTTTGAACCCAGCTCACATGACAGAGGAGCAACTGCTACCAATGTGGAAATAAAAATAGCCTCGAAATCTTCCAAAAATGTGCCTAAAGGGATCCATTACTAATTCCCGGCTCAACGATCGTCACAACATATTCGCAAAATGGCAAAAACATGTTCCATACATTTAATTTCAACAACACTTAAAGTTTGAATGAGCTTTATCGATCAGCTGCACTTTGCATACTCGGGTGCAATCCAAGAAACTCATACAAGTGTGGCATATATCCAATTATTCGCAAGAACGTTCTTTAGCCAAACTTACAAAGCATCTCTTGCATGACAAAAACTGAAAATATGAGTTGCCGTCTCAAAGAAGAAACTTATCGCTAACAGCTAGCCTCACTATGTAGCTAACGCTGCTTAACATTATTCAGCAAATAAAAACCTATCGTAAGCTCTCTATCATCATCGATAAAATAAAAACAGCTGCACAGATGAACTGCAACCAACGCAGAATGCTCAGTAGCCATAAAATAATAATAATAAATAAGACAGACGCTCATTTTATTCTACTCACCTGCAAGCACCGGGAGCTACTGGAAGCTAGCTGGCTTGAAGCTAACAATCGAGTTCATGCATCATATCTTTAGCCTACAATAACTTATCATATCGAGGAGTGGTTGTTGATCGACATTAAAGACATCTCTTTCTCCTGTGATGTTTAATAAAGCATGTCAACAGAGTCCGGTCCGTCAGCAGATGCTGTTTTCGTTTCCGTATTACTTGGAGCCATGTTTTTGAAGCGCTCCCTCACGTGACACAGGGGCTCCATCTCATGTGACTCCGGCAGCAGATATACGTTGGTCGCTTTGTCACAGATACGACAACATATTTTTTAATAAAAAAAATATGTTTTGATTGCGTTAAACAAATGGAAGCGCACTGTAACCGTACTGCAGTAATATGCTCAGCCAATTTGTCATAGTCACAACATCTTTAGTGAACTACATTATCATGCCACGCGGTGGCGCTATCTATGCTAAAGTTCTCTTCTGCTTCGATTTCCAAAAGGGCCTTTCTTTTTACCTTTTTTAAAAATGCAATTATTTCAAGTTTTAAATTGTTTATTTGACTTAGTAATAGCGATTATATCTAATGACTTTTATGAGGAAAAAGAAAAGACAGATTCTAGTTTCACTGGTTATGTAAATTGCATTTAGAGGTAGACAGCAAACACAAAAGTAAAAACAGACTTTTGTTGCTGCACTGCATCTTGGAAGGCACTTGTAAACATTTGGATCATACATTTATAATTTTCATTTTTTGAGAATACAAACCAAAAATCAGACAGGAAATTGAGTAATCAATTTTGCCCTGATGATTTCAAGAACTAAATAGTTTGTTTTTTTTAACTTGAAAAAAGCAGATTTAAATCAGATTAATTTCACTGCAGTGGTCAGTTAGATAAAAATATAATAGCAGAAGATTGTAAATTAACTCTTCTTGGGCTTCACATGATAAAGCATGCCATCCAGGTGATAAAGTTGTTAGTAAAATGAACCAGAACTCCAGAGTTGTTGATAAAGTCAAGCTTCAACCACTGTATTTAAAAAACGGTACCCGAAAATGTATTTGAACAAAACTTTTTTTCACAAGCACAAGTAAACCTTTAACACCTAAACAAAAATTCTAAAAAAATAAATGAATAAAATGACGGGATTTTTCATCCCACGTCAAATGATCAACAAAAACGTGCTAATGTCCAATAGCGACACTTTTTACTTACTTTTTGTTGAAATAAATACATGCTTTCGCATGACAGAAAGACAGTTGTTGTTGTTTTTTTCCAAACTTATTGCTATTTGCGAGGTCACCATTGCAATAATTGCTGTGCAGTTTATGTGCTTATTTGTGGAAGGTTTTTTTTAAAAATTGGAACTTAAACTTTGAAACTTAAAAAAAAACCCTGACTAAACTATTCCCTCTCCCTCGCTCCCTCCCTCGTTCCCTCCTTTATGAACTTGTAACGCCCCCCCCTCCTCCACTCCTCTGTGCTTCAAAAGGGCCAACCATGGTGCAAAAGCCTCCTCTCCTCAGTTATCCCTCAGGATGGCGTTCTTCAAGTTTATCCGCTCCGTGAAAAACGACTGCATCCTCTTCTTGTCACCAATTCTCCTTCTTCCTCTGCCGCTGGTCATCGGGACATCTGTGAGTAACTGATGTGCAGATAACTATAATAACTTCTCTAAAGAGATTAAGTTCTTGATGAACTGCTATTAAATTGAAAAATACATTCCCAATCTGCGCAGTCGTTTTTAATCGCAATTTTGTTGATTTGGAATATTTGGAACTAGAGAACTTTGCGCAGAGTTTAAATCAATGAATTAACTAACTATTAGATGTGCGCCATGGACATTCTGGCTGCTGAACAACTGAGGCTGCAGGCTTCAGTGAACGCGTCTGACTTGGACCGCTACTTTCGTGCACCTGTTGATGCTGCAGACCGGCGTATAAAAAAA